>CM043324.1:60890067-61402567 GCA_023736055.1 Quercus glauca | reverse complement strand
AACCCTATCCATTAAATTTTGGACATTTTTTGCTAGTTCACCTATGGTTTGCTCTAAAGAGGTCCTAGACTCGGAAGTGGATTGATGTTCAGAGTTAGACATGATGCGACCACTACGTAGATGCATGCACACTATATATATGAATGCAATTGAGATTCACAAAAGCTCAAGTAACCAATTCTCAATGTAAAATTAAGGTCAAGCAAGAGTGTATGTAGAGATTAGATCACTGAATCAAATGAGTAAATGGCAGTCAAGTAGTGACAGTGTTCACAATATTGAAAGATAGTCCAAAGAATAGTCAAATTCCAATAAGCTCCACAATTAATAATGAGAATTAAATATTGCAAAGTTTTTTTTTTTGGAATTTTAGAATAGGTATTGAAAGAGAGCACAAATAATAAAATAGCTAACTAGAGCACAATGGGTAGGCCAGCAGGGTATGGTGGGACGTGCACATAAAAAATATAAAGATATTATTCTTCAATGAGACAAAATTGAATCCACCAAAAAGAGAGTGAGAATTGTACCCCTATCAGTGGCCAACTTCTGGATAGTCACGTGCTGGGCTCCTCAATTGACTGGTTCAAAGTGGACAAAGTGAATCTGTGAAGAGTAATACAAGGCCCATACTTAAATGGGCTGGCAACAATACATTATCTTTCCTTCTCTTCTTCTTTTTTCTTTTTTTTTTTTTTTTTTTAAGAAATAATAATAAAATAAAAAAACAGTACATGGACTTAAAGCTTGAAATAAGCTACAGACTGAAAAGGGCCTATAGAAAGTTGAAACTAAAGAGACAAACACGGACTCAAACTGAAAAAGAAAAAAAATTTCTCTGTGATGAGAAGTCTTCTGCCGGTGAAGGGGACTGACGCTTGGTGGCAGCGCGAAGGAGGCGCAGACAGCGGCTAGTGGCTGCTTATCTCGGATCTCGGCAGTGGCAGCAGCTCGTCGGTCTCAGCAACGACAGCTGATCTTCGGTCTCAGCAGCGGTAGGTCAACAATGGGTTTCGGCGGCTAGGTCTTGCGGCGGTGAGTGTTAATTTGTGGGTTCTAGCGGCTGGTGGCTGATGGGCTTGCATGGGTTGCTTTGCTTCTTCTTCTTCTTCTTCTTCTTCTTCTTCTTCTTCTTTTTTTTTTTTTTTGGGTTTGTAGGTGTAGGTTCTGTGATCAGAGGCGGGCACGGATATTAGTCACCGGCTTGGGAGGCGTCACTGGCTTCTCTGTTGGCTTGGGGATGAAAAACTCATGTGGGGCTGCGGGGTATACATGGATTGCCGGGGCTGGTTTGGGTTTGTTCAAGATCTCATAGGGCAAAAACTTGAAAGGTAATGTCATCTCTGGCTAAATTGCTCTTTTGATGGTTTTGCTCTCAAGTGGCTGTCTACGGTTGTGTTGTGGTATGGATCGGAAGTTTGCTCTGATACCAAAACTGACATAGGACAACCACACAAACAATAGAATAAGAAGATAAACCCTAGGAGTCAGCACCTAAGAGTTGTTTGGAGTCAGCACCAAGCAAAACTGGAGTCAGCACCAGTAAAAGAAAACATACGTTTTTTTAATAATCATCAAAACTGTATTGCAATAATCCCAAAAAGTGTTTAAATAGCTAACATAAAGAAACCCTAATTATTAAATGTTTGGGCTTGCTGAAACTCAAGCCCAATGAGTAATAGGCCCTAGCCATAAAGCCACAGGTTGGGCCATCTTCTTTCTCCTATACGTGTGTGTAATTGGGGGCTTGTATCTCGTGTCTGCACCATGAAGTACATGACCACTAATTGAAGAATAAATGAAATATGTAAATAGTATATGAACAACAAATTTATTAAAGAGTATGCGAACATAAATGTTAGAACCAAAAGGAAAGATTTCATAATAGGTTTTCTTGGAAGAGAAAAATTAAAAGAAAAGAAGATGAGAATGAGAGAACTCACAATTTCGATGAAACAATTTCATTGGAATCCATTTTAAATTCCCTCCATCGTGATTCTTGGACTATGAACAATCTTCTACTAATGATCACTCTTGCTGATTCCATATCCCTTGCAAAGCGACCAGTAAACATCCGGCTTCAACAACCATTCCAGGATACTTCCATCTAGCTTTCCACAGAAAGGGAGCACCTCCTACATTGCTGATAAGTAGTAGCAGTTCTTGTTCCAGAATAGACAATGAAAATTGACCACGGCTCCTCTGCAAAGGCTCCAACATCAACAAAATTTAATGCCTTCAACTAAGGAGAAATAGGTGTCAAACTGGCCAAACAGCTCAGGTAACAAAAATAATTTTAGGCTCCAACATCGTCAAATTTAATGTCTTCAACTAAGGACATATAGGTGCCAAAGCTGGCGGAACAGCTCAGGTAACAAAAGGAAAATTAGGCTTTGAAATGGGTGCTATGTGTAGTATCCTTGACATTGGAAAAAATATCCTCAGATATATGAGAAATTTTCTGGTGGCTTTTACATTGGAAGAATTGTTTGAGTGCTACATGTGGCTTACAACACTGATACAATGACATCAACATGTGAAAACTACACATATATCAGAATATCAAGATGATTAGATGCTAAGTAACAAGTTATAAAATGTTGTAGGAAGAGTGAGAGGGAAGAGGGGATAATTGGCATGAATGATATACTTACCAGATTGAATTAGTACTCTATTTATTCAAACATAAGCTGAACACAATAGATATGCTGAATTAGTACTCTATTTGTCCAAATGTTGTTAGTTTTTAAACATCCCATGCTCCTAGCAATTAGTTTAATATATACATGTTAGCAATTAAAAGAATGAAAGCGAAGGACATTTGTTCAGGTTACGCTACAATAATACCAGATGCACAGAATGACTTCCATGTCATAGAGTGTCAAACCATAATTCTGTGATCTGACAACTCAATCTAACTCAATTCATTGTCTTGGTGACATATGAACACATATATGAAGTTGACATGCACACCTTTACATAGACTAACAATTTTGTTTATGTAGATATGCACAATGGGTGCAGAACCCAGTCACTGTACAAATATATATATATATATATATATATATATATATATATATATATATATATATAAACTGAATTGGATCTCACAAAGCACCAAAGAATATGGTAATATATATAAAACAAATCATGAACAGTGAGTCAACTTCACAGCAAACAGGAGAGAACATAGAAATTATAAATGACTTCGAGCTTAGAATAGGAATGTAGAATGTATCAAAGGTTTTTCTTAATCACAGGAACATGGGCAATCTTAGAACCTTTTGTGCTAAATTACATGACCTCTAATTGGGACAATGAAAGATCAAAACTATTTGTAATTTAGTAATGCAATGAGCCACTTACACCATAAGCAGATATTGCAACAAGCTAGTTACACCATAAGCAGCTATTGCGGCTTCTTGCAAATGTATAGCTCATGTAAGAACAATAGGTGGCTTTCCATTTACTGTCAAAGACATTCTCAAATATGTTAGGGTAGAGTCCATCCACATATATAATAGCCTAATTTTCACCATTGACATGTGATTGACCAAAAAGAAGACTGATTCTTTTCCATTTCCTTTTATATTACAAAAGAACTTCTACCATGTCAGAGATTTTAATTGTCTGAAACTTATTGGTCATCCATCCTTTTTTTTTTTGATAAGTAAGAAAGAAGTATATTCAAGAAGCTACCTCATGAAAACAGCACAAGGCAGAAAAGGGATACAGGGAAGGAAACAAACAAGAAAAAAACACAAAAAACAACACCCAACAAAGAACTAAGAACAAAGAAGAGAGCTGAGGAACAAAGGGAGAGAATCACTAGAGGTGAGTCCCCAAGCCCTAGACCAATCAAAAAGAGAGCCACAGAAGAAAGCGAGTAGCTAGTCATCGGATTTATCCATATCCTCAAAAGTTCGCCTGTTTCGCTCCCTCCAAATACACCACATAAGGCATAGAGGAGCTAAGTTCCAAATGCTAGAAAAGTGCTTTCCCAACCAATTCCACCAACCAAGAAGCGTGTCTGCAACCGATCTTGGCAAAACCCAAGAAATCCCAAAAGATCTGAAAATCAAGCTCCACAGCTGATGAGCTTTATCGTAATGAAGAAGCAAATGATTCACTGTCTCCCCGCTACATCGACACATAATGCACCAGTCTACAAGATCAAAACCTCTACCCCGCAAATTGTCTCCTGTAAGAATCTTCTCCCAAGCTGCATTCCAGACAAAGAAAGAGACACGCGGAGGAGCCTTAACCTTCCAAATGCCTTTCCAAGGAAAGATAATAGACGAGGGACAACGAAGCTTATTGTAGAAAGAGCGGATGTCAAAATCCCCCTTCTTCGACAACTTCCACCTCATACGGTCCCCATGCTCAGATTTAGGAAGATTTGAACCCAAGGTTCGAAGGAAATCCTCCACCTCACCTGACTCCCAATCATTTGGATCCCTGAGTAAGCGAACATTCCAGCTTCTTCGAGACTCAGACCCCAACCTTTCAAGAGAAGAGGCCACAGAAGCCTCTCTATTATAAGCAATCCCATACACAACCGGGAAGGAAATATGGAGAGGTAACTCCCCACACCACTGATCTGTCCAAAATCTCACTCTATCTCCCACCCCAATCTCAAACTGAATGAATCTTCTGAACACCTTCCAGCCTTTTCGGATACTTCTCCATAAGCTACACCCGTGGACACCCCTGCCCAGCTTGGAAGACCAACCCCCCCACTCTTCCCCAAACTTCGAAGCTACAACCCTCCTCCAAAGACGATTCTCCTCAACTCCAAACCGCCATAACCATTTTCCTAATAAAGCTTGATTAAAAGTAGTTATTTTCCTAACTCCCAATCCACCGTTCGCCTTGGGAGCACACACCTTCTTCCACCCCACCAAGTGAGTCTTCGAATCCCCCCACAAGAAGTCCCTTTGCATCTTTTCAATCTTATTAGCCACATGCGAGGGGATGGTAAAGAGAGATAAATAATAAGTAGGAAGGCTAGCTAGTGTGCTCTTAAGCAACGTAAGCCTTCCACCTTTTGACAGATACAGCTTCTTCCACCCAGCTAACTTCCGCTTAATTTTCTCCAAGATAGGATTCCAGATAGCAGGGGACTTATGGGAAGCCCCCAGCGGCATACCGAGATAGGTCATAGGCAGAGACCCAATCCTACAACCCAGAATCTCAGCCAAAGCATGCACATTATTAACCTCCCCGATTGGAACCATCTCGCTCTTCAAGACATTAACCTTCAAACCTGTCACAGCCTGAAAACAAAGAAGAAGCATCCGAACATGGAGGATCTGCTCCACTTCCGCATCACAAAACAGAATGGTATCATCCGCAAACAGAAGATGCGATACACATTCTCCTTCCCCCCGTCTCCCGATAGCCTTGAAACCCCTGATCAAGCCGGCACCTTCGACTCTTTTCAACATCCTACTTAAAACCTCCATAATAATCAAAAACAACATAGGAGATAAAGGATCCCCTTGTCTTAAGCCCCTCGTGCTCCTAAAAAAATCAGCTGGAGCCCCATTAACCAAAATAGAGAACTGAACAGTAGAGATACAAGTGCGAATCCATCTACACCACTTCTCCCCAAAGCCCATTCTCTTCAATAGATCAAGAAGAGCCTCCCAATTCACGTGATCATAAGCTTTCTCAATGTCAAGCTTACAAATAACCCCCGGAATCTTACTCTTTACTCGACTATCAACGCACTCATTGGCAATAAGGACTGAGTCAAGAATCTGTCTACCTCCCACAAAACTATTCTGAGACTCAGAGATTAGTTGATCTAAGACAAGCTTCAAACGGTTTGCCAAAACCTTAGACAAGATCTTGTACAAGCTCCCCACCAAACTAATAGGCCTGAAGTCTCGAATATTGGATGCGTCATTCTTCTTAGGAATTAAGGCTATGAAAGTAGCGTTCAAAGATTTCTCAAACTTACTGTGAAGATAGAACTCCTCAAAAACTGCAAGAATATCTCTTTCCACCACTCTCCAACAATGATGAAAAAAGGCCATAGAGAAACCGTCTGGACCTAGAGCTTTATCCCCAGCCAACTCCTTAACAGCTAGAAGAATCTCCTCCTTCTCAAACCTCCTTTCAAGCCAGCCCCTCTCCGACTCGTCTATCTGATCAAACTCCAATCCTTCCGCAAAAGGTCTCTACTCCTCTATCTCTTGATACAACTTTTTATAAAATTGTACCACATGAGCCGCCACCTCAGACTCCTCCTCATACCTCACCCCATCCACCTCCAAAATGCTCAGATGGTTAAACCTTCTACGGGAGTTAGCCACCCTATGGAAGAATTTGGTATTATTGTCTCGTTCCTTAATCCATAACATTCTGGATTTCTGTCTCCAAGAGATTTCTTCCAACAAGATAAGCTTCTCAACTTCAGATCTCACCGCAGCTCTCTCACAAGTCTCTGCATCAGAGAGACCAAACTCCCCTTCCTTAGCATCTAGCACTTTCAAGGTCTCCAGTAATTGAGACTTTTTGTGACCAACATGACCAAACTCCGAACGGTTCCACTGAATGATATCTTCTTTCAAGGCCTTCAGTTTTTTGGCAAAAATAAAACTTGGAGTACCAGAGAAAGAATGGCGGTTCCACCAAGCATGGACTCTATCAAAGAACCCGTCCGTCTTTAACCACATATTCTCAAACCTAAACGGGCTTTTCCCCCTCGCCATTCCCCCAACCTCCACAAGAATTGGGAAGTGATCAGAAATAGGGCGAGGCAAAATCCGCTGGACCACATCCGGATTATGTTCCTCCCAATCATGAGACACCAAAACTCTATCCTAGACATCGAAGGCTGATCCGAGCCGCTAGACCAGGTATAGCTCCCTCCCTCTAAAGGCAGATCAATCAAATTAAGGTCTTCAATAAACTCTGAAAAAAGTTCCATAGCCGGAGTGAGACGGGAATTACCCGACCGTTCACTCGAGAAACGGACAATTTTAAAATCCCCGATGCAACACCAAAGGACGTTCCAGTATTGCTGAATACCAACCAATTCATCCCACATTAGCCCCCTCGCATTGTTATCAGTTGGGCCATAAACCCCAGAACACGCCCAGGTAAAGCCATCCCCCACCCCTTTCCACCGAACAGACACAGAAAAGGAACCCACCATAAACTCCAACCTCTCTAAGACCCTCCTATCCCACATCAACAAAATCCCGCCAGCCGTTTGGACAGCATCTAAAGCCACCCAGTCCACATAAGGACAACTCCACAAACTGCCAACCATTTGTCTGTCCAAACCCGTAAGCTTAGTCTCTTGAAGACATATAACATCACACTTCCACTCACGCAATAAATTTTTCACTATCAAGCGTTTCCGACAATCATTCAAGCCCCTAACGTTCCAAGAGAGAATTTTTAAATTCATAAAGACAAGAGAAACCCTACTGAAAAACTAGCACAGCAGCCAACACTCTACCTGCAATCGTAGTTAACCGAAGAATGCAAATTCCTCAGCTCTCTCAACCCTCTTTCCTTAGTAATGGCAGTTTTTCTAGGAGCTGTACTTTTCCTGTTCAACTCTTTTGCGTCTTCCGTCTCCTTCTCAATCTTTTGCAGTAAAGCGATACATAGCTTCTCATGTCGACTCAGAGGCAGCCCCACCAGTTTGCTAAAACCAGGAAGTCTGTTCTTCACCCAACTAGAGATATCCATCGTATTTGCACACTCCAATGCCTCATAACCACAGCTCAACTCAGCTGACACGGGCAACCCAAGAGGAGTGATAGACAAAAGAGGGATTGCTGGGCTATCTTCTCCACCCAAACCCAGTTCCGAGTGACTCATATCACCCACCACCAAAGCACTCGCCCCGGGGACATCACTCACAGCCTTCATGGGGATCATCGCTAAACTGGACAGATCCTGTTCCAGGACATCATTTGGCCTAAGATTGGCACAGCTGTCCCAGCCCTCATTGATCCCATCATAGACTCCCAAATCCTCAGACCCAGCCCTCGAAAAGCTCCAAAAGAAACCGGAGAGGAAAAGCTCAACCAAAGACCGCGAAAACACCGAAACAGACTTACCCGGTGACACCGTGATCTCATCGGAGCAAGAACCGGCGGGGAAAGTGGCGTCGGCCTCCGTCGGAGACCCAGTGCACCGGTCCGGCACCACTGGCTCAAGGTCGAAGGGCTGGTGAAGAACCATGGGGCTCGCATCTGTCGCCGGAGCCTGGGCTGAGTCTCCATCGCCCTTAAAGGAAGTCTCGCCCACTTCAAAGACACTTGGGCTCGAAAACAATGAGTTTAAATCCCTCACTGAGTCAGTCAACAATGGGCTTGAGCCCAGGCCCAAAGCATCAGCCTTTAAGTTTCCTCGTGCAACCCATTTAAGGGGCTTTGGAACTTCTTTCTTACTGACCCTAACCTCCATCCGTGACACCCCACTGAGCAACGTATCTCCTCCTTTCTTTCTATCCCAGAAAACCCGTCTGCTCCCAGTCCCATCAACCTCCACGAAAAGACCTCTTCCTGTCCAGCCAGATCTTCTACCGTCACTCTTCTTCCCCTTATTATAATCTTTTGAATTCAAACTAAAGTTTGGACAGCAAATCCTAGTGACTGGCCTATATTGCTCACCTACCCTTTTCTCCTCATTAATGCTCTGCCCCCTCCTGACCCCTCCCATCACCTCCACCTTATCAGACTTGCCCACCAGAAAAACCCCCTCTTTGGCCCCTTTAAGTCTCAGATTCACCCCCTTCCCCTTCTCTCCTAACTGAGTCAAATTCCCCTTGGCTGTGAGACCAAGCTGCTTCAGTTGCTTTCTATCCTCTAATCTTACATGAGAGCCTTGCACAACTTCAGCAAAAGTTCTAGAGTTTTGAGACTCTAAGTTATACCTTCTCACCTGAGGAATGAATTTTGGAGGAACAGAACCACCCATTGCATAATGGGATGGATTCAGCAACTTTCTTAGTTCAAGACCAAAAGCCCTCCAACCCATTTTCTTTTTACCTTCAGGGATAATAATCGATCTCCTAGACCCACCAGCTTTGAGCTCAGTCAAAAGCAAGAACTTACCAGAGGAGTTGGAGCTCCTTTGGAGAGTAAGGGCAGTGTCACCTTCTCTGAAGATAAAAAACTGTTTGGAACTCTCCCCAATAGCAAGTACTTCAATGTTATTCATCAGCCAATGCACTGCATTCTTGCCCATGAACACTGATCTCATAAAGAATTTGCCTCTTTCAAAAATCCGTAACAAGAAATAACGTCCCCCTTCCTCTAAAATAAGTTGAAAGAACTTGGATTCAATAAAGAAACTGCGAACACCCCCCATCCTAATGATGGATACGATTTCTCTAGCTGAATTCGAGGCCAGCTGGTCCTCCAAAGAGAAAAAGAGAAGAAACAGAGAAGCAATTAAATTCCTGAACTTCACACAGAGAAGCATACATAGTTGAATTTCATCAGTTCAATGAACTGATCTTTCAATTGAGTGACTCGAGTTAATCTCCAATTTGGTTTTGATAACTATGCTCATTGGAAAGGTAGAGATCAGTTGAGATGTAGTTACTGGTCATCCATCCTAATAATGTACATGATCTTCAGACAGCTTCTTGTTTAATACATTCATTAAAATAGATATCTGGAATGTGGGAAATCCTAGACCACTCTGCACAACACCCCTTTGCACATCTTTCAATTAATTTGGAGCAATGACAGGATATTTAGCTCTTCGGTTGGATGCAGGGTGGGTTAAAAGCTCCATGAATAATGTTTCCTCCAGCTGAACACATTAGATATGCCAATGCTGCAAATTGAGGTGAAATAGTGATTAATAAATTTTTAGTTCATTGAATAATGAAAATCCATGTGTTGTTAGTTTTGTTAGCTTTTGAACATCCCAGGCTCCTAGTTTGTTATGTTTGTGTCAGCAACTAAAAGTATCAAAGAAAAGGATGTTTCACACCGTTCAAGCTAAATATAATAACACATATATGGACTATAATAACATATATAACGCACATAAATGACTTTTCATAATAAATAGTGTCAAACTACAATTCATTGATCTGACTGTTTTGGTGATATATGAAAACTTATATGGATTATAGGTTTGACATAAAACCCTTCGGAGATCATTAACCAAAAAATATGGCAATATATATAAAGCAAAAAAGATGAAACATAGCAGAGAATAAATCATGAGCAGTTAGACAACTTCAAAGTGAAACAACAGACAGAAGGAGGTTTGAGAGAACATACCAGTTTTAAATTATTTGACCTTAGAGCAGGATGTATCAAATATTTATCTTAATAATTGGAAAATGAGCAATCTTTGACCAGTTTGTGCTAAACTACATGACCTCTAATTGACACAATGAAAGATCACTGACATTTTAATTTAGTGATGCAATGAGCTACTCACACCATAAGCAGATATTGCAACTTATCCTAAATGAGTAGTTTATAGCGGAAAATATTCTCCCTATTTGGTTATGTGATTTTCAAATACGTTAGTGTAGTGTGTTCAAGTCGATGAAGAGGAGATAAAAGATTAGTCCATCCACATTTATAACAGCCTATTTTTCACTATCAACACGATATTGACTAATGAGAATGATTCTTTCACTTTTCATTATATTACAAAAGAATTTCTCTCATGTGAGATTTTAATTGTGCATTGTTGGTGAGAAATTCAAGTGTGATGAAGAGGTTCAAGTGCATCACGGTGAACAAATATTCAAAGCTCTAATCACAACTTCTACTTGCTACATAATATCTGCTATCATTTACATATCTGTACATGTACACACTTTGACAAATTGTCTCAAGTGCGTAAAGATGACAACAGTATAATTATAAGTAGGGGGAAAAGAATGTTCAAAACAATTTGGAGAAGATCCGAAAAGACTACTCAATCTCCAAAGGCTCCTTTTATCTCTTGCAAGGGACTAATGACAACTGACAAAAAGTTTCAGCTGCAATTTACGGCAGCACAGATTACAAGAGGTCATAGCAAGACATGGTTCGTCATCAATTGTCTAATGACTCAAAAAGCTTTACGCATGTTGTGAGTAGAATTTATGTGATCAACCATAAAAAAAAGTAGAAATTATGTGATCTGTTTTTGGTAAGCATCCTCAACAACCAATGACATCCAACTCATTCACAAGAATCACAGCTTACCCATTTGTTCATACCCAAAAAAATTAAGAAACTATCAGAGTCATGCATTTATCCAGTTTCAGGGGCAACTTCCTTACTAATCTTCCATGTAAAAAGGATCAAGAAACAACAATATTGGAGCATATGATGCTTTTTTCCTTTTCTAAATCGTTATGGAAGTCATCAGAATGTATCAACACTAGTAGCTTGAACTACTTATATTAGTACTAAAAATAGTAACTTTTTTGATAGGTACTACAAAACCAAATTCTCAACCAAAATGTATTAAAACTATTAAATAACAGACATTTAGTGTTTTTAGGGAAAAGGCCCATTATCTTATATCTAAGGGATTGAGAACAATCCTACAACTATTTGCATGACCTAGAGCAACCAGAATGGTCACCTGTTGGGTAAGACCATCATGTCAAGGTTACAAGAAGAAAACCACACAATAGTGGAAAACCTTAACTGAATATGTTACTTTTAAATTTCCTAAAAGAGATGTGTATAAATGAATTTAATGACAACCAACAAGTAAAAAGACTATCTATAGATCTCTACCTCATAATCCCGAAAGCTGTTGAAGTTATTTGCATGAAAGCCTTATGTTAGGAAATTGTAACAAATAACATAGGATTTGAAAGGCAGAAGAATTATCAAGAATCCGTATATTAAGGAAGGAAATTATATATTGCTAGTTATATAGAGAATGGAAGAAACTATGGCCAATGCACAAGAAAATCCTTGGCCTCACCTAATGCTTTGTCAGAAGTGTTTTCAACTATGTATATTGGTAAAAACTTAAAAACAAGTATATGATATAGTTCAAAATGACCTACGACCAGAATTTTTTTAGTAGAGAGAGAGAGAGAACTCAAGACAATAAAATCAATATATTTTCAGAGCAATCTACAAGTATTCTAATTACTGAAACAATGCCGTATCCATGGTCATAAATTGATCTCAGAAAAACAAAATGCAATCAGGGTCTAGTTCAATTTGAATTGAGTCTCAAGATGCTTCCTTATGGGGTACAATATACGGGACTTTTAAGTTCATGCACAACTCTGATTGGGGTAAAATAACTAAAGTTTGAAAAAATAAATTCATGACATTAACAAAGTAAGGATCAAAGTGATACTATAGAAATGACTTGAAATTTGTACAAATAAAGCGCCTTAATTATTAGAAAACTGACAAGTCAAAACTTTATAGGGAAAATGCAATAGTAAGAAGTAGACCAGAAATTTATATGAAAACCTAACCTTATTTTTTTAATAAGAACTAACCAAAAAAAATAAAGAAATTGATTGAAAAAATATATAAATACATACATACATTCATACATACATATATATATATATATATATTGTTGAGTTAGCAAAAGCTCTGATACTAGATTGTCGAACAAAGACTGAACAAAAAGCTTTTATTTAAAACTTGACTATTTGAATTACAACACTTTACAAGCACTAATGCTTGACTCCCATACACTGACACTAGTGCATTGCAAACACGACACTTACTCACCAAATACACTTGCACACACCTCCTTTCTAGACACCTACACACACTAGCTCTTGACTCTATTTCACTCTACACACTTGCTACCTATGGCACACACTTCACCACCTCACACTCTACTTCACACACGTTGGTATTTTATGACCCACACTCACTTCACAAGTCTCTCACACCTAACCACTTGGTGCTGTATGACACACACAAAAACTGAGCACCATTTCTATATTTATACTTGTTCTATGTCGGTTAAGAAGCTTCTAGCTTCATCTTTTCAATGAGAATAAAATACTATCTTTCTCCAAGCTTCTAGATATTGTACAAAGTTGTGGCTGAAATTTATTTAGTCAAGGAAGTCTCTAGGAAATTCTGGAGAGAGAGAAATTGAGATAAACTCTAGATATTTCTAGAGAAAGAGAGAGAGGCAGTGCTTGATGTTTAACATATATATCTTAGGGCCTACATTCACTACCCAGAAAATTTTGTTGCACTACATTGGAAACAAGTTTGAAATAAAATTGAAGTGATATTGCTAATTGGAAAATGAAGGTGTAGAGATTTCATGTCTCCAGATAGATAACCAAATCTGGAAATAGTATATGAACAACAAATTTAGAAACTTGTATACAAAATTGAAAGTAGAAAAGAACCAAAAATTAGGATTGACAATAGGTTTTGTTGGAAGAGAGAAATCAAAAGAGAAGAAGATGTTAATGAGAGAACTTACAAATTTCACTAAGTCAATTGCATTGGAACCAATTTAAATTTCCCCACTGTGATTCTTGGAATATGACCAGTTTTCTACCAATGGAACTCTAGCAAACAGTAAAAAACAAAGCATCCAGCTTCGACAACCACTCCAGGAATCTTCCATTTAGCTTTCCATAGAAAGTAAGGGCACCTCCTGCATTGTTGGTTGATAGTAGCAGTTCTTGTTCCAGAACTTCAGTTCTTACAAAGACGAAAAGTTACCACAGAACATATGCAGAGGCTCCAACATCGTCAAAATTTAATGCCTCCAACTAAGCACGTATAGGTGTCAAAGCTGGCCAAACAGCTCTGACAACCAAAAGAAGATTCGGCTCCAAAATGGGTGGTGTGTGAAGTATCCTTGACATTGGAAAAAAAAAATCCTCTGATAAATAAGGAATTCTGGTGGCTTTTACATTAGAAGAAATGTCAAGTGCTACCTGTCACTTACAACATTGATACAATGACATCAACACGTGAATACTACAAGTATTAGAATATCATCAGAACACCAAGATGAAATAGATGCTATTGTAGGAAAAGTGAAAGGGAAGAGGGGATAATTGGCGTAAATGGTATACTTATTGGATTGAATTAGTACTTCATATATTTGAAGACAAGCAAAGATTACGGAAACTTACCAATTCTCATAAACTTCCTATAGCTTGTGGCTAGATTAAAAGTCCACAAGTTAATTCATTTTTCCTCCGGCTGAATACAATAGATATGCTGTCCCTAGTGTCTGCACTTAATGGCAACTTTTTTATTGATTAAAGGAGAAATGAAGGAACTGGGAGCAATTAAAAAAAAAAAAAAAACTCTTATGTTGTTGTTAAGGAGAGTATTAGAAAAGAAAGGAGGATGAGGTGAGAGAACTTACTGGTCATCCATCTTAATAATGTATATGATCTTCAAACTGCTTCTTCTTTGATAAATTCAACAAAAAATGATATTTGGAATGTGGGAAGGAAATCCTAGACCACCCACTCTGCACGGCTTCCCTTTGCACAGCTTTCCTTTAATTTGGGGCAGTGATGGATATTCTTCTCTTCCATTTTCTTGGCAGTGTGTTAAAGCTCCATGAATAAATTTTTCCTCCAGCTAAACTCAATAGATATGCTGTACCCAGTGCCTGCATATCAAGGTAACATATTTAACTGATTGAATAATCTTTTAATTCTTTCAACAACGAGAATCCATGTGTTTTTAGTTTTGTTAGCTTTTTAACATCCTAGGGTCCTAGCAATAAGTTTCTCATATCCATGTCAGCAACTAAAAGCGTCAAAGCAAAGGACATTTCACACTGTTCAAGCTAAGCAATAACAATACTAGACACACAGAATGACTTTCATATCAAAAATTGTAAAACTACAATTCATCAATCCAACTGTACTCAATCTATACATTGTTTTGGTGACATATGATATGAACGCATATCTGGAGTTCACATGCACAACTTTACATGGACTAAAAGTTTTGTTTATGTAGATATGCACATTGGCTACAGAACACACTGACTATATATAAATACAGTTCGAAGTAAATTATATATACAAATCCCAAATGGTAAAGAAAAAATAGATCATATGTACCTCCGCATCAGTTGAATCGAGTTGATTATTTTCCCAGACGCAAACAGATCATATGTAACTTCATATATTTGATAGTTTGCAAAACTCAGCACTCTATCAACAGTCAGCAACAATCACCTCGATTTCGTTGGATTCATACACAAACTTCTCTTACTCATCACAGCTATAAGAAGTCCCTGTGCAACGCTGATTACCAGCCCAACCCCAGCTTCCTCCTTTTCCTTGAAGTTTGCTCTCTCAACATTAAGTATATACATTCCTCCTCTGTTCATCAGCCTGCAATTATAATCAGTTGTTCCACCAGCTGGAAACAATAGGCATATTGTCTCCATTGCATTTGCCTACACATGACATGAATACAGTTATGTCATGAAGTAAAGAGTCTTAGGAAAACAGAATAGAGGAATGAAGAAATAGGAGTCAACTAGAAGTATGATTGCCTATTTCAAACGTATGCTCAAAACAATCATGGAAGATCCAAATAGATTCCTCAATCTCCAAAACACCTTTTATCTCTGGTGGGGACTAACTAAGATTGACAAAAGGTTTCATCTGTGATGAATGGCACCAAAGGTTTCATCATAGGACTTAGGAGGTCATTAATTGTCTATATTTTCAAAAAATAAATATTAAACCAAGTAGAACCTGAATCTATGTGATCTGTTTTTGGTTAGCATCCTCAATAACCAATAACATCCAACTCATTCACAAGAATCACAACTTACCCATTTGTTAAAATAAAATAAATATAAAATAATTAAGAAACCAGCAAAGTTATGCAGAACTAGGCACTTCAGTGAGATATTAACATTTATTGCATCTTGCCTTTTTTAAATCGCTATGGAAATTGTCAGAATGTATCAACAACTTGGTCAGTTTATAGATACTAGTCCATCACCATATATACAAGTGAGTGGGATCTATCCTCCAAACAATTGCATGATCTAGATCAATCAGAGTGGTCACCTGTTGGGTATGAAAATTATGTAAAGCTTACAGGAAGAAAACACCAAAATAGATGGAAACCCTTAATTGAATCTAATTTTATGAGGGTTAATGGACTTAAGAAAAGGCTTCATAGTCTTTTACTCAAGGTTTCAAAGTTTTGCAAATATTGTATTCACTCTCTCATTCTCTCTTCTCTCAATTTTTTTATTTTTTTTTATAATTTGTTGTTCTCTTTAATTATTTGCTTATAGATTCTGAATAATTAACAGAGGAACCTCGCAGGTGAAACCCGGGTGTAAATCAACCAGTAAAGGGACATGAAAATCAAAGAAAAGGCAGCATGCAACTTCAACCACTGCAGCTGGTGCTAATGGTGTGTCATCTTCACCCACCACACAAAACAGTAGAGATTACTTTAAACTTTTGACCATTAAGATCTGAAAATTGTTAAACTTTTTTGGCATGAATGATATACTTATCAGATTGAATTAGTACTCTAATTATTCAAACATAAGAGATGATTTGAGAAAACTTACCAAATCTTATAAGCTTCCATTACCAAAGGACATTTGTTCAGTTTAAGCAACGATAATACCTGATGCACAGAATGACTTTCATGTCAAAGAGTGTCAAACCATAATTCTGTGATCTGACTACTCAATCAAACTCTATACATTGTCTTGGTGACATATGAACACAAATATGGAGTTGACATGCACACCTTTACATAGACTAACAATTTTGTTTATGCAGATAGGCACAATGGGTATAGAACCTAGTCACTGTACAAATATATATTAACTGAATTGGATCTCGCAATGCACCAATTAAGAAGTAAGTTATATGCACGTATCTGAAATGGTAAAGTGAAAGCAGACCTGAAGTACCTCGGCATCAGTTGTCATCGAGTTGGTTATTTTCCAAACCTGAAGTACCTTGGCACCAGTTGTCATCGAGTTGGTTATTTTCCAAGATGTAATCTTCTTGCAAGCTTCATGATTTAGCCAAAAAAATTAAAATGTGTTAGAAACCTTCAAAAGCTAAAACCGATATATAAATATATTAGAACCATCAACACCTTCAGTGCTGTCTACAACTTTATAAGAAATTTAAGCTTTGCTTCCACTAGTAGAACTGGGGATTACATAACTTCATGGACCAGTAAAACTGACCTACCAACCCAAACATGAAAACAAAAATCCGCAAGACCTTCTCCCACCCAATGTCTAGTCTCATTCTTATGCAAGCCAACTCCACTTTCCCACAATAAATTCACTCAAATAAACATTGGAATTATGATCCAGCAGCCCAAATAAACAAAATCTATTTCCAACTATTACAAAGACCTAACAACAAGAACTGCTCCATGTATTATTAGAATTCCAGCTCATGAAATTGAAAAGAATGAGTATGCTTTCATCAATGGACATAATCAATTTGACACCAATAAGTGAAGGTTAAAAGAAATGCTGGGAAACAGAATGAGTATGTATGTTATCATGAATGGATTAATCTAACAAATTTTATGAGCATTGGCTAAGATCAGATTTTTTGCAGCATTCCAGTAATCAGAGTGGTTGGTGAGTTAAATTTCTATTAATTAATTCAAGAGGCATTAATCTAAAATATGTATTTTTTTTTTAATTAATCTAAAATGTTAAGATGTGAAATTTAAGAATAGCCTTTCTAAAAATAAAAAATTACATAAATAAATTGGGGGCAGTAGGAAATGGAATATACTTACTACTCATCTTCAGAGTCGTCAAAGACGTCAAAATAATCCCAATCAAAGTCTTCAGAGTCCTCAGAATCCTCTCCCTCTTTGATGTAATTTCCATTGATTTTGATGTTTGGAACATGGGCAATCTGGAACCACTCAACGCCGCTCCCTTCTGCACATATTTTCTCTAAATTGCGGCAATCATCAATGCGCAGATGTTTTAAATTGGTGAGGTGTGGAATGGGAAGATACATCAGCTTTTTGCAGCAGCGAAAAGACAGCTTTTGAAGAGAAGAAAGATAGCTGAACCAATCAGGCAAAGCTTCCATTCCGTTAAAGTTCTGTATCCACAGCTCTTCAAGGGCAGTGAAGAGTTGAATTTCGTCTGGGAGAGAGTTGAGTGTAGGCCTCCCAAGCAATATTAGCTTTTTGAGGGACGCGTGCGAGTATCGAATGAAAGGATAACGCAGAATCGGGAAAGAATCAAACTCTTCAATAAACCCACCGATTACCAAAGTCTTTAAGCGGCCTTCTCGCCTAAGCTTCAGTATTAGATCAAGACAGTTGCTAATTTTTAATTTAATAAGAGAATGAAATACTTCTCCTAAATCTGAATCTGTAGCCCCACTGGATAGTTCATCAATACCACACCGTATTATCTCCAAGTGTTGAATAACTGACGGGACACTTGGCAATGATCTCAGCTCAGGACAATGCTCTACTACGAATTTCTGAAGGGAAACGCCGGTGTGCGGTGATTCTGGAATTGATTTCAGATTCCAACAACCCTCAATCATCAAGTATTGAAGAGATGTACAGAATTGTAGCCCACTGGGTAGTTCATCAATACCACACCATATTATCTCCAAGTGTTGAATAACTGACGGTACACCTGGCAATGACCTCAGCTCAGGACAATGCTCTACTACGAATTTCTGAAGGGAAACGCAAGTGTGCAGTGATTCTGGAATTGATTTCAGATTCCGACAGTACCCAATCTTCAAGTATTGAAGAGATGTACAGAATTGTAGCCCACTGGGCAGTTCATCAATACCACACCCTATTATCTCCAAGTGTTGAATAACTGACGGGACACCTAGCAATGACCTCAGCTCAGGACAATTCTCGACTACGAAATTCTGAAGGGAAACGCAGGTGTGCAATGATTCTGGAATTGATTTCAGATTCCGACAGTACCCAATCTTCAAGTATTGAAGAGATGTACAGAATTGTAGCCCACTGGGTAGTTCATCAATACCACACCCTATTATCTCCAAGTGTTGAATAACTGGCGGGACAACTGGCAATGACCTCAGCTCAGGACAATTCTCTACTACGAATTTCTTAAGGAAAACGCAAGTGTGTAGTGATTCTGGAATTGATTTCAGATTCCGACAATACCCAATCTTCAAGTATTGAAGAGATGTACAGAATTGTAGCCCACTGGATAGTTCATCAATACCACACCCTATTATCTCCAAGTGTTGAATAACTAACGGGACACCTGGCAATGACCTCAGCTTAGGACAATTCTGTACTACCAACTTTTGAAGGGAAATATAGGTGTGTAGTGAGTTTGGAATTGATTTCAAATTCAAACAGCTTCTAATCTCCAAATATTGAAGAGATGCACAAAATTGTAGCCCACCGGGTAGTTCATCAATACCACACCCTATTATCTCCAAGTGTTGAATAACTGAAGGGACGCCTAGCAATGACCTCAGCTCAGGACAATTCTCTACTACGAATTTTTGAAGGGAAACGCAGGTGTGTAGTGATTCTGGAATTGATTTCAGATTCTGACAGTCCCCAATCTTCAAATATTGAAGAGATGTATAGAATTGTAGCCCACTGGGTAGTTCATCAATACCACACCCTATTATCTCCAAGTGTTGAATAACTAACAGGACACCTGTCAATGACCTCAGCTCAGGACAATCCTCTACTACCAACTTCCGAAGGGAAACGCAAGTGTGCAATGATTCTAGAATTGATTTCAGATTCCAACAGTTCTTAATCTCCAAATATTGAAGAGATGTACAGAATTGTAGCCCACTGGGTAGTTCATCAATATCACACCCTATTATCTTCAAGTGTTGAATAACTGACGGGACACCTGGCAATGACCTCAGCTCAGGACAATTCTCTCCTACGAATTTTTGAAGGGAAACGCAGGTGTGCAGTGATTCTGGAATTGATTTCAAATTCCGACAGTACCCAATCTTCATGTATTGAAGAGATGTACAGAATTGTAGCCCACTGGGTAGTTCATCAATACCACACCCTATTATCTCCAAGTGTTGAATAACTAACGGGACACCTGGCAATGACCTCAGCTCAGGACAATACTCTACTACGAATTTCTGAAGGGAAACGCAGGTGTGCAGTGATTCTGGAATTGATTTCAGATTCCAACAGTACCCAATCTTCAAGTATTGAAGAGATGTACAGAATTGTAGCCCACTGGGTAGTTCATCAATACCACACCCTATTATCTCCAAGTGTTGAATAACAAACGGGACACCTGGCAATGACCTCAGCTCCGGACAATTCTCTACTACGAATTTCTGAAGGGAAACGCAGGTGTGCAGTGATTCTGGAATTGATTTTAGATTCTGACAATACCCAATCTTCAAGTATTGAAGAAATGTACAGAATTGTAGCCCACTGGGCAGTTCATCAATACCACACCCTATTATCTCCAAGTGTTGAATAACTAACGGGACACCTGGCAATGACCTCGGAACCAAACAATTCTCTACTACGAATTTCTGAAGGGAAACGCAGGTGTGCAGTGATTCTGGAATTGATTTCAGATTCCGACAGTACCCAATCTTCAAGTATTGAAGAAATGTACAGAATTGTAGCCCACTGGGTAGTTCATCAATACCACACTCTATTATCTCCAAGTGTTGAATAACTAACGGGACACCTGGCAATGACCTCAACTCAAGACAATTCTCTACTACGAATTTCTGAAGGGAAACGCAGGTGTGCAGTGATTCTGGAATTGATTTCAGATTCCAACAGTACCCAATCTTCAAGTATTGAAGAGATGTACAGAATTGTAGCACACTGGGTAGTTCATCAATACCACACCCTATTATCTCCAAGTGTTGAATAACTAATGGGACACCTGACAATGACCTCAGCTCAGGACAATTCTCTACTACGAATTTCTGAAGGGAAACGCAGGTGTGTAGTGATTCTGGAATTGATTTCAGATTCCGACAGTACCCAATCTTCAAGTATTGAAGAGATCTACAGAATTGTAGCCCACTGGGTAGTTTATCAATACCACACCCTATTATCTCCAAGTGTTGAATAACTAACGGGACACCTGGCAATGACCTCAGCTTAGAACAATTCTGTACTACCAACTTTTGAAGGGAAATGTAGGTGTGCAGTGAGTCTGGAATTGATTTCAAATTCGAACAGCTTCTAATCTCCAAATATTGAAGAGATGCACAGAATTGTAGCCCACTGGGTAGTTCATCAATACCACACCCTATTATCTCCAAGTGTTGAATAACTGACGGGACGCCTGGCAAATCTCTCAGTTTATGACACCCTCTAATAATCAACTCCTCAAGGCAAGGAAACACCAACAACACCTCTCCTGCGCTTGTCAACTCCTTTGCATCCTTCCACTCTTCTAAGCTACTCATAGAAAGCAATTCGAGTATTCTCAATGCTGGAAATAATGTAGTAGTATTTCTGTAACTCCCATAACAACTGTAAAACTTACTTCCTATACTTCTTACCTTGTACATATGGTTTATTTCAAGAACCCTAAGACAAGGCAATTGCCCCAGAGTGGGAACTTCTTCACATTCCATACAAAAATTCAATTTGATATGAATCAGATTGTGAAATAGCGACAAATCATTAACCCAAGATGGGAATTTCTTTCCTCCATAATATTCGATTGTTAAGCTTTTCAAATTTGGGTGAGGATGAAGGCCTTCCAACACCTTTTCATCTTTATCATACCGGTCCATTGCGTTTGAATATTTATCTTCCCAGTATAATCCCAACTTTAATATTTCCTTCTCTTTTAGTTTTGCACTTTTGGCTTCTTCCTCATTTGTCACCTTCTCTAAATTGTATATGTTTATCTCTCTAAGATTCTTCAGGGGTCCTATTTCATTAATCCTATAACCTTCATCTCGACCCACACCAAAAAAATTCAATGTTTGAAGGCAAGTCGACCGTCCCATATTTTTGAGTAGACAATCTTTGTACTGACCAGTATTAATACAAATATGTCTCAAGTTAATCAAATTGCTTAGGTCTTCCGGAAGCTTCATGAGATTAGGGCATTCTTCGATTCTTAAAGTTTGCAAATGGTAGAGTTTGGTAATGGATTTTGGTAATTCCACAATGTTAGATTGCAAGATGTGAAGAAGCCTCAAATGTATCAACTGCTCAATTGAATTTGGCAACCATATTATATTATGCCCGAAGAATTTTAAAACACGTAAGCATTTAAAATTTGAAAGCATGTCATCAAAGTCCAAATTTTTTGAAATTAATGTGCGCGTTTTTATGAAACTATCTCCACTAAATGAAGTTCCTGGTGTTGTTATGCTATCAGATCGGACAAATAAAGGTTGCACTTTACTAACATTATCCACATAATCTCCCTCCAAAATTAGAATTTCAGACTTTGAAATTGAAATGGCAAAATCATGCACCAAATTAAGCATTTTGCAACTAATAATATCACCACAGACATCCTTTCTAGCATTTTGGAAAAAGGAAGTGGCCAACAAAATATTGAAATATGTGTTACCAATATCTTCCATCACTGTATTACCTTCTGTAGATGGTTCAAGGAACCCTTCAGCCATCCAATGCCGAATTACTTCGTCCTTTTTCATGTCATAATCTTTACGGAAAATTGCACAGTATGCAAAACATCGTTTCAAAGATGGTGTTCGAAGATGATCATAGCCTAACTTTAATATGTGAAACACTCTATTGTTATCATTGTCCAATAAATCCCAAATTTTATTATTTTGAATCGATAGCCATTCATCTTTATCATGTATAAAGTACATTATTCCCCCTAAAAATCTTGCAGCCCATGGAACCCTTTTACATTTTTTAACAATCTCCTTTCCAATTTTCTCCAAATTTGGAGTTAGAAGTCTTCCATTTGCAGATGCTCTTTTCTTGAATATGGACCAATAATCATATTCTGTTAATTCATATTGGGGAAGAGTCTTTGTGATTTCTATCACACTATCACAATAGGTTGCTTCAACAATGTTATTTCCAACATTTTGATTAACTTTTGAATCATCAAGGAAGGAGTCTATCTCCATGTTAAAGCTAATATCAGGGATCGAATTCTTAAGCTCCGCTCGAAGATCATAACTATCAATGTCACCTTTAAGTCTATTTAATGATTCGTTGATGGTCTTAATTTTGTTTGCCATATTGATAATGTCATTAGAGGGTGAAGAGTAGTTTAGTACCTTTTGCTGAAGAATGTTATAGCCAAACTCGCCTAGCACATCATCAATGTCATAAGCAACACGTCTAAGCTCTGCTAACCAACTCCTCACAAAATCATCACTTGCTTGTCTTTTCTCAGCATCATTTAACACAAGTTTAATTTGGGTTAACAAGATGAGAAGATCTATTAGCCCTTCCTTGAAACCCAACTCAAAACTAATATGTTGCTCTATAACAACTGATCTCAACTTGGCTAGAAGTCCCTCCACAAAAACACCAAGTAAAATTTCAGCTATGTATTCTGCCTTACTCTGCATAAGAGACAATAGTATGAAAATGTTTGTGGAGTGTAGAGTATAATTCGATTAAAAATAAACAAGGTGGGTCCAAATATATTTATATATTGGAAATATAACAATTTTTTTTTTAAGAAGGCAAAAACTTATATTACAATTTTCACCTTCTTAATTTTTATACAATAATTAATAGTTTTTTTTTCTTCTGGAGTTTTATAATAACTAGTCGCAAACACACACAATACATGGAAATATATATTTATTTTTAAATGTGGTATAATATATAACTTATTATCTAAATTTTATTGTAGATAATTTGTTCTCCCCAAAAATTAAATAAACTCTAAAAGTAATTTATATTTCTCTATTTTTACAAATATATAATTTTATCATTTATGGTGTTTTTGATTGATATTATTTTGTTAAACTGTCCATATTTTTCTAACTATTGTTATTAGACATTATATTTTCCTAATTTCTTTTTGTATAACTAAAATTTTTAAGTTTCAAATATTTGAATACAACTAAAATTTTTAAGTTTCAAAAATATTATTCAAATTTTTTATTCTCTTAAGAAGATTGTCGTGATAATCAAAACTGATCATATAGTTACAATGAATATTACTCAAATAATTGATAGCAATATAGTACTCCCAACCCAAACCTTTCTTTTCCCTATTTTTAAGTAAGTACAAAAAAATGGATTGAAGTTGACCATTATGGACTGAACTAGAATGAGTTGGACCAAACTGGACTGTAATAGATCAAATTAAACTGTAACAGACTGTCATAATTAGTAAACAGAACTCAAAAAATTAATAATAATTATAATAATAAAGTGATGTAAAAACATTATCTGTGATAAGTAATGTATTCCAATGTGATGGAAGTGGTTTGTTTTAAAAGTAATATCAATAAGTTTTGTTATCACATTAATATTTTTAACTTAATTATGCACTTGTGATTCTACGTGCCTGTTGAAAGTTTTATTCAAATTAAATTCGATACTATGTACACCATTAAAAGAAATTAGAAAAACCACTTACAAGTAATGTTTTATACAAAAAGAAAAAGAAAGGGGGGGGGGGGGAGAGAGAGAGAGAGAGAGAGAGAGAGAGAGAGAGAGAGAGAGAGAGACTTTGTTAAGAGCTTTATTATCTCTATCTTTTGACGTTGATGAAAATGACACATGGTTAGCAGAATTGGACCCAACATTGAAGGTTATCAAAAAAAAAAAAGGAGCGAAATTGGACCCTTCAACTTAGCCTTGAATACTACATTAGCATATGGATGTGTATACAGTGGTGGAATAAGATTTTTTTCAAGTGAGTTTAAACTAAAAATAAATAAATGGTGTCTCCACCCAATGTTTGTATTACATATATTTTCTATTATAAGTTACATTTAGGTTCAAGAATGTGTAAAGTGATGGTCATATTGTGATTGATAAGTTATAATTAGTTTTGAGATTGAGTAAAGGCATAATTTATTATTGCATACATTAATTTTTATATACATATATTTTGAAGAAATGATGGAAAGAAAATGAAGACTTGGCCGCTGACGTAGTTCAATAAAAACATAACAATAATAAATGCTATACTTTAATTTTTAGATATTATATAGATTAGGTTTTTTTTTTTTTTTTTTTTTTTTTTTGATATAAGATAGAAATTTTACTTTAACCTAATCTATGTATATATATGTGTGAAACTCCCTCCTGGAGACTTGAACCCCGACCCTTGCTCTCCACACCCTACAAGCACTTATACTTGTAGAGTAACCATTACACCAAGGGTGTGCGGTGGTAGTATTGAATACAAATCTTTTGTCCCATTTTTTGTGTTCCACATTATTCTCCACCTTCTCTCTCTCTCTCTCTTAAATTTCATAAACAAACACACTTATCCCATCTTCCCTATGTTATAACTATCAAATTATATAAATAAATAAAATAATAATAATGCTAAGAATTTTGTAGTTTACTAATGTAGGGACCAGCCATTTTCCCACACGACACGGGGTTTCAGGATTTTCACCCCACCAAGGGCTGACCTTGTAGTGTAAGGCTTGACACCTTAATCCCATGTCTGCCGGAAAGGCGCCCGTATACAATGAATTTGTAGAGAGTGGGTAGAAGGACTAGGCACTAGCGAGTGTTACAACGGTTGGGTCAAATGGGAATTTAGCTAAGTGTTCTAAGGGAAATTCGTCCTCGGCATAGTCTGAGAATCCCTTTTTTGATTATTAACAAGTATGGGGGCTGTCCCAGACCTCTCTCCAAAACCTCCTCCTTTTCCTTTCTAGGGGTTCATTCCATTATATAGTCCTATTCAGCTGATCCTCGCCCTCCACTTGTTAATCATCCGAGCTTGTGTCTGAGGGCTTGTCCCATCAGCCGCCTTTCTAGTCCTCTTATTAGTTGAAGTAACCAAGACATTACTATTCAATAGTCAATTCCTCATTAATGCGGCCAAAGTGTCAGTTGCGTGCTTTTAATGTGGCAATGACAACTCCTTTCTCCAATATCGGCCGGCCGAGGACATGGTCGTCCTCGGCGATGCTCCTTGATAGTTTGGGCCTTCCCCGCTCATCCTCGGACGCTGCATTGTCCTCGGCATGGGCCTTGGGCCCGATATGGAGCGAGCTGGGGTTGCCAAATCTTGGGCCCCACAATAGCCCCTCAAAATTCTACTGCCCGGCTCCTCGAGCGGAGAAGAGGATTTTGATGTCCTCGGGTCCTTGTCCTGGCTGGGCGAATCTTATCCTCCTGTCAGTACCAAAAATATTTTTAACTGCTCAGGGAACGTTCCTGGTGTTTCGGTATTTGGGGCGCGCCTTCATTAAATTTTGGCGGCCCTGTGTCCTCCACGTTCAACGGTGTGATGATGAATGAACGGTAGGGATGCTTCTAACTTAATGGGCGAGAAAGCTTGTGCGATTACTTTTATTAGGGGTATAAATACTTAATTGAACCGATTTGCCCCTTCACTTTTACATTCAAGAGCTCTTGCGCACATACGCTGAACTTGGTCAAGCCTCCAATCGACCTTACGTCTCCTTTCGACATAAAAGGCCTGTCCGAGGAGCTTTTCCTCATTTCTATAAGTTCTCTTATCTTTCCTGTTCGTACTTTCCCGCCTGAGTTCCTTGTCCTCTTATTCCTCTTTCTCTTTCCTTTGTTTTCCTTGAGCCCCTTGTTAGCCCTTTAGGATGGGTAGGTTTAAGAAGTTAGTTGAGTTTGAGAAGGCGATGGAAAAGTTTGTTGCTGATTATAAGATCCTTGATACAGTGGGTTTGAGGTACTGTGAGGAAGGGGAGTGGAGCGTTAGGAGAAAAGAGGGTGAGGTGGCGATTCCTATAATCGCCTTTCGGGAGGGTGGCATGAGGATCCCCATGGAGCCAGTGATGAGCGATTATCTTAAGCACTTTGGCTTATCTTCCACTTAGTGTGCCATCAATGTGTTTAGGATCTTAGGCTGTATGGATGCCCTGAATGAGAAGATGGGGCTGGACTTAACCCACCACGATGTAAACTGGTGCTACAACCTCCAGCGCCTTAGAGGGAAGTCTTATTACCTAAAGACGAGGGACGATAAGGTCCGACTCATTCAGTGCCTTCTTGAGTCCAGCAAGGGGTTAAACAAAGACTTCCTCACTGTGTCTGGAGAGTGGCACGATAGCCTTCATTGTCCACCAGTGGAGGGTACACCAGGTGGGGCACTCAGACTAGGAGAGGGTCTAATTTCTCGTGCCTTCGCACTCTGCTTTGCTTGGTTTTTAACAGGAACTTGTTTTCTTTTATGCAAATCCGCACGCCTTTGAGCGTAGCTTTAGCTTGGTTAATAAGGAGGATTTGCAAACCATACTGAGGTCGGAGATTTTTGTGAATAAAGCCGACAACCAAGTTAGAGCCGCTCCTGAGATCCTAGGATACAATCCAATTCAAAAATCGTTCTCGGCTCCAAAATATGAGATCCGAGCTGAAGATCCTCGGTTGCATAAGATTACCGTGGTCGAGCACGGATTTTTAATCCTTGAAGGATCTCCCATTCCTAAGGGCGTACCGTTGGTAGGTACCTCTTCGTCGCCTCAAGTTGCCGAGACTAAAGAGGAAGAGTCAGGAGAAGAGGAAGTCGCTGACTCTGGTCCGTCTGAGGATGAGTTTGACGTGTTCGACCAATTCCATTTGCTCAAGGACCCTCCCGGAGATTTAGGTGACCCCAGCTTAGCTGAAGCAGACTTTTTGTCCAAGGAAGCCTCTCCTCGGTCGAAGATGAGTTTCAAGAAACGACCCCAGATAAGCCTGCTGGCTTTGATTGAGGGGCAGCCGAGGAAAGATGCGCTGGGGAAGTCTCCTCCCAAGCTTCCTTCTCTCCCACCCCAACAGAGTTCGCCATTTGGGTTCAAGCCCACCAATCCTCTGCAGAAGAGGGACAAAGGAAAGAGGCCTAGGGGGGCGAAGAGTCTGATCCTTCCCCGGGCGATGACGACGCTCGGCAACCATCGAAGCAGCTGAGGACAGGGCGCTGAGGTCAGGAAAAACAGGTCACCGTCCAGCCCGGGGCCCAGGCTTGGCTCCCTGTCCCCATGCTCCATGGGAAGCCCTTGATGGACGGTGCCTCTCTTAGGGACCCTCAAGGGGACGAGGCTGCGCATGTGGCTGACGTATTGGAGAGGTCCCTGCTGCTCCCCGTGGATATGGCCCAGCTGAAGGTTTAGAGGAGCAAGGAGGTCTTCCTCGGCCTCAAGCAATGTCTGGGCATGGTAAGTTTTCTGATCACTTGTGATCCTCTTGACTTCCTGCCCTTTGGCTCCTTACTTATCGTGCATTGGTTTTAATTGGTAGGCTATCCAAGCTACCTTCAAGTTAGAGGATATAGCCAGTAGTCAAAGCAGGGCCGCGGGCTTGGAGTATGAAAAGATGCTAGACGCTGCTCGGACCCTCAAAGTCTCCAAGGCCAACCTTTCAAAGGCGAAGGAGCAATTAGAGGAAATGAAGAAGGTTCGAGACATCGCTGAATCAGGTCTAGTTAGCGCCCAAAAGCAAGCCCTGGACCAAACAGAGCGTCTGCTTAAAGCAGAGGATCAGCTGAGGGTCGCCAAAGAAGAGATCGCGACTCTGGAAAAAGGGCGCTCGAGGTAGAGGGGGCCAGAAGCGTTGCAGAGTCCGCTAGGGATGAGGCCTTGAAAGCCAAGGAAGAGGCTGAGTCCACCAGGGCCGAGGCTGAAGCTTCCAAAGGTAAGGCCGCACAAAAGGCCTACGAGTCTGGGGTGGCTGATACAGAAGCCACCCCTAAAACTCAAGTGCCTAGGGTATGTAGACTTTATTGTTCCCATGTATGGAATGAAGCCTTGAAGCAAGCAAATGTTGAGGCTTCATCTGACTTGTGGAAGGTGGAGAGTGTGTACTACCCTCCTGCCATTCGCGAGGTCGCTCCTCCCAGCTCCAAGGCCGAGGTGACCTCTGAAGGAGCTGGGGCTGCTCCTGGTGAAGATGCCTCCGCTGCTACCACTTCAGACAAGCCCGCAAAGAAAGCTGATCCTCCTGGGGCCGTTGAGACAAGCAAGAGTCCCACTGCAGATGCGTTCTAGGAAGCTACGGACCCCTTAGCTGATGTCCAGGCCTCTCACGTGGAGGAGGTATCTCCTTCAGCTGGCCTTCCCCAGGCTGCAGTCCCAAGCGAGGGTTGCAAGGACCCTGAGACCCCTTCTACCCAGCCCTCTAAGGGAGGAATTGAGAGGAAGCTGAAGGAATGATCCTCAATGGTGCCTCCACTTTGTTTATGTGTTTTTTTTTTTTTTTTTAAAGCATTGTAATGGCACTTTCGCCCTGTGTAACTCTTAAAGGTTCAATGAAGTGCACATTTTATTTTCTCTTATTTTGTATTATCCTTTTTTTTTTTTAACTTGCACAATCCTAGCTTTAATTGCGCTCCAACTGACCACATACTTATCTTCTTGAGTGACTAGTTTCTTATAGGTTTGGATCCGAGGACCATGTAAGACCTTGGTTCTGTCTAGTACTTAATTCTTCTAAAGTATCTAGTTTCCCCATAGGTTTAAGTCCGAGGACCATGCAATACCTTGGTTCTGTCTAGTACTTAGTTCTTCTGAAGTATCTAGTTTCCCCATAGGTTTGAGTCCGAAGACCATGTAATACCTTGGTTCTGTCTAGTACTTAGTTCTTCTGAAGTATCTAGTTTCCCCATAGATTTGAGTCCGAGGACCATGCAATACCTTGGTTCTGCCTAGTACTTAGTTCTTCTGAAGTGTCTAGTTTCCCCATAGGTTTAAGTCCGAGGACCATGCAATACCTTGGTTCTGTCTAGTACTTAGTTCTTCTGAAGTGTCTAGTTTCCCTATAGGTTTGAATCCAAGGACCATGCAATACATTGGTTCTGTCTAGTACTTAGTTCTTCTGAAGTGTCTAGTTTCCCCATAGGTTTGAGTCCGAGGACCATGCAATACCTTGGTTCTGTCTAGTACTTAGTTCTTCTGAAGTATCTAGTTTCCCCATAGGTTTGAGTCCGAGGACCATGCAATACCTTGGTTCTGTCTAGTACTTAGTTCTTCTGAAGTATCTAGTTTCCCCATAGGTTTGAGTCTGAGGACCATGCAATACCTTGGTTTTGTCTAGTACTTAGTTCCTCTGAAGTATCTAGTTTCCCCATAGGTTTGAGTCCGAGGGCCATGCAATACCTTAGTTCTGTCTAGTACTTAGTTCTTCTGAAGCATCTAGTTTCCCCATAGGTTTGAGTCCGAGGGTCATGCAATACCTTGGTTCTGTCTAGTACTTAGTTCTTCTGAAGTATCTAGTTTCCCCATAGGTTTGAGTTTGAGGACCATGCAATACCTTGGTTCTGTCTAGTATTTAGTTCCTATGAAGTATCTAGTTTCCCCATAAGTTTGAGTCCGAGGACCATGCAATACCTTGGATCTGTCTAGTACTTAGTTCTTCTGAAGTATCTAGTATTCCCATAAGTTTGAATCCGAGGACCATGCAATACCTTGGTTCTGTCTAGTACTTAGTCCTTCTGAAGTATCTAGTTTCCCCATAGGTTTGAGTCCGAGGACCATGCAATATCTTGGTTCTGTCTAGTACTTAGTCCTTCTGAAGTATCTAGTTTCCCTATATGTTTGAGTCCGAGGACTATGCAATACCTTGGTTCTGTCTAGTACTTAGTTCTTCTGAAATATCTAGTTTCCCCATAGGTTTGAGTCCGAGGACCATGCAATACCTTGGTTCTGTCTAGTACTTAGTTCTTTTGAAGTATCTAGTTTCCCCATAGATTTAAGTCCGAGGACCATGCAATACCTTGGTTCTGTCTAGTACTTGAAGCTTCTTTTAGTGCCTGGAGTGAGGGAGCTCGTCCTCCTTGTTGGAGAGTCTGCCCTTAGGGTGATAACGGTCTTAAGCTTGCTCTGCCGAGGGGGGACCCTTCTTCGGTTTGGCTCCTTGGCCCGGCATGCCACCTCTAATTACGAGGCATTTTTTGGGTTATTTGAGTAACGCGTTTGACGCTTCGGTGCGCGATGCGCATCCTCATTAATATCTTTACAGATTTACGAGAATCCAACGGCTGGTAAGCTCTTTGGAAATTGGGCAGAGTTAATACCTCCGCTAATTCTTCCTTAGGATTCTGCATAGTCTGGTTTTCACCAGCTCCTACCTACTGTATAAGGCATTTTAAGGTAATATTTTCTTCAAATTTCACAAACACTTGGGTTTAATAGGGGTTCAAAGCTCTCCGTTTTCTGGGCGTTCTCAAGGGCCCCGCCAAAATAGTGACTCATGCTTAAGGAGATGGAGTGGCCCTGGGAAAGGGCAGTGACAAGGAAGCCGAGCCCCCTTCAGGAGCCGAGAATGCCACCCCGATCCTGGACGACACAGTGGAGGCGAAATAGGCAGAGGCCGAAAATCCTCCTCCTTTTCAACCTAGCCAGAGAGAGGACTCCCTTTGCAGTTAGGAAGGGAATCCGAAAGGCACATAACGTCCCTCCTCCGTGCCCGAGTCCACCGGCCTTCCAAGCTAGTAGTGATTCGCCAGCGCCCGGACGTCGTGGGACTGGGAGGGAATCCAGGGGGAACCCTGAGATTGAATTGTCAGGCACCGTGGCCTCTTCTTCCTTCTCTTTCCAGCACCGCCCATGCTGGTTGGGGAGCTGTGGACGGTCTTAAAACATGCCTGTCTCCACCTCTCCCTCTATGCATGGCTTGGCTATTAAAACAAGCCTGCCTAGGCCCTTTTCTTTTTCTTTTCTTTTTTAGCTTCAGCACAAGCCTGCCTAAGCATTTACCTTCGTGGTTAGCTTTAGAACAAGCCTGCATAAGCATTTGTTGTACAATGTAACTTTTCTTTGATTAATAAAGAAGTAGCCACATTTCGTTTACTTTACTTCTCGAATCTTTTATTTCTTTATGATGATTGCCTTCTGAATGAGTGCGTTGCGGTTGTTTGTTTTTTTTTTTTTTTTTTTTGAACTTGGAAGCAATGTTGTTATTGATCCTTCCGCACCAACCATCACACTCGCTAATCCTCAAGTCTTTCCCACAGACGACGCCAATTGTAGGGACCGGTCCTTTTCCCACATGACACGGGGTTTCAGGATTTTCACCCCACCAAGGGCTGACCTTGTAGTGTAAGGCTTGACACCTTAATCCCACGTCCGCCGGAAAGGCGCCCCTATACAATGAATTTGTAGAGAGTGGGTAGAAGGACTAGGCACTAGCAAGTGTTACAACGGTTGTGTTAGATGGGAATTTAGCTAAGTGTTCTAAGGGGAAATTCGTCCTCGGCATAGTCCGAGGATCCCTTTTTTGATTATTAACGAGTATGGGGGTTGTCCCAGACCCCTCTCCAAAACCTCCCTCATTTTCCTCTCTGGGGGTCCATTCCATTATATAGTCCTATTCAGCTGATCCTCGCCCTCCACTTGTTGATCATCCGAGCTTGTGTCTGAGGACTTGTCCCATCAACCGTCTTTCTAGTCCTCTTGTTAGTTGAAGTAACCAAGGCATTACTGTTCAATGGTCAATTCCTCATTAATGCGGCCAGAGTGTCAGTTGCGTGCTTTTAATGTGGCGATGACAGCTCCTTTCTCCAATATCGGCCGACCGAGGACATGGTCGTTCTCGGTGATGCTCTTTGACAGTTTGGACCTTCCCCACTCATCCTCAGACGCTGCATTGTCCTCGGCATGGGCCTTGGGCCCGATATGGAGCGGGTCAGGGTTGCCAAATCTTTGGGCCCCACAACTAATATTACACTTCTCCAATGGAAGAGAACATGAGTTCGAACTCCCCTTCCCCACTTGTTGCTAGGAAAAAAATTCACTTAATAATATAGAAATTTATTATAATGTTTTACTTGATTCAAATAATTAAAATCAATAACTGAAAATGTTATCACAAGTTCACTGCTAAGATTATGATGCAATATAATCTAAATATAAAACATTTACATCTTTACTCACCTTTTCAAACACTCTGCTTAACATGTCATCCTTTGATATTGAAGTTGAGCTGATTTCCCTCTCCTTATCCTTGTTTGAAGTTGATACACCCTTAAGTTTTTTGTTAGGTTCACCAATTGTTAGAGAAGCTTCCTCTTGGACCTCTTTAGGCACTTTTGTACAAATATTAATATCGTGACCTTTAGCTCCAGCCAAGTGATATTTAATCCTTGTAGCACCCCCAGCAAAAATACTTTTACAATACTTACATTGGAAACGACCATTATTCTGTTTTTCAACATACTCCCAAAATCGATCTTTCTTTCGAACCATATTTCTTTTCCCTTACAACAAATATATAAAGAGTTTAATATTAGAATAAAAAAAATTTGATAGTGAAAATGGATCTGTAGAGTAATAAAATTAATGTAAATAATATAGATCTATAGAATAATAAAAATAAGCTTGTTATATTTCTTTAAAAAATTATATAATTATTTTTTGTCTATCAAAATGACCTTCAAGTAGTTTTTTGCTAAGCACTCTAATGGCTAGATAAGCTTGGAATTCGTGTATTTTTAGGAACCTTTCTACAAATAGCAATATCACGATCAATAAATCTAATCCTTGAAACACTTCCATCAAACTTTTCATCTTATTTTGTTTACTGTGTTAAGAAACTATATATAATATTTAGCCAAGAAAATATAAAATCCATAGCATGAAAGACATGTCAGAGTAAATGGACACCAAGAGAAAGAGAAGAGGTAAAGTCTGAGAACAATAGAATGAAGAAAAAAAAAAGTAATCGTATAGCAATTTATTATAACGTGTTTTATATCACTCGCCGAAAGACTCAAATAATTAGAACAAGTAGTAGGACTAACACTCTGCCGAAAGAAGATGATTTTGGATTTGATGTGTACATGACAACTTAGAGAAATGCCATAGACGTTGAGCTTAACATGTTTTACAGTACATGCCTTTCTGTTTTGGATTCTAAGGTAAATTTGGTTCCTATGTTGTTGGAATTTTAGACGAGTTCCAACTAATAATTACTATGTCAGCCTGCAAATTAAGACTCTTGTTACCAAAATGGGAATTACAGCACAAACGTATATAACAGATATATGGGTCAAAACACTGGAAGCATTATGCCAAAAAAAAAAAAAAAACACTGGAAGCATTTTATATACAGCTTTGTTTCAAAAAGCCTCATGAGATTCTCCTCTTCATTTTTTTATTTTTTTTATTTTTTATTAAAGGAATGAGATTCTTGGTTTTTCCCTAAACCAACTCATCAATCATCACCCGGAATGAGTTTATATTACTTTACCCATCTTGCAGTTTTTTTATTATTATTATTAGTTTTCCTTCATTTTTTATGGATTATTTATGCAATTCTTTTTTATTTATATAATAACTAATAGATTACTATTTCTTTAAATGTCAAATTTCATTTGAAAAAGAATAATAGTTCTTTTTTATTTTATCAAAGATTGTTAAAGGTTTAAACCAAGCCAAAAAAACAAGTTGAAAAAAGAACTAAAAGTTATATTTTTTATAAAAAAAGAAAAGAAAAAAAGAACTTTATTATTAACTTTTGAGAGCATTAGAGCGATGACTTAAAAAAAAGGCGTAAATGCACTTTTAGTCCCTATATTTTGGGGTCATTTCTATTTTGGTCATTACATTTCTATTTTACCACTTTTAGTCCCTAAACCAATTAGCGCTTGTTATTTTAGTCCTTTCCGTCAGCCATCAGACGGAAATAACTGATGTGACTAACAGACTGATTAAAATATTATTAAAATACTCATTACTCATGCCACGTCAGATTATAATTTAAAATATTTATTTCTCAATTTTAACAAAAAGAAAAAATATGAGTTAAAATTTTAAAAAAAAAAAAGATCCCACTAGAACATAAGAACAAGAACAAGAATAGAAGGTGAACAAGGGGATCAAGTCGAGCATGAAGAAGATGAAAAAGAAAACCATGGTGACTCCACCACCGCTTCCTCCTCTTGTTTCTTCTTCTTCTTCAGCTCAGCTTCGGCTTTGGGAAGTTGAGCCTGGCAAACAAGAACCATGTTGTGGCTGTTGATTTTGTGGGTATAAGTGTTGGTTTTGGAGGTGGATCCGGGGGTATGGATCTAGCAGATCTGAGATGGGGTTAGTTGGTTTAGCCCAATTGAACCTGGTTGCTCCGATGATCCGATTTACGCTCCACCGGTTTCAACCTACCCCAACGACGCCGACGACTCATTCAATCTGAACCGCATGAGGCAGCTGGTGACAAAGCTTGCACCTGGACCGGTGTCCTTCCTGGTTCTCATCCCCAACTCCCTTGACTGCGGAATCATCAGAAATGACGGAGCCGTCGCGTCGCACGTCCAGTGCGAAACGGACACTTGGATCCACTGCGACGTGCCGGCTCCAGGATCCGACCACCGGGTCGTGAGCATGGCAAGATCGGGCGCTGTGGACAGGAGGATCACCTTGCTGCACGACAGTAGCACTGAGCAAGGGTGGGGAGGTGTGTTGGGACTGAGGGAGAGAAAGAAAGATAGTTGTTGTAGTTGTAAGAAGGAGAAGATCTGGGTTTATGAATTTGGTTTCTGGATTTATGAATTTTATTTGCTGGAGGTTTTGATTGAAAGATGAGAAAATCTGAGTTTGAGTTGTGATTTTGTATATCTGGGTTTTGTGGTTTGAGAAAATCTGAGAAGATATGTTGCTAGGTTTGTGTTTGTGTACTTGCTGGAGATCAATTTGTGTTTGTGTTTTGTTTGGTTGACAAGAAAGGGCAAGAAAATCTGGACTTATGTTTAAAATCTGGGTTTGTGTTCTTTGGTGTCCTTGGTGAAGATGAACATAGATCTTGATATATTTTTGGATTTTAATTTTGTTTTTTCTCAATTTTTAATCTGTTGTTAGATTTATATTTTTATTATTTTATCTGATACTTGCTAGAGATCGATTTGTGTTTGTGTTTGTGTTTGGTTGACAAGAAAGGGCAAGAAAATCTAGACTTATGTTTAAAATCTGGGTTTGTGTTCTTTGGTGTTCTTGGTGAAGATGAACATAGATCTTGATATAGTTTTGGATTTTAATTTTGTTTTTTCTCAATTTTTAATCTGTTGTTAGATTTTTATTTTTATTATTTTATCTGATAAGTGCTACAGTAAATTTTTAATAATATTTTAATCAGTCCATTTGCCACGTCAGCTATTTTCATCTGATGACTGAAGGAAAGGACTAAAATAACAAGCGTTAATTGGTTTAAGGACTAAAAGTAGTAAAATAAAAATGTAGGACCCAAAATAGAAATGACCCCAAAATGTAGGGACTAAAAGTGCATTTATGCCTAAAAAAAATCACAAATTCATGTAATAATTTATTCTTTTTCACATAAATTTGTGTACAAATAAGAATTATCAAAATTTTAATATTTTTTTGAAGTTGACTATAATGTTCCAAGTATATATATTCACATTAGTTGTTAAATTATTACAACTTGATCATTCTATGAGTATATTTACCAAAATTTCAGAATTGACTCAAGTTTTATATGAGATATGTCAAGTTCCTAAAATTCCTTTCATGAAAGAAGTGGAAATTTTCTTTAAAAGTAAAAACAAAATGAATTATTCAAGCGTAACACATTCATTAAAATAAAACCCTCAAACAAATAAATACTATATGAATGTTTTTTTTTTTATATATATATTTATTTAGATTAGACTCAAGTACTCATATACACGTGTGTGCATATGAGAGTCACTTTGGCTTCACCACTAGTCTTGCTCTTGATTGAACAAGGTTAATATATTAAAAAGCAAGTTTAGATTCGAGGTTTTCTAATTTCAATTTGCTCTGTTTGTTTCGAGTTTCGACGATAATATTATCTAGAAAATGAGTTGTTTTTTTAAAAGTATTTCCTATAAAACTATTTCATTTTTTAATGTTGATAGCATCTTTAAATGAGCACATATTAGTTGCATATATTAAGAATATACCAGATATATGCAATTTACCCCAAAAAAATAATAATAAAGATTTGGATTTTATCTTCTAGTTTAAGTAACTTGAATAAAGTAGATTTGATTTTTTTTTTTTTCGATTTAATACATGAATTGAAATGATTAATGATTAGTAAAACTATATATATATATATATATATATTCAGCAAATTTAAAATAATAATAAAATTGAATAGCATGAAAGACACGTCAGGGTGCACTTACTGTAGTAGCTTGCAAATAGGTAGATGCAGTCACTGGACGTACAGGAAGAGTGAGAGAAAGAGAGAAAGAGAGAAGGAGCTTATCAAAAAGAGAGAGAGAGAACGAAGTAGAAATAGTCTGAGAAGAATAAAGAGGAAGAGGAAAGAAGACTAATGGCCTGGCAATGTATAAAACGCGTTTGTGCCGGTAGACGGAATTCCTGTGCAAATATAATCATCTCCATCTGCCAGTCAACAGGGAATCTCTTGTGCAAACATCACATAATGTTTTACTTTTACTATGTGTCAAAGCACTGAAAGCATTAATCACATTCCCTTTAAATACAGCCTCCTTTAAAAAGATGCGAAAAGTATGATTTAAAAAGTGTCGTAAAAATACATGTTTAAAGTACTCATAATACAAAAAATATATTTAAAATGTTGTGAGAGTGCCTTTTTCTTCAGTACGCAGGCTCGAGGATTCTGGGCCTACTGATTGTGTTTTGGTGACTGAACTTGGTTCACCGCAGTTAATGAGCTGTTTAAGAACCAAGTGGTGCACAGAACAAGGAAGATGTAAAATAATTAGAAAATAAATGAAACAAAGGTTAGAGATCCCAGAATTAATGAGAGGATGTTAGGAACCCGGTGGTTCCTAATGGAGATTGATAGGAATTATAGGAGAATGGATGGAGATTGTAGAGAAATTGACTTAATTCGAGGTAGTCACCCTCCATAAAGAAATAAAGAGATTAAGAGAGAGAGAGAGAGAGAGATGCACTAATGCACTAACAAATTGGTTTATTCTTCGTTGATATCTCATATTGGATTACAATCATGTATTTATAGGAGACTACCTCTAATCTCATTGGCTCACATGGCCTCATCATATTGGTTCTATTATTCCACATGTGCATTAATAATTCCAACATGTGCTAAATGTGATTAACATGTTTAAAATTGTAATTAACTAACTAAATCTTAATATACCAATTATTATCAATATGCTTATAGCATTTCTAACATCAACAAGCTTTTTAAGCAAGTGGATGTCATAGGAAGATGCAGTCAATAATGGAGGTTAGGAAGAGCGTGAGAGAGAGAAAGTAATAATAGACTGTGAAGAGACAGAGAGAGAAAAATAAGGCAATAGCCTTGGAAAAAAAAACTGTTTATTTTTTTATGAAAAAAAAAAAAAAAAAAACTGTTTATTACACACCTACAAGCACTAGGTTTTAATCATCTGAAATCATAATTTGAAGTTACTATTTGAGTTTAAAATGCGTGGGTAAGAGTTATTTCTCATCCATTCTCCCAAAGCTTTAATAAAAGGGAATGGCTATAATATCAAAAGAGAAAATTATACAAATTTTTTTTATCGTTATCAAGCGTCCAGGATTTTGTCCAAATTAATCTTGGGGATGCACAAACCTCGGCAAAGTGTTTCTCACAAGTACTCCTCGGATAATTTAAAGGGTGATTAAATTTCCCTAGTACACTTACATTAATACAATGTCGCACACACGAATCAATTTCAGGATTTTTTTTTTTTTTTTGGTATTGGTGAGCGTGTAATAAGCCTAATCATCTCAAAAGTTCATCTTTTCTTTGGTTGCCTTTGGACAAGTTTATGCTGGATAGTTCGTTGTTACTATTTAGTTTATTTTTATTATTATTTATGATTTTCATTGCATTTTTTAATATTATTTATAAATTTTATTGTACTATTTTAACTAACTTTTAATTTTATCAATAATACTTTTAGCAAAAATTTTTTAATTTCAACTAAATAAATTGTCCCCAAAATACCCATAACATATTTATTTTCAAGGCAAAAATATACTTTTCGTTCCTAAATTTTGGGTCAATTTCCATTTTGGTCCCAAAATTGATTTCTTTGCAAATTTCATCTCTAAAATTTGAAAATCGTTTTTAAAATGGTCCCTGCCGTGAACCAACAAACGGAACCCTCTTACGTGGCAGACGAAGTGCCCTTCTTGCTGGCATGGCACTAACATGACCATTAAAATATTATTAAAAATAATTATTTGGCATTTTTAAATACATATTAGCATTTTAATTTTTTTTTACTCAATGCCACGTCATAAAATTTATATAAAAAAGAAATTAAAATTTTTTTAAAAACCTAAAATCTAATTTAATTAAAAAAATTACTTATCATTATTAATTTTCATAAGAACATTACACCTTGTTCTTGTGTTCTTCCCAATCAAACACAGCAACGAAGAACTCAACCCAAATTACAAGAACACAAACCCAACAACCAATAACTCAAACCCAGATCACAACAACACAAACAAAAAAAAGAAGAAGAAGGAAACAGAGATCAAACACAAACACACTCAGATCACAACAACACAGACGGGAAAAGGAAGAAGAAAGAAATAGAGATCAAACACAAACACACCCATATCACAGCAACATAAACGAAAAAAAAAAAAAAAAAGAGAGAAAGAAATAGAGATCAAGTACAAACACAGACCCAAATCACAACAACACAAACGAAAAAAAAAAAAAAAATAGAGATCAAACATAGACCTAGATCCAAAATTTTCCCATTGTTTTCACAGCATTAAGACCCCATGGCCTCCATGATCAAAACCTTGAAGATCAGCCTCTTGATATGCTCGCCATTGGTCAATATTGGGTGTAAGATATTGGGTTGCTGGGGTTTGATCGTGGGATGGGTTTTGTGGGTCTTCAATTTAAAGGGTTAGGGTCTATCAAAAAAAAAAAAAAAAAAAAAAAAAATTAAAGGGTTAGGGTTTGTCGGATTAGGGATCATGAGATTGTGGGTTCTCTTGATCTTGATTTTGATTTTTGAGTGGTTATGCTGTTTGGCTCTTAAGACCGAGAGAGGTGTTCAGTGTGAGTGAGAGAGTGAGAGATGAGAACAGAGCTTGAGCTTCAATCTTTACAACTTAAAAAAAGTAAATTTTTTTGTTTGTTTTTCATTTTTTTAATTAAAATTAAAATTGAGAAAACTGACGTGGCGCTAACGTGGTATTTAAAAAATGTCAAATAATTATTTTTAATAATATTTTAATGGCCACGTCAGCAAGAAGGGCACTCCGTCTGCCACGTAGGAAAGTTCCGTCTGTCGGTTCACAATAGTGATCATTTTAAAAATGATTTTTAAATTTTAAAGATGAAATTTGCAAATTTTCGCCTATTTTCAACGATCAAGGGGGTGTTTGGTGAATGTTTGGTGAGTGTTTTCAAACAATCATTTTCAGTTTTTAAATAACATTTCACGCATTTTTACACACTTTTACACCTACATATATTTTCACAAATATTTTTATATAATAATTTTTAATTTTTAAATACGTATACGAAACGAGCACCAAATCTTCGAGGGCGGTGCCAATTCTTTTATAAAAGGTTAAAGGTCAAATATTTAGGCCGAAGAGCATGTGAATTGTGCTAAAATTTCAACCCACCCCCCACTGGCCGAAAGAAAGAATGACACAATTATTAGAACGAGTGGGACCATCAATTAATACGCCAAAAGAAGATGGGTTGTGCTGTGTCTTTTAAGATGGGGCCCAGGCTTGAACAAGCAAGACCAGCACGGGCATTTTAGAAACTGTCTTCACTCTTCAGAAAACATGGCAAAACAAGTCCTTAGTTTTGTGCTTTGCTTCTCGTTAACTTCTAATTTTTAAAAATCAAATTGATAACAAATATAAATTTGACAAATATGAATTAATGAGAAATAAAAATTATAAGTTAACGAGAACCAAAGCACAAAATTAAGAACTTGTTTTGCTATGTTTAAAGTGTTTGTTCTATGTTTGACTGGATGTGTTTCCTAGTTCGAATTCGGGTACTTGCACTTTGAAAAAACTTCTTGAACCAGCGATTTATTCTACTAGAGTCCACTTGTCACGAACAATTATTAATCTCTGATTGAAAACTTTGAGAATACACTATGGAAAACCAAAAAAAAATAATAATAATAATAAATAAACAATTTCAATCTTGTTGTATAAGAATAAAAGTTGTTTAATTTTGTCCTATATATCAATGATCTTTACTCGTTATTACTGTCGCTATTAGGGGTTGTTTGGTATGGTAGTTTAAATAACATTTTCAGTTTTTAAACAATATTATACGTATTTTTATACATTATTTTACCTACACATATTTATAAAAAATACAAACAACATTACTAGAACAACGTTACCAAACGGCAAACAACGTCGCAATTGGTTTAAAGCCTAAATCAATCTCAAACTTAGAGAAAGTGGTACTCTCAACTTCAAAACTGATTTTTATTTTGTTCCAGTTTAAGAAAAAAAATAAAAACATTAAAGCATCTTTTTTTTTTAATTTTCTTTTTTATTCCAAGATAACAGATTTTTTTTTTTTTTTTTTTTGCAAACATAACAAAATTAAGTCCTTGATTTTATTCTTTGTTTCCCAACTTGTAATTACTTTTATTTATTTTTATAATTTTATTTCTTGTTAGTGCATATTTGGATTTTAAAAAAGAAACCTAATTTGGTTCCTCAAATTTTAGATTATTTATTAATTTTGCTTGATTGCTTAAATTTAAACAATTCTAACTTATAAGCCAAAAAAATTTGGCAAGAAAGAAAGAAAGAATATTTATGCCATTTTCTTATGAAAGAAAAAAAGATTAAGTGATAAAACAAATTTAACAGACAAGAAAGAAAAAATAATTAAATGATAAAACATACACATTGAATAATATTTATGCCATTTCATTATGAAATATGCATACTTGGTCAAGATGTAGGCATTTGGAGGCTTACATGAATAATCTTGCGGCATTTGCTTTAAACAAAACACTTGCAAAATAATTATTTCTGGCTATTTAATTTCATCTTTGCGAGGAATATTAAAAATACAAGGAAATAAATAAATAAAAGAAAAATATAATCTCAAAGCTTGAGATTTATAGATATTACATTGTAAAAAATTTATTAGAAAAAAAATTGATGTTTAGCTTGAAGTATTTGGAAAGTAGAGAAGAATTGTAACGTTGAAGACTAGCAGGCTGCAGCAACTGCCATTATCCATCCAAAAAGATGAAAAGCAACTACTATTTTTTTTTTCTTTCTTTTATTTAGTGGGGAACATCTTTTCCACACGTTTATCAGGTCCGTGTCTTTTTTCTAAAAGGAGCCTTACGGGATGGGACATTCCCATGTGCTGGAGCTTGATAGATCATCATTAAAGATTTTGTTAGATCTTTTTTTTGTTTGAGGAAGAAGATTTTGTTAGATCTTGATAAATACTTGCACACACTCGCTTTACTCGTTCCTTTGAAAAAAGATTTTGTAAACAAAAATTCAATTCAAAATGCGAATCAATAAATTTTTGTTAAAATTGTGTTCACAATTTTAATTAAAATTATATTTTTAAAACACAATTTTAAAAAACTGTGTATTTTTTTTTAGGGAAAAAACTGTGTATTAAATATGTACAAAAGTAAGTATTTGATACAAAATACTTTTTCGTAAATATAAGATAACCAGGACTCTTAAGTGATATTTGGTTCATTATGACGCGCTTTGATGTGACATTAAGGGTCTGTTTGAATACAATTTATTGTTGCAGAAAGTTGCTGAAAATTGACTATTGCTGAAAACACTGTAGCAAAATAATTTTTAAATGTATAAATAGTATCGTGGGACCTATTTTTAATATTTTTTAATGTATGAACAGTGCGTAAACAGTTCTGCACTGTTCATGCACAGTAATTTTTGTCCCTCAAAAGTCAAACAATGCAGCAAGAAAAAAAAAAAAAAAAAACTGAAAACGCAAGTGCAAAACGTAATTCAACTAAACCCACTATCCAAACCCACACTAAATGTGCATTTGGGAAGCGCATTTGTGCTTCTCAGATGCACGTTTTGCGTTTCAGCATTGTTTTTTTTTTTTTTTTTTTTACTTTTTAGCGTTTTCAGGTGAAATGTTTGACTTTTTCATAAATAGTGCATATCGTGCACTGTTTATGACCCATAAATTTCACTTTTTAACAATTTTTTTTATTAAAATAGGTCACACAGTACTATTCATACATTTAAAAATTATTTTGCTATAATGTTTTTCAGTTTTCAGTTTCAGTTTTCAATTTTCAACTGTATCCAAAAAGACCCTTAGGGCATGTTTGATAATTGATAGACTATAAAAGTAATTATATAGAAATAGAAATAGATATTATAAGGAATACAAAATGTTGTAATACAATACTTATTACTATTCATTTTTTTAGTGACAACACAATAATAAAAACTCTGAAAACGATGAAATTAAAGCATTTTAAATTAAACTCAAGATATATTTTAAGAAATATCTTGCTAATATAATTATACTTCCTAAAAAAATATTTTTTAAATTTAAAAGAGAAATTAGTTATTTTTTATGATTTATTATTTATTATTTTCATAATTGTTATGTGCATATGAAAAATTTGTTTATTTGGAAATATATTAATTTTAGAAATTAATATACCTATTAAGGAATAATTATTACAACCCTTTTAAAAGATGAATAATTATTCCTCATTTTAAAGAATAGATATTTACAAGGAATGATTATTCCCTATAATAAAAATATAACCAAACTACTAAATAGCTAAATCATAGGAATAATATACTCTAAGGTTTTTGGTTTATTTTATTTTTTCTAACATTACCATAATCTAAAATTACAAAATATATCACACCACCTTAATCTTATCACTTTTCTAAACAATGTAATATTGTATTCTTATATTGAGATTACATTTTTGTAATTATACATTAATGTAAGATTACAAAAATATAATATTACTGTGCGGTATAACATCACAGCAAACCAAACGCCCTATTGAGATTTGTGACCAATGCAAGTACACAGTTACATATCGGACTGACCTTGTCAAAAACCATCTTAAAGACTATTTTTTTTTATTGTCAAAATTTTTTACACCACACAGTAATTTTTTATACCACAAAATTTTTTTTAATGTCAAAACCATCTTGAGATTTGTGACCAATGCAAGTACATAGTTACATATCGGACTGACCTTGTCAAAAACCATCTTAAAGACTTTTTTTTTAATCTCAAATTTTTTTATTTATTCCAAGTTGAGATTTATGCCTTAGTTCAATGAGATTTATGTATTTTTGATAACCAAAATAGTGAAGTGTGGGATGAGACATAATTTAAAAAAAAAATGATTTTTTTTTTTGTTGGAAAAAAAGTTAATGAATAACAAAATAATATTGAAGTTATTATCCAGTGCATGTGTGTGGGTTTATTCATTTTTTTTGACTAGATCTCATACCATTCAATGGAGTTTGCACTATTTGGATACAGCAAACGCATAAATTTCGTTGGATTATGAGATATGAATGAAAAATTTTGACTAAAAAAACCTTTAAACAGATATAGGGCACACAATTAGCTTAGTTTCTATTATTAATAGGGTAATGCTAGAGATAGAAATTTTTTTACAAAAAATTTACAAATTATCAATGCGGTGAGTAATCATTAGTAAATGAAAATATGATATTAATGGGGAGTTTGGATAAAAACTAATAAGAAATTGGTCACATCAACCGTTTATAAAAATGTTGTAAAATAGTTTGTGGTTGTACCATTATTTTTATTAATACTATAGAAAAATAAAAGCAATTCATTTATTTTAAGACAAAATCACATTAAATTGTCAATAAAAAAATCCATACTAGAGAGAAAGGCATAAATAAGTGGTCATTTTTTTTTTTTAATGTTTATGCATCTGTACATTCAAATTCCAAAACTAATCACAAATATTAAAAATTGAAAAGAAAAATTACATCCAATCATTTGGTCTAAATTATTGTTCTCCATTCTTCATCAGTGAATTTTCAATCCAAAAAGGGCTCTTCTTTCTCAAAAGTGAAAAATGCTAACCATAACACATGACCTCTTCTATTTGCTTTGGTGCTCTAGTAAGTCACAGATATGCTGTAAGTATTTGGAAAGCAGAGAAGAAACAACTATTATTAGATGAGGGGAACTTCACGTCTATTAAGCCTGGTTTTTTTTACCAAAAAAAAAAAAAAAGTCTAGTTTTTTTTTTTTTTTAATTATTATTATTATTATAATGTAAATGGAACATTGTAGAACCGAAGCCATCACTATCTTCTTTAATTTTTCATGTTCACATTCACGCTTGAAAATTTTTAACTTTTTCTTTCTTTTCTCATGTTCGCATTCTTAGATAGAAAAAATGTCACCTTCAAAATTACAAATTTTCTTCCACTGATTTCAAAGTCTCTTAATACTCTACTGTGCATGAGTCAGTTTCCGCTTTATTTCTTCTCATCTTCAAAGAAATTAGTCAATTACTCGTTAAGTCTCTTTAATACTCTACTATGCATGAATCACTTTCTGTTTTATTTATTCTCATCTTCAAAGAAATCGCTTGTTTGGTGGACTCCTCTGAATGCTCCTCTTTGGAACAATATTTCACCTTTAAAAATTTTTAAATAGGAAAAATTAATGAATTCTCTAAACATATTAATTTTTGAAATATTTTTAAAATTTTGATTAATTTCTCTTTAATTTTTAATAGGAAAAAAAAAAAAAACATATGGGTTTTGATCTAAACTAAACTCCTGTCATATGTGTTTAAAAGTAGTTACTCCTTTTAATTGAGGTAGTTTTAATTCAATCTAATCTTGACCCTAATCAATATTAGGTGAAACATAAATTCAATCACGTAAGAAGAAAAAAAAAAAAAAAAAAAATCTTACCTGATATCTAAATTTTGGTCTTCTTCAGTTCACCATCTCAAACCCAAACTCAATCGTGTAAACAAATAAAACAAAAAAGCAAAACCAAAATAAAAAATCTTACCCAAAGTCTATCTAAAATTTGGCCATTGTCACCATCCACTTGAATAAGTTTCAATTTTTTTTTTCTGTGAAGTGTCCATTTTAAAATTGCTTTTATTTTTTTGTAATTTATATATACGTAATATGAAAAAAAAAAAAAAAAAGTTAAGAGTTAGCTTATTTTAAAAAAATTTAGATTTAAATTATTTGAAATAAAACTTGAACAAAAAGTAATCCGAGACTTATAAATAATATATAATTTAAGTAAAATGCTAGTTTTTAATCGGTTGTCAAAATGCACACAAATTCTACAACAATTCTTATGTAGTTTTATTAATCATATTTTATCATTTCCAGCGGTGTTGTATATTACACACTTATACACAATTGTATATACGCACCATTGTTAAAGAGTTGTTCAATTCTGTCCTTCTATCAAAGATTGTTACTTGTTACTACTGTCGCTATTAAATGTTAAACAACATCACAAATGTTTAAAGCCTAAATCAATCTCAAACTCAGAGTAAGTGATACTCTCAACTTCAAAACTGATTTTTATTTTGTTCTAGTTTATGAAAAAATAAAAACATTAAAGCATCTCTTTTTGCTATTTTCTTTTTTATTCCAAGTTAACAGTTTTTTATTTTTGCAAACATAACAAAATTAAGTCCTTGATTTTATTCTTTGTATCTTTACTTGTAATTACTTCTATCTATTTTAGAATTTTATTTCCTGTTGGCGCATATTAGGATTTTTAAAATAAAAAAAATTTGGTTGCTCAAAATTTAGATTCTTTATTAATGTTGCATTGATTGCTTAAATTTAAACAATTCTAACTTATGGTTTGGATTTATTCAATATGATCATTCAATCTACAATGGTTAATTGTGTCAATGTTAAATGTCAAACAACGTTGCAAATGTCTGAACTTTGAAGTGCGTATCCCCCAAACTTGAATCAAGTAATTGTTCAGTACCAAGGATCACAACAAATACCCAGATAGAAATAACAAATCATTAAGAAAATTAGAATCGGATTATTGCTAAGAATAAAATCAATGTTACAACATTATTTAAAAAAAAAAAAAAAAAAAAAACAATGTTACATCTTATAACCATATGGTCCTAGTTTTGTTGAAGCTTTTGCCATAGTTTGGGCTTTACATTGGGCCAGAGATGAAAAGTTTCAAAGTATAATTGTTAAAGGTATTCTTAGATTCATGTGATGTCTTAAATAAGAATATGAAGGAAGCATGTTAGGAGATTCAGCCACTGTTGAATGATGCATCAGTCTTGGCTAATTCTTTTGTGTTGTTATTTTTGTTGGATCAAAAGGGATGCTAATTCTATAGTTCATGAACTAAGCAAGTATGTTTTATACTCAAATATATCATATTTTTGTAAATGTGTATCCCTTCCTCTTGCTGTCATGGAAGCTTGGGAAAGTAATGTAGATATCCCTTCCTTTTGCTCCTTCAATGAAATATTCACATTTATCCACACCAAAAAAAAGAAAAAGAAAAAGAAAAAAAAAAGTGGTTTACAGCCCCCAATAATGCATGGAAGCAGGAAAGAGATCTACTTAGATAATGGGGGAAAAGGCCCAGCATAACTAGCCCATCTTGTCAATGAATTTTTTTTTTTTTTTTTTTTCGGTTACATTAGAAAACAGCAAAACAGAAATACCAATTAGCACCTGACTGTTGCTCAAAAAAAAAAAAAAAATTAGCACCTGACTGAACATTTTGATGGCAACCCAACACAGTAAGAGAAAAACCAATTAGCACCTGACTGAACATTTTAATGGCAACCCAACCTAAAAAGTATGAGAGAGCATTCACAATAAAGTAGTCATAATAACTAAAAAGCTAGTTTAGCACCAACATACTAAAAATATCCTTAACATCAAAGTTGCCATACCTATAAATTTTTAACTCTTAGCTACAGTGAGCTGCCAAAGATAGCAGCTCACAGTAGCTAAGAGTTAAAGAAAAAAGGAAAAAAAAATTACTGTGGCACGGTACATTGCTGTCCGTTATTCTCTTTTTAGTTTTTTTGTAGTATGTATTGTGTAGGATATATTATTTTATTGTGTTATTTATATTATTTTAATGTGTTGTATGCTAAACTAGAACCTTTAATATTGGGTGTATTGTAAAATGAGTTGTTAAAATAGATAAAATAGTTTTTTAAGTTGTTAAAAGCTATATTTTTTAGATGTTTTGCTGTAAATGCTCTAATCAGCCAAGCAAAGTCCATGAAATGAACACATATGAGGTGGATGCTAATCTTGCATACTGTCTTTCTCAAGCCTTTTTTTTTGTGTGCTGAATCTGTCTTTCTCAAGCCTGCTCAAGTGTGTATCTGTCTATTTGATACTGTTTCTCAAATTAAGTGTTTACATGAACTAACAAGGGCCTTATACACCTTTGTTTGAAGGATCATATTGAGCCAAACCCAAATCAAAAGGCCCAAGTTACACTTTAGCTTGCCCAAACAGAAAAACTCCCTTTTTTTCTGAGCAATCAAGCTAAAGACCAACTCCTTCTCTCAAAAGTAAACCATGATAAGAATCTGTGTCATTGACTCATGGGCTTGGGTTTGGGACTTAATAATAGCCTGATTTAATAATAAATAAATAAAAAAAACCTTTTTCAACCATTTTGTTGTATTCACCTAAGGTTTTAATAAAGGTTTATGTTCTGTATTTTCTTGAAGATTTTAGAGTTAAGTTTATTAACCAGTTTTATGGGATGTCTACAGAGTTGTAGATTCAAAACTACCAGATGCACACTCAAATATTGTGGCTACCACAGAGTCGTATGCTGCCCCACAAATTCCAACAGCCACCGTACCACACCTAGATGGAAGATCATTCATCAAAATGAAAATTTGTTGCAGCAACATGGAATGACTAGATTCGCGCATCAATCCGTGATGCAAAATGATAAAATGTGTTTAATATAAATTGTGTCAATCTCAAAAGCATATCTAAAATGGCACCCTATGTTAACCAGGACACAAACAGAAGTACTTCCATTGCCAACAACACTCTAGAAAACTATTAGATATTGCACTTAATCACAGATTTGTCACATGCACTGACGCACCATATGCTGTAAAAACAATCCACAAAAATCCAAATATGTTTAAATACCACAAATATAACAATTTTTTTTTTATACCAAACATTAGAACCATGATAATTACAAGGAGAGAAACAGCACTCAAATAAGGGGAAATTACAGCATGGGAATTAAAGTCCTTGGAAAGGTATTTGGAAGGCTAAGGCTCCTCCGCTCGTCTGTTTCTTTGTTTGGATTGCAACTTGGGATAAGATTCCGACTGGCGACAATCTGCGAGGTAGAAGCTTTGATTTTGTTGACTGGTGCACTATGTGTCGTTGTAATGGGAAGATGGTGAATCATTTGCTACTCCATTGTGAAGAAACTTATCAGCTGTGGAGCTTGATTTTTAGATCTTTTGGGGATTTCTTGGGTCTTGCCAAGATCGGTTGCAGATACGCTTTTTGGTTGGTGAAATTGGTTTGAAAAGCACTCTTCCAGCATTTGGAATTTAGTTCCGTTGTGCTTAATGTGGTGTATTTGGAAGGAGCGAAATTGGCGAACTTTTGAGGACATGAACAAATCCGATGACTAGTTGCTTGGTTTTTTTAGTGGTTCTCTTTTTGATTGGTCTAGGGATTGGGGACTCACCTCTAGTGATTCTCTCTCTTTGTTCCTTAGTTCTCTCCATTGTAATTAGCTTTTTCTGTCTGTTTGTTTCTTTCCTGTACTCTTTGTTTTGCCTTGTGTTTTTTCATAAGGTAGCTTCTTGAATAAACATCATTTTTACTTATCAAAAAAAAAAAAAAAATTTAAAGTCCTTTTAGTACCAAAATATTTAGGGTACGTTTAGTACACTGTAATAGCTTCTGTAATGGAATAATTATTCATGTGTAATATCAATTCAGTCATTTGGTTACATCTTTATTACATGGATTAGTTATTACATTGGAATAACTATTCTTTAAATTGAAAAATAGTTATTCCTCTTCAAAATGGATGTAATAGCTATTCCTTAGTGCATATAACAGGTTTTAAAATTAATATATTTCCAAAAATATAAAGTTTCCTTATACATCATCTTTTACAAACTTTCTATATGTAACAACCAAACTTATGAATAGTAATAGTTATTCCATTACAATGCCTTCTATTCCCAGTAATAAAGATTACTATTCCTAATGTAATCTACATTTAATATACCAAACGTACCCTTAGTGATTGTAGATTTTTACATAACATAAAAATATTTAGTGATTGTAGCCATGTCAGTACAGTACATAAAAATGCATCTTTACTTGTCAATGATTATATTTATACACTAGATTTATTTAAGTCTTTCCAAAAATTGTTGACTGCTTAGTATAGTTTAAAAAACTGGACCGAAACTGACCCAGTGGTACAACCGTGAACCAAAAACACCAATTCAATTTAGTAAAAACCCCCCAAAACTGGTCAAAATCAAGAACCGGGAGCAAAAAAAGGTTCTTTGATCGTACTAATTTATAAAACCATGCTGCACTAATTAGCAAGTTTACAGTTTTAAAACATCATCTTCCTTTTATACAACTTCTGAATCATAGAGCAGATTATCTCCCTATCTAGACTAATCTCAATGATTAAATTCATGAACTCCACTCTAAGTCCAAAGCCAATAATATTATCTTGAATTATATCCAACGATTGACAAATGGCTTAAGTTTGTTTGTCATATTGCAGTAGAATACAACAGGATTGGAGAACGAAAAGAAGTTGCATACCTTTTCCTGCATTAGGCTTTAAACTTTACCTTTAGCCACAAGATCTCATAGCCACCAAACTTGTCTCCACTAACCAGATCCCCACAAATTCATCACTTGCATCATGCAATATGACTTCATTCTTGGTTACTGAGACAAGAAACGTAGCTCGCTTCGTGAAACCCCAATCAGAACCAATATCTTTAGTAGTTGGCTAGCTAGCACCCTCCACGACAACACAGGAAAATTTCAGCCATAAATTCTTCCTTACCTTACACAAAAGAAACTAGTATGGAAAGCTTTGCAAAGAACTGAGTATATGCTTCTAGTAGAAATAAAAAAACCATATAGAACTGGAGCTAGATAAATACTTGTATGACATCTTTTCCTAAAATAATAAACAGTTAGTAAGTACACTCAATATAGGACAGGTATGATTCAGCCTCTTTTAAGAAAAGTATGTTTCAAGAATTTGGAGCAACAATTCATAAATAGTATATGGGCATAACATGGTTAAATTTAATATATATGGAATTTTTTTTCATATTTTCTTTTGATAAATACGATGAGATTTGTATAACAGTCGCATTGCAGAACCTTAACAATTCAATTTTAAATAATCTAAACTAGTAAAGAAAATTACTACAATAACCATGATAAACAAATTTAGGACCATTATAACGTTTTCATTAATTAAAATGTCTCAAATAGTTGATCCTAAGTAATCAGTCATCAATACCCTTTTCTACTACTCTGCCGAATGCATCATCCACCAAAAATTGTTCATGATCAACAAATTCAGGAAGCTCATATGTTTGTAAAGATCAATTGGCTCCAAGTTTCGAGATTCACCTGTGTTGAATTTCTCCATCATCATTGAGTTCAATCTTACATTCACCATATTATCCAACATCTCAGATGTCAACATGTTTGTCTTCTTTGTTTGTGCTAGCTCAGATGCATTCCAATAACCCTTGGACAAGGTAGAACTACATGGTTGACTCAAAATTTGAATGGCATACTTTTGTAAGATAGGAAGACGATCTCCACAGAAATCCCACCATATTCCTACAAATAAAATTACAATTTATATGCTCATAAAATTTATCAAGAAATAATATAGTTAAATATTAAAATTATATCAAAGCTATTGAACTTACTAGGATGAGATGCTTTCAATATTGTCTTTGCCGTAATTGTAAACAAGCTCGGTACTTTATTGCGATAAAGTTGCACCTCTTTCATGAAATTTCCCTTTCTTCAATAGCCACCAAATTCTCCAAAATGAAACTTATACCATCTTTCATCTCACGACTCTCTATAAATTTCTCACTGCACAAGTAAGCAGGATTCAGAAATGTCGCAGCAGCATGCTTTGGGTGCATTATATTTTCAGTATACCTACAACTAAATAACTTCCATATCTGCATATATTTGTCTTGATTGCTATCATACTGTTGCTTAATTGTTTCTTTTTCCATTTCCATTGCTTCATATAAGTATCCTGCAGTTGACAAATCATTATCAACTAATCGAAGAACTCAAACCAAAGGCTCCAACACTGGTAACACCTCTTTCACTTGACTCCAAAATTCTGCACTTTGAATGATACTAGCAACTTTAGCAATGTCCTTTTCATTATGATTCAAATTTTTCCACTTAGAAGATACAAGAAGTAACTGCAATTCATCTAGAACATTCAAAATAGATCGAAGCATCAAGAAATTAGAAGAAAACCTCCTTTTACAAGGATGTTCCAATTCCTTATGGTTTGTGTACTCTCTCATAAGTGACGAAATGATACTATCCTTATACATATATGAAACAATTGATTTTGCATCAATAATTATCTTCTGAACCCAATCAACTTCCTTGCATATTTCCTTCAAAAGCAATCTAATGCCGTAAGCAGCACATTGAGTTTTGTACAACCAAGGGTACTTGCTAATAAGCATATCTCCAGCAGACTCAAAATTAGTAGTATTATCAGTGATCAACTGAACAACATTATCTGACCCAATTTCTTCAATTACTGAAGAGATAATATCTTTAATATATAGTGTTGTTATTTTATCTCAAGTGACTTCAAAAATATTACTCCACTAGGAGAATATGCAATAATATTGATAAATGCTCTATGCTCTACATCACTCCATATGTTTGACATAAGAGTACAACCAGATACCAACCATGATTTCTTAACATTTCTAATATACTCTTCCACTTCTACTGTCAAGTCTGGAATTAGCTTCCTTTGGAAAGTCAAATAAGAGGGTAACTTATAGTCAGGACCATATTCAGCAACACCTTGCACAAAGCGAATAAAGGATGTCCTTCCTTTGGAAAGTCAAATAAGAGGGTAACTTATAGTCAGGACCATATTCAGCAACACCTTGCACAAAGCGAATAAAGGATGTCGTTTGAACAACATTGAATGATATGTTATTTACTATAACAAGTTGTGCAAGCAATTTGTCCACTGCATTCTTATCTTTTTTACCACACATCTCTGAATTGGTAGCGTGGCACATATCTTTCGATATTGAACACAATGTGGTTTTACTCTCTTTAGCATTGCTAGAACTTGATGCACTCTTCAGTTTTTTGTGAGTCCCTCCAACTGCTAGATAAGCTTCTTTTTGAACATCTTCAGGCACACTTGTACAAATATCTACATCATTACCTTTAACTCCAGCCAAGTGATATTTAATCCTAGAAGCACCCCCAGCAAAATTATGCTGACAAAAGTTACATTTGAAACGGCCATCTAGGTCTTCAACATAGCTCCAAAATCGATCTTTCTTTCTAACCATATTTATTTTCCCTTAAAAAAAGAAAAGAAAAGAATATAATATTTGAAAAAAATTAATTACTCTAAACAAAGATTCTATAAATGAATAAAAATAAATTTATTCTACCTCTTTCAAATATTAAATATTTACTTTTTGCCAACCAAACCTTTCCATCGAAGGCATTCTCTAAATGATAACTTTATGCAAGACTAAAAATATATCTAAATTAATATGACTAGCACTTTTTACAAATTAAAAATCTAACTATTATGATATATGATTACTCATACTAAATTTTTTTAACATAGCTGAATGGTGGAGTTTGAATGGGATCTCAACTCCAAATTTGCAACAGTTAGCAATAAAAATCTTGAGCTTGACTTGTAGTGCATGTGGTTGTGAGCATAATTGTTGTGTTTGGGCAGGTGAGCTTTTAAGTATAATAAGTAGATTTTATCATTTGATGAGCAGCATTATTCCATAGAAAATTCCAAAGGTGTAATTAATAACTAATACTTAGTTTTCTTAAGTACTTGTAGATTCGCATAAAAATAAGGAATAGACTTGCACAAAAAAGACTAAATGATTTATTCTTTGTGAAGTATGATAAAAAAAATTGAAGGCACGATATGATAAGTGTGATGTTATTGATCCCATCTCCTTGGATGATAAAGATGAAAGTAATGAATGGCTGTAGGGGAAAATTGGAATTGAGCCATCTATGGATGCTAAAGACGAGTTGGTTGATGATGATGATGGTTTGATATGGGGTGCAGTGGCAAGAGCTGCCACCGTTGGAGAAGCAAGGAAGAATACTAGATTCTAAGCACAATCAAGGGCAAACTCAAAGGCCTCAACATCACAACCAAATATATAAGAGGAAGATGTTGATTCTAAGGAGACCGAGGAAGAGAATGTTGATGGCTATAAATCAGGTTCAAGTGGCTTTGAAAGTGATGGTGTTAGAAATACTGCACAATTGTATTGTATTTCATGATTCAGGAATATACATGTGATGCCTTTATATAGGAGGCATATGTGTGCGGTACAAGTAAGCATATGTGCGGTACAAGTAAAGTGTAGTACAAGATGCAAGAGTGCTATACAAGTAAAATAGTTGGGCCTAAAGCCCATTATATACATTAACAGCCCCCCTCAAACTCAAGGTGGATGTGAGACCAACTTGAGGTTGTCAACCAAATCACGAGTGCGTCCCTTAGGAAGTGCCTTGGTGAAGATATCTGCAAGTTGATCTTTGGAGGAGACAGAGAAAAGCTTGAGAGCACCATGGACAAGATGATATCGGATAAAATGACAATCAATCTCGATATGTTTAGTCCGTTCATGGAAGACGTCATTGTGAGCAATATGAATGGCACTCTGGTTGTCACAATAAAGGGGAGTAGCAGAAGATGTGGACACACCCAAATCCTTAAGAAGCCATCGTAACCAAAGGAGCTCAGATGTGGTGTCAGCAAGAGCACGATATTCAGCTTCAGTACTGGAGCGGGCCACGAAGGTTTGTTTCTTACTTCGCCAAGAAATCAAAGAAGAGCCAAGAAGAAAGCAATAACCTGTAGTGGACCTGCGATCAGTAGGATCTCCTGCCCAATCAGCATCAGAGAATGCACGGAGTACAAGAGGAGATTGGGCTGAGTAGAAAAGGCCATGGAAGAGAGTGCCTTTCAAGTATCGTAGAATGCGCAGAACAGCAGCATAGTGAGTCGATCGTGGAGCAGACAGATACTGGCTCACCTGATGAACAGCATAAGAAATGTCTGGACGAGTAACTGTGAGATAAACTAGGCTGCCAACCAATCGTCTGTAAAGAGAGGGATTAGACAATGGTTTCCCCCCTGAGGGTGTCAGATGCGCATTAAGTTCAACTGGAGTGTCAACAGTCTTGCTGTCAGTGAGTCCAGCTCGAGATAAAAGGTCAGATGCATACTTGGCTTGAGTAATATAAAGACCATCTGTGGAATGAGTGATCTCAAGACCCAAGAAATAGCTGAGATGTCCAAGGTCTTTCATCTCAAACTGCTGACTAAGAAAATCCTTGAGTTCTTGAATGCCACTGAGGTCATCACCAGTTATGATCATATCATCCACATAGAGGAGAAGTAAAATGGTGCCTTTATCATTGCGACGGAGAAATAAGGCAGAATCATAAGGACTGGCAGTGTAACCCAAGCGAAATATGGTGGAGCTGAACTTGGCAAACCAAGCTCGTGGAGCTTGTTTAAGGCCATAAAGTGCACGTCGAAGGCGACAAACCTTGTTTGTTTCAACAGAAAGACCAGGAGGAGGTTGCATATAGACTTCTTCATGCAGATCCCCATTAAGGAAGGCATTTTTAACATCCATCTGAAAAAGATCCCATTTACTAGCAGCAGCAACAGCTAAGAGGGCACGAACAGAGGAGATACGGGCAACTGGAGCAAAAGTCTCCTCATAATCAATCCCATACTCTTGTGTAAAACCTTTTGCAACAAGACGAGCCTTGTAGTGCTCGATGGACCCATCAGAGCGAGTCTTGATCTTATAGATCCACTTACAACCAACCACAGACTGACTAGGAGGGAGAGTAACCAGATCCCAAGTATGATTTTTGGTTAATGCATCAATTTCCTCTTTCATTGCAATCTGCCATAAAGGGTCAGTAGAGGCCTCACGAAAGGTTTGAGGCTCATGGAGTGTAGCAAGGGCAGTGTAACAATGATAGTCAAGTAAATGTGCAGGAATGGATCTTACCCGGGTTGAGTGGCGAGGTGGAATGTCTTGTGGAGGATCTTCAGGCGGAGCAGGAGCAGGGGACCTAGGCTCAAGGAGGGGTAGCTCGTCATCAACCTGTTCATCTACAACCTGTCTAGGATAATCATCAAAGATATCTGGAGATTGAATAGAGAAGTCCAAAGGAGGATTAAGAGTATCTGTAGAAGGAATAGGAGACTCATCTGGAAAAATTTCTAAAACAGAAGAGTTAGTTAGGGAAGAACGAAAGTGAGAGAGTTCAACAAACAAGCGGTGTTCCCAAAAGACAACATTACGGGAAACACGAAGGCGATGAGAGACAGGATCATAGCATCGATACCCTTTTTGAGTTTCACCATAACCAAGGAAACAACAAAGTCTAGATCGAGGCTCAAGTTTGTTGTGCTCATGAGGCTGAAGAAGAACGAAACAAGCAGATCCAAAGGAACGAAGGTAATGATAGTCAGGGGGTGACCCAAAAAGGCGCTCATACGGAGTCTGATTATGGATGACAGTGCTTGGAATGCGATTAATGGCATGAACAGCATGAAGAGCGGCTTCACCCCAAAATGGGGCAGGAACTTTGGCAGAAAGCAGAAGAGCACGGACAGTGTCAAGAATATGACGAAGTTTTCTTTCTGCTCGACCATTTTGTTGAGAGGTGCCTGGACAAGTTAGATGATGTACAGTGCCATAGGAATGTAACAGAGCTTGAAAAGCATATTGAGTATATTCAAGAGCATTATCAGAACGAAAAGTTTTGATATGTTTGGAGAATTGTGTTTCAACCATTTTTGCAAAGTCACTGTATATTGGTAAGATTTCAGAACGAGATTTCATAGGAAAGATCCAACTATAACGAGAATAATCATCAATAAAGACAACAAAATAACGAGATCCACCAATACTAGTAACAGGAGAAGGTCCCCAAACATCAGAATGAATTAACTCAAAAATACTATTAGAGATAGATTCACTATTATTGAAAGGTAAAGCCGGTTGTTTTCCTAACTGGCATGAAGTACAATCAAAATTGTCTTTGGACACAGAACCCAACAGACCCTTAGAAGCTAACTGTTGTACCCGAGTAGATGAGGCATGACCAAGACGAGAATGCCAAAGTGCAAGAGAAGGTAAGGAAGAAACTGCAGCAGCTGCAGCAGCAACAGAGACAGGAGCAACAGGTGGAAGATGAAGATTGTCCACGGGAAACATACGCCCAACCCTAGGACCGGTCCCAAGCTCTTGTCCCGTCCTCGGATCCTGCACAATACACCCAGAATAGTCAAAAATAAGGCGATATCCTAGTTCAGCTAATTGTCCAACAGAGCACAAATTATAGGATAGGTCAGGTACATGAAAGACCCCCGGAACAGAGAGGTTAGAGGTCGAAACAAAACCTAGACTATTCCCATGCATGGTGGAACCATCAGCTATATGAATATTAAGAGGATGTGGTGCAGGGTCAAGTTTGGAGAATAAGGATGAGTGAGGTGTCATGTGATTGCAACAGGCAGAGTCAAAAAGCCAAGTTTGAGACTTACCGGGCAGAACAGAGAGAGCAGTGGAAAGAGATGCATTACCAGCCATACGAACAGCCTGAGCTATAATCTCCTGTAGTTCAGTGGGGGAGAGGTTGATAGTGGATCCAGAAGACTGGGACTCAGCTGGAATGGAAGGCATCGGCGGAGTAGGCTCAATATTAGCAACAGCAGCAGTAGATTTGTTGCGACGGTAACAAGTCTCAATGGTGTGGCCAGGACGTTTGCAATAATTGCAGAACTTCTTGTTGGTCTGCTTGCGACGATTGCTAGAGCCAGAGGAATCACCTGATTGCTGAGTTTGCTCAATGAAAGGAGCAGAAGGAGTAATAGCCAAAACATTGAACTTATTCTGGGCTTGAAGGGTTGCAAGCCGAGCTTCTTCTCTAACCAACTCGTTTACAGCAGTATCAAGAGAGGGAGGAGGACTACGATTAAGAAGCTGACCTCGGATGGGCTCAAAGTCCTTGTGAAGTGACATCAGAAATTCATAGAGACGAAATTCATCTCTAACAGTAGCATATTGCTGAGCATCTTTTGAGCATGCCCAAATTGGATCAGAAAGGTCAATTTGGTCCCAAATGAAGCGAAGCTGATCATAGTAGTCATTGATGGATTGCCCTGGTTCTTGTCGAAGTTGATGCAATTCAACTACCAACTGATATTTCATGGATCCGTGAGTAGTGGAGTACCTTTTGCCCAACATATCCCATGCTGATTTTGCATCATCAAAGCTGCCCAATAGATTGGAGATGGAGGGAATGGAAGTGTTCCGAATCCATGTGAGGATCATGTGGTTATGACTATCCCATTCAATTATGCGTCCAAGGAAGGCAGCATCTTCTTCACTTGCTTCTTTGACAGGAATGGTAATTGCACCAGTACAGTATTGCCAGAGCATGCGACCCTTGAGAAAACTGCGCATAGCTTGAGACCAAGATAAGTAATTCTTGTTCCCCTCCAATACAATATTGATGGGGCGAGGAAGAAAAACATCCTTTTTATCCATTTAGAAACACAATATGCAAAAACAGACCGCAAAAATGAAATCTACGCGAAAAACTGGGTAAGGAGAACCTGGACTGCAAAAAAGTCAACCCTGTAGAAAGTCAACGGTCAAAGTCAACCCTGGTCAACGGTCAAAGTCAACGATGGTCAACGGTCAAGTCAACGATGGTCAACGGTCAAGTCAACGCCGGTCAAAGATGACGTCAGCTGTGGTGGGTGACGTCAGCAGATGAGGTGATGATGACGTCAGCCCTAGATGACGTGGCAGGATGACGTCACGGATGACGTCAGCAGGACCTGAGGGAGGCGCGTGAGGCGCGTGGCTGAGGCGCGTCTTCTTCAGGCGGCGCGTGAGGGCGCGTGCGAGCTCCGATGCTTGCGAGACTTCCACGAACACGAAGATCGAGGTGAGACGATCACGGTGGTAGCTTCAGAAACGTTATCGGAGCAGGATGCACGGCGGAGACGGTGATTGCAGTGGTCTGTGTGGTGCGGGACTCCTCAACGACGGCGGCTGCAGTTTCGGAACCTGAGGACAACGGCTGAGAGACGTCGAAGGTTCAACGGTGAGTGGCTGCAGCGGCTGTTGTGATGGCGGAAGCGATAAGGATGGAGTAACACCAAGAGAGACAAGACTGCTAAAAGAAAGGTCAGAGCAGTGGCTCTGATACCATGTTAGAAATACTGCACAATTGTATTGTATTTCATGATTCAGGAATATACATGTGATGCCTTTATATAGGAGGCATATGTGTGCGGTACAAGTAAGCATATGTGCGGTACAAGTAAAGTGTAGTACAAGATGCAAGAGTGCTATACAAGTAAAATAGTTGGGCCTAAAGCCCATTATATACATTAACAGATGGCAACTTGAATGAAGAGTCTAATGATGACCTTTAGATTAAAACTTACAACCACATTCAAGCTTTTTTTTTTTTTTTCTTTTGATAGGTAACATAAAATATTATTAAAAATCAAAGCCAACCCGAGTACTTACAACCGCATTCAAGCTATTAGAATGTTCAATCTTCAAATACATTTGTTTTGTCATGGATAGTCAGCCATGAAGTTCAATGTCTTGTTTAGGAGTTTTCTTCTTTCTAATATGAAGTTATGAACAGTATTTTGGTTTAATATTTAAACTTAGTTGATGTTTGGATAGACTAATTTTTGAATGGTAATATATGAGTACTAATTGTTTGTCACAAACATAGGCTCTATTCGGATTCAAACCCAACAACTAGTTTTATAGACCAGTTCCTATCCATTAGGAACAGAGTTTTAGAAATTTGTTTATAATATTCTTACACATCTAATACATTAGATTTGAACTCAAAATCTAAAATAATTACATTTAGAATTTCGCGACATAGAAAAATTTCCCCACGTTTTTCACACCTACTCATTTATTCAGCTGACTATGTTGTGCTTAAAAGACTCCCTTCAAGAAAAAGATTCCTGCCAGTAACACAAAAATTCCACGAATTTGTTGACACCCACTAATGCATTCTTACTTAAACCCCACAATTGTACAAATATGAAAAGCAATTTACATTCAACACATTAGTACACACACAGAGGAAACCAAGAAATAACGTTGTAAGGTGTCAAGCTTACCAGCAGTGGATGTCAAGGGGAACGTTACTTATATAATCTCTCTCGATGAGATCAGTATTAACTCTTTCTTGGGCTGTAACAATTCACGTGCCTTGTTCAGATTCTTCAGAAAGTTCTGTTCTTTACTGGTGGTGACACCCCAAAAATAAAAACCAAAAAACCTAGGCTACACGGTTTTCTATTCTTAAAATAAATAAATAAAAATAAAAGAAGGCTATTATTTTTTTTTTTTTTTTTTGGGGAGAGAAAAAGAGGCAACAAAAATTAGGGGAAATTTTTATGATATGGAACAAGAACAACACAATTTTATTTGGATTGACTCCGCACAATGCAAGACCTAAAATGTAAAAATTTTGGGAGTAATTACACTCTACTCCCCTCGCTTGAAGTTGGGAAAATGACACTCTACCCACAAATTTAAAAGAAAAAACACTTTTCTTCTTTGACATCCGACTGACCAAAATTTTTTATATTAATAACATTAAAAATGTTGTGTGCTAACTTTCCCTTTGTCTTCAAAATTTATTTTCTATTTCAAAATTAAAATTTATTATTTTAAATTTGGACAAAGTTTAGATACAAAATTGATACTCAATAAAATAAAAATTACTTTATATTTTAAAAATCTAATTGTTGAATTGCATGTTTTTTACACTCTTAATACATATGTCAAATTTTGTGTTAATCAGATATTATTTCCTATATGATCTATAAACTTATATTTTATACATAATTTTTAGACTACAAAAACTTACAATTTAAACAATATATTGATGACATAGCTATTGATTTATAATTTTCTAGAAATTTTGCAAGCATAGAGGATAAGAAGAAGATATAAGAAAAAAATGTAATCCAATGGTAAATTTGTCAAATTTCACTACCAATAAAAAGATATTGAGTAAGGTTGTAACCTTAAACTACAATCAATTTTGTAACAAAACTTTGTCCTTTAAATTTTTAATTAAAGAGTATTTAAAAAATATTAAGTATGCATTTTGCTTATTATTATTATTATTGTTGATGTTATTATTTTCAATAGGTTGTGAGGAGAATTACCATTTCTAGTGTTTTGGTACTTAATAAATTTTGCATTTTTATTCTAAACTTATCAATTATTTTTTTATTAACCTAGATTAAACTTTTGTAAAGAGGTTTGTATAGAAGTTTAGAATATTTCATTACTAATACAAAGAAAATGGGATAGTGTTAATTTCTTCAAACCTTAAGAAAATGAAGTGTTTTTTTTTTCCTTTAGGTTTGGAGGTTTGGGATAGAGTGTCATTTCCCCAAATTTCAAGTAATTGGAGTGTAATTCTCCCAAAGATTTTTAACAATGTATAAAGTTAGAATGTTTTTTTTTTAAATAAAAAAGATAATAATATAGTTAATGCCCAAAATTAAGCTTGGGCTAATGCCAATTCAAGACAGTTTAAGACACTTCAAAACTGACCAACTTAGTCACTAATCACTATGAGAGAGGGAGAAAAAAATGAGTAATGGTTTATGGAACAAGTTGAGTTTAGAGACCAAGTTAGTAAATTTTGAAATGTCTTCGACCTAATTGGTATTAGCCCAAATTTTAGGGGTGTTAATATATAGGAGGGGAAGGTGGTAACCCCTACATGCCCAAGGCAACAAGGAGGAAGATGGGCACCAATGTGCTCACTAGTGAAAAACTTTAAAAAGTGCTCACTAGTGAAAAACTTTAAAAAGTTAAAAAGGCTTATTTATTATATCTTAAAAACTTATTATTTCCTTTTTAAAAATTGCTACAAATCTGAATCTACCACTAAAAATACTTTTCATACATACTAATCATATCAATAATTGGAGAAAAAAAATATCCTTACACCTATAACAAAAAATTAATAGTTTCATTCTGTGCTATACATGACCTAATCAAAAATCATATATAAAGAAATCAAACTCAAACAAAATTTATATGTTCCTACAATGATTAACAACACAAAATAAAAAATTTAACAATTAATCACACAATAAAGACAAAACATAACCCAATAGGATATATATATATATAATCACTAATGAATTGTGACTCTATCATTTGTTGAAAAACAATGTGACTCTGTTTTCTTAAAATTTTTTAAAAATTAATTAATTTATATATATATATATATTTAATTTTCATGTAAAATGAATAAGATATTCTTTTAAAATTACGCATGTTTGTCGTTTTTATATTTTATATAAATTTTTTTTAAAATTTTTGGGGGCCATCGCCAATGGAACTCTGATATTACCAAAGCAATAAAAAAAATGGTGACACAGAAAATGGTCACAAAGTAGAAAATTAAAGGAAAACATTTCTAATGGAAAAATCATTACAGGACAAAAGAAGTCTCAATGAAAATTCATTGAAGAGAAACAATTACAACGTCAATGACTCACAAATTAACTAGGATACACAGATACTCAAACTTTTTTTCTTCGTATCCGTATTTGATACATTTCAAACTAGATTCCTTTGCATGCGTGTGAGATGTGTATGATATTCGTAATTTTTGTTCTTGAAGAAAAAAGTGTTGATATGTCAAAGATATGCCCGTGATATATACAGCTTGGATAAGATTGTAATCCAACCTCTTGAAAGTGAGAGATAGTTCAAACTTATAAGGATTTTTTTTTCTTACATATTAGTTTCAATGTTGAACACTATTCTAATTATCTTTTATTTACACTTTTAGATCTTGGTTTGTATTTTAAACATCATATAATGGCTATAGATTCACTTTATTATTGTAAGTTCTAGCTAGCTCAATTGATAAAATCTCTTACCATATATGTTGAAATTATCTTTAAAAAATATTCACTTTATTATTCATTATTATCTTTAAAATGATATATCATTAACAACATATAAAAAATAAATGCCTAACATTAATATATTTAAAAATAAAAATAAAAATATAATTAGTAAGTTATTAATATATGTATTCCCCTTATCCTAATTTTTCAAGTTATCGTACTATGTAACATACCCGTATTTGTGCATTCTAGCTCACAAATCCTTTGTGACCAAGATTTATACAACTCTTGAATAGGATTTGGTTTTGATTTGGAAAAGTATATATTCCCATTAATCATTTTATTCAATTCTGGTTGGTTTTATTGTAATCTGATTTTTTGTCCAAATTGTACGCGTACTCTGTTGCCACTGAGGATTAATGAGTTTTGTATGTATAATTCTTGTTGTTTTACTTTTTATGAAGGATTATAAACATGCATCTAAGAAAATAGGAGTACTATACCCATTACTCATTGTAATCTGATTTCTGTCAATTTTTTTGACCATATCTTATTGCCCATTTTCGTTTCATTGTATCTATTAATAACATATTCTTGTATATTATGAAAGATAGTATTTTCTAATATGTAAATAAACAATTGTAGTAAACAACACCAAAGGTTTTACAGAGAACATAACAACAAAGAAAAAACCAATCAACAACCATTATAATTAGATATATATATATTTTGCTCAACTTACTCAGTCACTGGTAGAAGAAAGAGCTTGAAGCTTGGTCCATCGAAAATGCCAGGAATTCTTGTGTTGAGCGATCCTAGTTGCAACCGAGACTGATTGGAGATTTGGGGTTGAGTTGAAGCTAGAATAGCCATATCGTGGGCCTCGTAGCGACAGGTGTAGCTCACGGACAAAAAGTCATGCATGGGTGGCACGTAGTGGGTGGAATTTCATAAATTTATGCCATTTTTTAAAAATTAAAAAAAAAAGTTTTCTATCTTTATTATGGTTAACAAATTTATTATATATTTATTTTACTTATTAATATAAAAGTATAAATTAATTTATTTATGACGTTATAAGTGGTTCAACCATTGGTTCAATATCAATGGGACTAGAGATTTTTTGATTGTTTGATCGGTCTGATTTCTAAAATATTGCTTGAAGTAAAATTGTAAAAATGTTCATAATTTTGATGTATTTATAATAAATCATATTTTAAAAAATTATGTTTATGTCATACAACTTATAATGTGATCCATTATAAATAATCGTGTCATACAACTTATGATATTCACATTGAGTTACATTATGGCATGTTGTTATTTTATATTTTTATGAACTCATGCCAGTAAAATTTTAAACATTATAAATAATTGTGTCATACAACTTACAACTTATGATATTCACATTGAGTTACATTATGGCATGTTGTTATTTTATATTTTTATGAGCTCACGGTAGTAAAATTTTAAACTTTTTGAAAGGTTAGAAATAGAGTCTTCTTTGGTATTGGCCTTAGTGTCTTCGATATCTAAATCTTGAAAGTACTTTACATGTCTTTCAAGATTGCCCAAAGGAATTTTGGATTGCTTTTCTTGGACAACAAGAAATATTTTTTTTTCATAACTCACTGGTTGAGAGATGGAAATTTGACTAATATATCTCCTTGCTCTTTTCAAATGATGCCTTGGAATGTTTTATTTGCTTATAGAATTTGGCAACTTTGGCTTTTTAGAAATAATAGGATATTCAATCTCAATCCTCCTTCTGAAATTGAAACACTTAACCAGCTTATGTATAAATCTTTACATTTAGTTGCAGAATTTTATCATCTTGTATATCATAGAAAAACAAAGGGTACAAAAGTTGCTAAAATAATATATTGGCATCCTCCACAACCTCCTTTTATTATTGTAAACGCATATGGTAGTTCTAAATATAATCCTAGTAAAGCAGAAGGTGGTAGCGTATTAAGAGATAGTGAGGGAAGATGGATAAAAGGTTTCTCAATTGACATTGGCATTGCCTTAAATAATATTGCAGAAATATGGGCTATTAGATGTGGTTTAAAAATGGCTTGGGAATTAGGGTATAAACATATAAATTTAGAAATTGATTCTCAAATTCTCCCTAATTGGCTAACAACATATGGTGTTCTAGCACCAGAACGTTCTGTTTTGATTTTGGATTGCAGCATGCTGCTTGGCCAAGAAAGAATAGTCCTTCCATGTCATGTCTTTCATGCAGCAAATGACATGGTAGATGAACTAGCAAAGAGGGGACAGGACCAATGCACTGTTAGAGAGTATAATGAATGTCCAAATTTTGTTTATGTAAAATATGTGTGTGATATTTTGCAACTAGGCATTCCTCGCAAGTGCCTAGTGGACAATACTTATAATAATGCTCCTTAATTAAAAAATAAATCCTTTGTTTTATCAAAAAAAGAAAAAGAAATAGTCTTCAATCATAGTAATTAAATTAATTATTTTAACGTATTTGTAGTGTACCACATGATTATAGAGAAAAAAATGGAAAATTGATAATAGAAAAAAGAGAGTATTCACTTGACGCAACTATAATATCTTGGACACTACTTTATTATATAGAATATGATATGATTTGGACATGAAATTAGATAACATTCAAGAAATAACTTTTTGATGACATTAATTAAATAACTAATTATTTGTATAAAAAAAATTAAATAACTAATTATTATATGATTTAATAATTCTCTTCTAATGTGCTAGAGGTCTAATATTTTCACATAAAATGATTTTCGGCATTCAAATAGGTTTTAGTCATAACTTATGTGAATTTCTGTTATTTTAGTTAAGATTAACTTTGAGGTTCAAGTTATTACTAATAATGACATTATTTATGATGTCCCCTACCTATGGTCTTTTCCTACTATCTACTTATCATTAAAGTTAAGAGTAACCTGTTGAGGGCATGAAAGGAAACAATTTAAAAATTCATACTCTAATTAAACTTTTTTAAAAATTTAAGGGTTTAATTTGAAATCACCCAAAAATATTGAGAAATTGTGAAGTTTGTCAAAGTTTTTAACAAATGATAGGGACTTGGCACAAAAAGAGTATATCTACTTGGCATAGAAAAAAGGTTGGCACTTGCCCCAATTACGACTTTTAAACCTAACTTTAGGGTCCGTTTGGTTGAAGAGGTAAAAAAGTGAGAGGATAAAAGAAATTTTAGTTTCTCTCATTTGTGTTTGGTTGGAGGTGGAAAAGTGGATGATAGAAAAAATAAGTTTGTATAAATTTACTCATATGTTCTTATTTAAAAATTATGCATAATTAAATCAAAAAAGTGGCAAAGAACCAAAAAAAAAAAAAAAAAAAAAAAAAAAAAAAAAAAAAAAAAAAAAAAGAAGCAATTGCCCAAATTTATGAAGAAAAATCATGCCTAGAAAAAAAAAGCTAATAAAAAAAAATTCAAATCTTGTTAAACCCAAAAAAATGAAAAGAAGAAAAGAAGAAAAGAAGAAAAGCAAAACAAAAGAAATTACCCACAACCCGTATCATGTCAAAAAAAAAAAAACCAGCAGGTCCACACCTAGGGGCTAGGGGGGGAAAGACCTAAGTCTCACTAATTTTTCATCATCTCCTTCTCCCCAACCAAACACCTAAAAAAATCAATTTTATCTCCCTTATTTTCTATCATTCTTGAAGCGGGCGCATTAAGTGTTTTTTACTACAACTTCAACTTTTTGCTTTCTTCTCCTCATAATTCCTTTGCCCTCATCAAAGCCAAAAAGACAAGTTGTGACTTGTAAGAATAAGTAAGCTCGTGACTTGTGAGGTAAATTTCCAAGTGTTGTGTAGTGGAATGCAGCCTTTAGGCAACGATTTCCAGCCTTAGGCTATGATTTCTGAAAGTGGTAGTGGATTTTCAAATTTGAAGCAACTGAATGTGATAATGGATTTTGGGGAAAACAAAAATAAAAGACTTATTTGGTCTGGTCTAGTTTGGTTTGATTATTTAAAGGGATCAAAAGAAAATAAGTAATTGTTGATATTAAGTTGTCTCTCTTTTTTTTTTTTTTTTAAATAATGAGCAATGGCCAAAAATGTGTGATGTTGATAAGAGAAGATCAGTGATGTTGAGCAAGCTCGTTTGTGGATGGTGCTATTGAACAGTAATATGCAAGGTTGCATAGTGATGGACAGAAACTATTGAAGGTTGCAAGAATGTGACTCTAATACCATGTTGAGATAACAAGAAAAAGAAAGAATGAAATAAATTGTGTTTTCTATATGTTGAAATACATGATGAGACCTAGAGAGATCTTTGACTGAGCTAATGACTATGTAAACTTTGATCTTGGCCTAGGGAGATCCTTGACTGAGCTAATATAAAGGAAATTTCTCCTAATTTTTGCACAATCAAGGATTTGAACATATGCAAATTTAGGCTGTACATCAATTTATGGAATATTCAAACATTAGCAACCACATTATGTATTATAAGCAACAACTGCTGCTCTTGGCACTATGTTACATGTATTTTTGTTGTAAATCAGGTTTCCGAGACATGAATTGAAAAAATTAAAATTGTGTTTTAGAAATATGATTTTGATATTTTGTTATAATTGTGTGTTTGAAAACATGATTTCAATTCGAATAAATTACCTTTATAGGTTTCATTAAATCATAATAAAATATTGTAAAATGGTGTTTTGAAGATATGATTTTAACGATGAAAAGCAAAGTATAAATAAAAAGACGTTAGATTTTCCAAATAATTAAAAGTATTTCTGTTTTAATAAGAATGCGCCTAGTAGGTATCGCTAGGCCTAATTTGAGTAGGCCGAAGGTGAAGAAGAGGGTCAAGACTCCATAGACTATAGATATTTTTTATTTAAATGAATGTTTTCTATACTATATTGTATGGAATTGGTTTTTGTAGTTTCTTTGTTTGTCGGTGGGATAGTGTGGCCTTCCATCAATTAAATTAGGTGGGCAAATTTTAAACTACCCAAAAGACCAAAATATTTAAAAAAAATGATAGTTGCCTTGAGAATCCAACGTGGCATAAAAATTTTTCCTGATAAACCAATAAAAATATTATTGCATTATTTAAGAGTCATACAACAAACACATTTTTGTTTTTCACAACTTTACAAAAATAATAAGTTGCAATCATCCACCATCACGTTTACATGTACTCTTGCTAACATAAAACTTTCATTCATATAACTATGTGCCCAACTCACACAAAGGCCAAACCATTCACATCAAATGAGCTAAAAATTAAATTTTTGGAAATTCAAAAACCTATTTTATCTATTTTAAACCCCTTATTTTACAATACATCCTACATAAAAATTTTATTTTTTATCACTTCATTTAAAATAAAAAATAAATACAACATTCGTAAACACCAAAAGCAATCAGCCACTTCATTTAAGGAATATGAAAAAAAAAATTTATAAAATTTGAGCTATTTGCCAACATTTTTAACAATATCTTTTTTCTTTTTGGTAAACAATTTTTAATAATATTATTATCGTTGCTGTATGTCTTTTGTGAAATGAGTTACTAAAAATTGTTTTTTTTTTTAAAGCTTTTAAGAGATTTATTATGATTTTGAATAAAGCCTTTTGCTAATGAATACATACAAAATATGTGGTTTTAAATACTGTCTAAAAAAAATTTAGGATTTGAATTTAATGATAAAGAGCAATAATTTTATTTATTTTTTAATTAAAAAAATAGTGGCACATTAGGCTGGCTGGGATTGCTGGGCCTAATTTACCCAGCCAGCCCAAAGGCTTAGAACAAAGTAAAAAAAAAACTCCATAGACTTATGTAAAATTGAATTGGCTTCATTTGTGGAATGTCGGTGAGAGATCTCAGCAGTGTGAGCATTCTCATCAAGTGTGCCAAATGTGCCAAATGCCAAATATGTGGCACATTTGACACACCAAACATCAAAAACAGCCATTTATCAGGCGTGCTAAATGTCTCAAAAATATAAGACATGCTACAGTACGCTCTCAAATATGAGAGCGTACGGTCAACAATGCCATTTTACTGTGGCTTATTTAATTCTTTTTTCTCTCTCCTCCTCTCAGTTCTCTCTCTCTCTCTCGGCCATTCTGAAACCCATCTCTCTCTCTCTCTCTCTCTCTCTGGGGCACTTCATTGCCGTCTCGCCACGCCCAGGCTCATCGCCATGCCTACGCCATCTCATCGCCGTCTCGCCACGCCCAGGCTCGCCACTGATCACTGACCCACTTTGCGACGAAGAGGAACTCCGGTGTGAAGGAAACGATGGCCGGGAGTGAAAACTTCCATCGCCATCTCGTCACGCCGTCTCGCCATTGCCGATCTCGCCGCGGTGTATGTCCGATTCAATTTATGATTTTAGTGTAAGTTGTAATTAATTTTATAATTGATTTGGTGGATTTGGGATGTGGGTTTGTTTAATTTGGTGGATGTGGGTTTGGTGGATGTGGGTTTGTGCGTAGGCGATCTCTCTGGTTGTGTTTTTTTTTTTTTTTTTTTTTTTTGAGGTGGCGTTGGTGGATGTGAGTTTGTGCCGGTGGTGGCTGTCGGTGTTGTTGCGGTAGTGGTTGTTGGTGGCCGTTGTTGCGGCAGTATAGGTTGTGCCATTGTTGTTGTCGTTGACGATGAGGATGAGAATGAGAATGGTACAGAGAAAAATTTTACCGTTTGAAGTTTTTTTTTTTAATGATATTTTAATGTGATGGAAATATTATTTTAATGTATAGGATTGAAAAATAGAACACCTGCTAAATGAGATGTTGTAAAATAATATTGTAAAATAGTAAAATAGACTTTTAGTGTATCAAAATGACATTTTTTATAGAAACAGCTAATGAGAATGCTGAGCCTATATTCCATCCCAACAAATCCAGCCTGTTCCCACTTAAACCCCGAACACCTTCCCTTCCAATCCACCGTCCATTCCTCAGACTTGCACCCCACTTAACCACTCTCTGAACCCACTCTTTCTCAAAAGAAAAAGACCTTCGATCCAACTCTCTTCTCTTCCTCTTACTTCTTCCTTCCCATCACTACCAAAGCATAACAAAAAAAAAACACACACACATCCCAGAAAAACCCAGAAGCTCAAACTTGCTTCCTTGTCCAAAACACCACCAAAGAGATGAAAATGAAAGCAAAGGGCATTTTGGTAATTTTGGCACTGGTGGTGCTGGGAGTGTAATCAGGAACACCCTTGCCAAATAACAGCCACTTTTGAAAAATTTCATTAGTTGCCCGGTTTAAGAAGTATCTGTAAAAATAACATCTCGAGTTTTTAAAACTCGAGATTCATTTAGAACTCGAGTTTTAAAAACTCGAGTTTGGTGTTTTTCTGCCCACCCCACGTGGACAAAATTGCCACGTGTGCCACGTGGAAATCGAGTTTATAAGACTCGATTTCCACTGCTTAAAACTTCTACATCAACCTTTCAAACGGCTCATTTCAAAATCAGAAAATTTGAAACACTCCTTGAACACCAGTTCGCTCCGCCTCTCAAACTGACTCACTCACTCACTCACTCACTCACTCGTTCAGTCGTTCACTCTCAAGCAATCGTACACCAGCAACTTCGTAGCCCAGCAATCGTACACCAGCAACTTCATAGCCCAGTGCTAAAGGAATCGGTCATTGTCAACGCCGTTGCCGTTCGTAGCCCACCGCGCCGAAGGTACTCTCTATTTCTTCTCAATACTTTAGCGTTTTTGCTTCTTAGATTCCTCTGTCTGTCTCTCTCTTTCTCCAATTTTAGATTTTGGAATTTCATGATGCTACCTAGGTTTCTCGTTTTTCAATTTCGGAGCTGTTTGGGTTTTTTTTTGGTGTGTTTTTTTTTTTTAGAATTAAACTTTATATGACTATCATAGAATTAAACTTTATATGACTAAATTCTTTTCATGTTGTCCATTTATTGAATTATTTTTTCAAATCTACTAAAAAAAATTTTATACATTGTGTATACCTCATAATCCATATACATTGTGTATAGCTGACTTTTTTTTTAAAGATTTTATATTCTTGTAAAATCATTCTTGTTCGTTATTTGAGTGTGTGTGTGTGTTTTTTTTAACCTATCAAAAAAAAAAAAAATTTATATTCTTGTATAAAGTTTCGTGCTTTCTTTGACTCTCTCTCTCTCTCTCTCACTATTTTATTCTGTGATTTTTGACTTGAAGAGATATGTAGATTTGGTCTTAATTTTGCATAATGCTACCTTGTGAGTTGTGAGTCAAAGATTGAATATGGTGATAAATTCTGATTGTTTTGATTACTATTTGTTTTCTGCTCCACTCAACTCATCATCATTGCCTTAAAATCCAAACAACTATGTGAAATACAAAAATCATTTTTCTCCATTATGCTCTAACTAAGGCTTTATTTTCCATTAAATCATAGGCCAATCTGTCTTTTCCTCTCTGCACTGATTGTTTCCTCTTTTCCTTGTACTGCATTTGACTTGTTCTCTGTCTACTATTTGAAACCTATCCCCTTCATTGATATTACTCCATTGTATGTTTAACAAATGCCACTTAGCTGTTCTTAGTCAAATGCTGTTCAATTTGGAGGCTCTAAAGGACAAGGGAAAAGCCAATTAGGAGTTTCAGGTAGTAGAAAACCATTTCACAAAGAATATTGTAAACTAGATAAGAAATTTGATGTCATATTTCTGGTTGGTCTGGTTGTAAGGAGTCACTCCTGGAATGGATTGTTCTTTGCTTGCTTCTTTCCACTTTCAGTTTCATTTATATGACTAAATTCTTTTCATGTTGTCCATTTATTGAATTATTTTTTCAAATCTACTAAAAAAAGTTAAGAAATAGAAATAACTTGATGTAAAATTTGGGCTTACAAATCTTGTGCAATAGCACTATCCATTCGAGCAAATACAGAAAATTTATTACTTTTTTGAGTTTATAAACCATTTTTTATATATTATACGTTATGAATCTTTTTATTAGAGGTTATTATATCTAAAAATGTGCGCTTTCCTTCAATTAGCTGCATGCTTGCTTTGTGTCTAGTCTCTAAGAGGCATGTGTATTCAAGTGCACTTGACACCTCTACCAACACCAAGTACATGCTGAATAAGGAATACATGAGTATTTAAGAGTATATTTTTTGAGTCTTTCTTTCTCAAACTTATTAATTGATTGCTTTACTTTTAGCATTTAATTGTGATGTACATCTAATATACATTCTCTGTACTTGGTGATTCCTTATTACTTATATGTTAAAAAGAGGTGTATCTTTTCTATTTGCAGTATGGAGCCTCAGATTGATGACGAGCCACAGATCTTGGAGCCTGGTCCTAGTATTGGGTCGTTGTTGACGCGACAACCACATCATCGATCAGAGAACATTTGGAATGGCGAGGTGAAATATCTAGTTGTAACAACTGCTTTAATTTTTATGTTATCTTTGACTTTTAGTTAGCAAGTTCTTTCAAAGTTGTATTTATAGTTCTAACAACTGCTATAATTTTTATTGATTTTGCAGGACTCGGGCGAACTTACGTGCCGTGGTCGCAATAAGGAGATGGCAAACGTTCAAATGCGAGATAATCGGGTGATTGACATTATCAAGTTGCTACGGCTTGAAGGATTGTTTAGGGCCCCTTCCAAGGAGATAGATAATTGCCTTATAACGGCCCTAGTTGAGCGATGGCGGCCGGAGACTCATACATTCCATCTTCCACACGGTGAGATGTCAATCACCCTACAAGATGTGGAGGTCATTTTCGGACTTCCTATAGACGGTGAGGTCTTGGTTGGGCCGACTGCTGTGTTAGATGGAACTTGGAGTACTGTTTGCACGGAGTTTCTTGGTTTTACTCCGGCGGATGACAACAAAACCTTGGTGGGGCAAAGAATTCTCATTCGCCGCCTTATTCAGGCCATTGCAGCGCCACTGCCTGATGACGCAACGGAAATTCAGATACACAAGTATGCCCGCTGCTATATTTTAGCGCTATTAAGGGATAAACTTTTTATGGACAAGTCGGGAGATAGGGTGCATCTGATGTTTTTGGAGCAACTGCGGAACCTTCATGATCCGCCACAGTATAGCTGGGGCAGTGGTTGCCTAGCCTGGTTGTATAGAGAGTTGTGTCGGCCAAGCGAGAAAGGGGCATCGCAGATTGGTGGGGCGTGCACTTTGGTCCAGTATTGGGCATGGGCAAGGTTGCCCTTCTTGTGCCCGAGGATAGACCCCCCACCTGGATGTGATTACGGCCCGTGGCCTTATGCTCCACTTGCCGTTAAGTAAGTATTTTTTCTCATATTTAGTGTGTTATGGAATGTACTCTTCTTAGTAATCAAGTAGCTACTTATTTTATGTTATTCGCTCGTAACTGTAGGTGGGTGCGGGTGCCAGGCTCGAAGAGTAGGCCATCCGGGATGGCCTTGGTCTACTATCGTGAGCAATTAGTTACAATGAAGCCGAACCAGGTAATAATATTCAAATATTCTGTTCAGTTATGTTCATTTTCCTTAAGAATATGATTGCTTCATACTTTAACATATCTTCCGTTTTAATTGTTGTTTTTCCTTGTATCTATGTATTTTCCCTTGTTTCACATTTTAAGATGCTATGATAATTGTTTTTTGTTTCTATTGTAGATTGTGTGGCAGCCATACGAGGCACACTTCGTCCACCTTCCTGACTTCTGCGTTGCAGGGAGGGGTACGTGGACAGCAAGGGTGCCGCTTGTGTGTTTTTGCATAGTAGAGACACACCACCCGGACCGTGTCCTTCGACAGTTTGGGTTGGCACAAGGGGTGCCTGATCATGTTGCGTACGATGAAAGGTTGCATAGAATAGACTTGCGTGGGAAATTTGAGAAGAATTGGAGGCATGAGCATGAACCGTATATCATTTCATGGAATAGCAGAGCACAACGACTTTGCCATGCACCTCTTCAGATTGGTGAGATGGACCGCGATCATGACTATTACCAATGGTACCGTCCGGTCACTGTAAAGTATGTCGACCGCAACAGCGCTAGATTACATCAGCTGGTAACGTGTTCTACTTATATTTTATTGCTTGCGTTGTTTTTTATTTAGTACATGTACGAACGTATAATCAATTGATTTATTCTTTCAACAAATTTGGTTTAATCTAACTGACATTCAATTAAAAAGAGTTTCTGTTGCATGAGTCATAATAAAAATTTCAGTTCTTAGTTTAGATGAGTATTTAAGTAGAGTAATAAGTTCCATATTATGCATTATATAATTGTTACATAAATGTGAAAAACTCTGATTGTACTGGTTCTTTCTCTGTTTCAGATTGAAAGTCATTTAGCGTTGTTGAATTGGCTTCCTTCAGGCAGCCGAGAACACAACCATGTTCGGCGCATCCTATATAGTGTGGCTGGGCTTGGTGGTGATCCTGCAGCCACTGGGACTGAATCAGCAACTACTACAGCCCCAAGCACAAGTGCAGCACCCATAACTACACCGACCCGTGCTCGGCGTGATACAGCAAGCCCAAGCACGAGCACAGCTAGGGGCCGTGGTCGGCCTGCTACAGCAAGCCCAAGCCCAAGTGCAGCTAGGGGTCGTGGTCGGCCTGCTACAGCAAGCCCACGCACAAGTGCAGCTAGGGCCTGTGATCGGCCTGATACAGCAAGCCCAAGCCCAAGTGCAGCTACGGGCCGTGGTCGACGTGCAACAACCCCTCGGGTTGTAAGTACTCATGAGACACCCATCCTGCATGCATCTCCCCACCCCGAGTTCCCTCCACCCACCCCACCTTCACAGCCCAGTTTCGATCTCGGTATGCATTCTCAGTTGACCCCTCCGCTGCACCCCGCGACTCCCTCATACCCGCCCACCAGCTCTAGTGCACCCACTCTTGGCCCCTACACAGAGCATCATTACCCACCTACCTCAGACTCATCCGACCCTCTAAGACCTCCGGTTGGGACTAGCACTTCACAGCCAGATACTGATGTACCGGACGATAATCCCCCTCCTCAGCCCTCACCCCCACAAGGTAGACCGCAACGTGCTAGACGAGCACCCACTTGTGGGACAGGTGGACACAAAATAGGACACAAAGGCAGCTCTATGGTACGATAACATTAATTACAATGTATAGGCCTAGTTTGCAATTCACTTTATTCTTATCATTACACAGAATATTGATTGTATGCATCTAATGTCTTTGCAGCACAATGACGAGCCTAAGGATGATGCCCCGCAGCCTCCTCCCCCACCCAAATATTACACAAGGGCTAAAAAACGCAAAATTGGCGAACCTTGAAAAACATAGATGAAGAGGTAAATTTCTGATGAATCATTGGACAAAATTGTTCGTGGTCCAAATAATTATACAATAGTAAGATTCATCTTGTGTATTTTCTCAATATTAGAGGTGGATATTGAGAATTATACAATAGCAAGTCCAAATTTACTTCAAAAGTTGAATTTTTCATTCAAAATTCAGAATTGGTAATCTTTGATTTGATCCATTTCTCTGTTTACTTTCAATCCAATTACTAATTTTCATTTTAGTAGAATTATATCTTTATTCTTCGAATTTTTTATTAGTTTTCAAATCAAAATTATAAAATTTTTAGTTGAATTTTTCATTGAAAATTCAGAATTGTAATGTTGGATTTGATCCGTTTACTTTTGAGGCTGCTTGCGAATTCTATTTCATTTTTGATTTAGTTTGGAGGTGGTTATTGAGAAATTGAATTGAGATCTTTTGTTTGTAGGCAGTTTGGGCTTGTTTTGGAGCAGAAAATAATGGCGCAGACTAATTGGGAAGCAGATAAAATGTATGATTGATTTGCTTACTATTACTATTATGTTCGTTGTTGTTGTTTGTGTAGGTAAAGTTCTCTTTTATGTTCATGATATTTATAAATTTGAAGAAATTGAAAATGACCCAGATACGACTTTAGTCTTTTTCTGTCATAACTAATTCTAGAAGAACTTTTTTTTGAGAAATAAGGGTTTATGACTTATGACTCAGACACACTTTGCATTCTCGAATTATATGTTTTATTTATTTTTTATTTTATAAAATTGTTATCCTGTGTTGTTTTTGGTCCTTCATTGGAAGAGATATCATTACTGTAATGTGTCTGAACTCGGAAGAAGTTAGGCATTTGAAAGTAATGTATCATCTCATTAATGTAAAAATACATTGGTTCTGTTAGGAATTTTTGAGGAATATGCATTTAGCTGGTTGTTTTGTACTGTATTGTTTTCTCAAAGCAATTTAGTTGCCTCCTTTTGCCTCTCTTGCAACTACATTTCTTATGTCCTGAATATTCTAAAGCGTTCTTTGCTTCATTTCTTATTGCCATGTATCACTGTTTTATTTGTCTGGAGAAGTACTTGCCTTTTGTAATCAATCTTCTGTGCGCTTTGTATTAATAGCTATGTTGAGCGCTTGCTAGACCGTACAAGCAATGGTAAACTGGCTGAGGACCGGAGGAGTGCCATGATTGAGCTTTAGGCTATTGTGGCAGAAAGTCGTGGTGCCCAGCTAGCATTTGGGGCAATGGGTGAATGCTTCTCTCTTGTATGATATAGTGGATTAGTTTTTGTGCCATGATTGCATTTTATAATATTTTTTATTTACTTTTGCAGGTTTCCCTGTAATGTTGGCAGTCTTAAAGGAAGAGCGTGATGACGTTGAAATGGTGGAAAATCTTTCTTCCCCATATATCTTTATCCTATGTTTTTCCTTTAATTTCAATTCCATCACTCAAAAAAGTACATATTAAGAGAAAAAAAAAATTGAGAACTGAACTGTGGCTTTTAATTATCCACATTTTTCTGATATATCTTCCCCCTTAGGTAGCTTAAAAACAATTCTGACATGATCTTCAGTATCAGCTGTCTTATATCCTAAAATATTTTATGGTTTAATGGTTAAATTCAACAGTTTGGTAAAATCCATGGTTTGATCCATATTTCATTTTTGGAGATTCTTCTGCCTGTATTTAGGCTAAGCCATTACCAACAAGTTGAATATTCAAATTCTGGGATGCTATATTTTATTGAAATAACGCTTATGACCAAGATGGACCAATCACACTGATTTGGTTCTGACCTTGGACAGAGGATCTGTAGAATATATTCTCGACTGTTATCTCAGATTTTTTTTTTTTTTTTTTTTTTTTTGTTACTTAGAAAAAAAAATAAAATAAAATTTTGAAGGACTCCACAATCAACTTACCAAAAGAAAGATTCTCTACTGCAGATCGTTTTTGGTCATTGGCGGAAACTAAGTAAGTGTGACACGAGCCTTTTTTGGTCATGGCTGACAAATATGACCCATTTTTACTGCAGAATTTACATTATTATCCTGCAAGATTGATTGTTATTTGTATACCTTTTCCCATTATTTCATTCAATGTGAAATAATCTTCAGTTTTATTATGTCCAAGAACTGAGTAAGACAATGAGTTCATTCGTTCCATTTGTGCAGGTTCGGGGTGCTTTAGAAACTCTTGTAGGTGCTCTGACTCCTATTAAGCATGCAAAAGGTCCAAAGAATGAGGTTCAACCAGCTTTAATGAACACTGATTTGCTTTCCAGAGAAGCAGAAAGCATTTCTCTTCTTCTAAGTTTGTTGGTGAGAGCTCCTCGCTTAAATTTTGATCACCATGGATATGTTATTGGGCGCATTTGGTATTGCTGTAGGAAGTAGAGTTCTAGTTGTAGAGCATTTGAGATTAAAAAATTTAACTCAATAATGCTAAGTGCTATAAAGCTGTTAAACTGTTTGGTAACCAATTTCTAAGGAGCATTCATTTGTTCAAATTTCATCTCTAACCTTAAAGTTGTTAAAAACTCTTCATTTCTGCTATGAAGAGCTCTAAGAGCCTTACAGAAATTTTCACCTCTCTTACATTAATACTAGACACACACATTAATTGTGTTTGGTGGTTTACTATATTTGCTTGGTTTATGCATAGCATCATGGCCTTTTTCATTGTTATTTTGGTTGGATGCTTTGGCAGTCAGAGGAGGATTTCTATGTACGATATTATACTCTTCAACTTTTGACAGCGCTTCTCACAAATTCTCCAAATAGGTATTAGTTTCTCAACTACTTCTTGCTTTTGTGCAAATTTGTGGATTCTTTTAAGTTGTAGCAGGAAGAATTTTTGCTGAGTTCGTCTTCAGGTTACAGGAAGCCATTCTTACCATTCCTCGTGGTATAACTCGGCTGATGGATATGCTAATGGATCGTGAGGTACAAAATGTGTTCATGGAATCTTGCTTCTGCTACTTCTTCTCAATGTTATTTTATAAAGGCATATTTCTCAACAATATAAGCTTTTAGCTGTGATCTTTTTTGGTAGGAAAATTCAAATTGTTTTTATTATCTCCCAGAGTTTTTCTGCTTACAATTGCATTCTGTTAGTTGAAATTTTGGCTCTTGTAATACTTTATGAGGAGAACAACATATCTTTAATTGTTTGTGTTAAAATAATGGTTAGATTAAAATCACCACTTGGTAATTTATCAGTTTGATTATCTTTTTGTACTCTTATTGAAAACAATTGTGGTTCTTAGGTTATTCGAAACGAGGCCTTATTGTTGCTTACTTATTTGACCCGTGAAGCTGAGGTAAGATCTTCCTTCCACTTTGTCATCTGATGGTTCTGCTGAACCTGTGCTTGAAAATGTGTTTGATTTCCCTACTAATTAATACAGTTTTATGAATTTTAGGAGATTCAAAAAATTGTGGTCTTTGAAGGTGCATTTGAGAAGATTTTCAGCATCATTAAAGAGGAAGGAGGTTCAGAAGGTGGTGTTGTTGTGCAGTGATTTACTGTTACTCAATTTATCATGGTAGTTTAATCAACTGGTTCTAGCTTGTTTGCTGATAAATCACTTGTCTTGCAAATGGCTTCTTATTGTTTGGGCTTCTACAATTTAAAACTTCTCTTCTTTACGGTCTTTTGAATGTGATACTTTTTTCGTTTATATCAATCGATTGAGTAGTTGTCATGGATTACTAAGACAGCTTCAGCAATGGAGTTATGACAGAGTTTAAGTGCCTCTATTGCATATCACTAATTCGCTATCTAAATGAGCTGTTTATATGCTATAATTACATTGACCTTCTGCACCATTTGCAGGTTTTGTTTCTGAAAATTTAATTTTGTCATTGGTTCTTTATGGTTATGATTTTACTTGAAGCTCAAATTAAGGACTCTTGTAGTTTCACCAGTTTTTTGAGTTTGAAACCCACATGCTTTATATTATCCTTTGGCTGTACTCTTCCGTATGGTTTATGTTGCTCATTTGACACATACTAGTTGAACATTTTAAGTGACAAGAAAGCATATAAAAAGGCTTTGTTGATCCGTCATCATGATTTTCTCTTTATGGTTCTACTTGCCCAGACAAACATCTAACATAGGGTGGGGAGGGGGGTGGGGGGGAATATTCTTTGTAGAAATTTTTTTACAATAAACAGAGTTATGTGCATGGGCCTTGATTCTGAGTCCCATTTTCAATACTTTTTTTTCTTCTCAGGATCAGAGAACAACTTATGGTCGCTGGCTAGGTAGCTATTCCTCAATTTATTCATTTCTATTTTTCTTTACAAGCATTTGAGAATTGTGTGAATATCTTGGTTATAAAACTATTATACGTGTAATAGTGCAGGACTGTCTCCAATTGTTGAACAATCTTCTCCGAACTAACGCATCTAATCAGGTCTGCAGCCTCTGTTGTGTTATATTTTATGCATGAGATTCTCTCCTGCTCCTAATGTTTCCAAGTGTGGTTCAGATACTACTGAGAGAGACAATGGGATTTGACCCTGTAATATCAATTCTGAAGCTACGGGGAAGTACTTACAGTTTCACCCAACAAAAGGTTAGATACTCAAATGCATATAAAATTTTACCATAGATCTTTGAATTTTCTGTCACATAAGCCTTACTGGTATTTCTTCTTTTCCTTGAAACAAACGCCATGCCAGTAGACAATTAATCTACTCAGTGCATTAGAAACCATTAATTTGTTAATGAAGATATCTTGAATAATGTTAATTTTTCTTAAGTTGAAGCTAGTTATACCATGCAATTTCTCTATACACGTTCTAATTACTGTTTTCTTTTTAAAATTGAACTTGCAGTGTCTAATGATTGATGAAGCTGACAGGATACTAGAATCAAACTTTGAGGAAGAAATGAAGCAGATTATTAAGCTGCTACCAAAGGTAATCTATATGGTAATTATGTTTTTTTTTTTTTTAATAAAGAGATTTAAGGCAGTTATCATATGGAAGTAACATGTTATGAAAGTTTAATGCTGTCACCTATCAAAAAAAGTTTAATGCTGTGTCAAACTTTCACCAAATGTAACCATAGAACCAGGTTGTGTTTGGTTCTTAGGAAAAAAAGAAAAAAAGAAAAAGACAGGAGAGGGTAATGGTGTGAAACTGACTTTGTTTCCCTAGCATTTGTAAACTAATTTAGATTTTTTTTCCTTTCCTCCATTTGGTACTTCCCTAGATCCCAATGGAGGGAAAGTAAAGTTGTGTGTGAACAAATATTTATTTGTTTTGAAGAAGGTTATATTACTGGGCTGAGCAGATGTGCATTTTTTAACACAATGTTAACTTTACTGACAGAATCACGTTAGTAGAAATAATAAAAAGAACATGTCAATTAAGGGAGTAATAGAGAGTATGATTTTAGATAGAGTAGAATGGAGAAAAAGAATACATATAGCTGACCTTAACTAATCTGTCAAGGATCCACAATTGACCCCAAAATTTTGGGACTAAGGCTTTGTATGTTGTTGTTAACTTTACTGACAAAGCAAGTTGATAAAATGCCTTACTTCTTGTAGTTGCAATAACTAGTTTTTCAACCTGGGTCTTGGTTGATAACTTTGCTTCCTTGGAATGGATGTACTAATTGAAAGAACTGTCTCACTTATTGGTTTCAACGAGCTTTGGTCCTATGACACTTCTCCTCCCACAAGAATGATTGGAGGGTGAGGATATATAAACACGCACACACTATGTCAGCTAATTCATAGATTCCAATATTCTACCACTTGGAATTAGGATTGTGGCTCTGATGCTAGGAGTAGGACATTGCTTCCAAGGACATAGTTGTTATTTATTAGTCAATTTCTACATGTAGCATGCAATTTATCTTTTTGAAAAGCTTCAGCTTTGTTTGGCAATGTATTGATTAGATCTGGAAATTTAATAGTTTGGTTTTACTTTGGATTCTAATTTTTATGTAAATTTGTAGGTTGAGGATCTGGCACGCTTATCATTTCAGACAACTCCTATCTATATTGATGTTGATGCTGGGAGAAATAAGGTAGATAAATTTAATTTATATACTACTACTTGACATGCAGTAGACAGAAATAGTTGTTGTGACGGTGAGCAGTCTTCTATCAAATAATTGCTATTTACAGCTTTACTGCTGTCACATGTACTAACTCGATATTTATTGTACATTTTCACACTAATGTTCTTGGATGTCTTTGAGTATAAGTCTGTGGCTTTAAAATATGGCCTGGTAATATCATCTTTTTAAGAGTGGGACCCTCTTCATATGGAAATCTAAGAAGTATGGACAATAATGCTGTGGACTGCATGCTTGTCCTCAGTTTGTTGGGAGAAAAAAAAGATGTTCTAAAAATTCCTTGGATTTTAGATATTTTAAAGGTCTTGAATCTCTTGATAGTTTTTATTTATTTTGAAAACTTAAAATAAACATAAAATATGCCTAAAAATACATTTTTTTCAAATTTGTTTTTCCAGGAACTTGGACTTAGCCCATCAGTACCTGTTCATGTGGTTCTCCAGGACTGGATAAGACACTCAGATGGCAAGCTTAGTTTCTTGGGGTTTGTCAGACTTCTCCACGGGGTCTCTTCCCGTGCATTTCAGAGGGCTTGAAATTGAACTGTGCTACACGTAATTTTTCCCATACTCACTTTTCTTGACCTGAAGTGTCTCAAGGTGACAAACTGCAAGCTTGAATTCTGAGAACTGCCCTAAATGAGCCCGTGATTTGCATTAGTCCAGTGGTGGGATGCTGCAAGCCATAAACCTGTAGCTTCTGTTGCATTTGATGCAGGGTGACCAGTTAATTGATATCAACTAGTAAGTTTCCCGTGCGATGCACGGATACTGTTGTAATGTTTTATGTAAATTTTTTTTTAGAAAATATTATACATATATTATAGCATATTTATTATAAAACTTTGTTAGTAATGAGTTCATCATAAAAAGTAACAATTATAAATTGTACACATATAATTATTATAATTATTTCGTTCAAATAATGAGTAATAATTAAAACAACTTGGAGTAATATTGTATAATAAAAGTTGATAAAAGCATATTAATTCATTCTATATTATTGATTTTTATTATATGATGAAATAAAAAGCTTCATTACGATTTTTGATTTTTGACTTTTGATTTTTTTTTTTTTTTTTTTTGTTTCTTCAATCTTTGTTATTGTGGTATGGTGACGCTTACTATCATCATTAGTTTCTCCATCTTCAACGTTTGAGTTTAGTCTGTCCATATTTGTTCAATTTTTAAACTTTCATCATTTTTTCCTTTTGTTGCATCATTTGTGTTAATCACTAATGAATTAGCATCGAGAGATTCTTGATCGGATCTTACAAAATTTGGACTTTGTCGCTAAGATTTTTCATAGGTATTTGCATTTATCTTAAATTTCAAAGATGTGACATTTTTTTGTAAATATTTTTATTTTAATTTTGGAATAGTGTAGCAAAAAGAATAAATATAGCATATTGAATTGTGTATTTTTTTTTCTTCCATACCTTTTTATCATTTGAAGGTGCACAAAAAATCTTAGCAACTATCTAATTTTCAAAACCATCATTTAGATTGAATTCATTCAAATGAAGTAGAGAAATCCAATTTTTTTCCTAATTTTTTTTTTCAAATCACGTTATCAACATTTTTACAATAATTTAAATAAGTTGTACCTCAGTTTATTTTTAGCAAGATCTCTTGTAGATTTATTTTGGATTTTCTTGGCATCTCAATCAAATATCACAAAATTTGTTTTGTTAGCTGCATCAAAAACTTCAATTTGAATCATGTATTTGAAGTAGTTTGCAATTGTATATATATAGTAGTTATAGTGAGATAAATATATTATAAATATTTGGAGAGTGTGTAGTTAATGTGAGTGCTTCTAACTTTGGGATAGAAAGATTTATTTTTGTCTCATATTTTGCACACCAAAATGATTTTGCTTGTGGTTTGACATTCCTGTTACAAAGTATGCACAAAATGTAATACCAACCTATTGTTGTATCAATGTTCATTTTGTAAATAATATGTATTATTTACAATGAACTTTGAAATTAATATGTATTATTTTTTTAATGTAAATAATATGATGTATTATTATTTTTTTACGTAAATAATGAGTATAATTTGAAATGATTAACAAATTTCTTTCGTAGGATCTCATTCAATGCATTTTATTTTTACTATTGTTTTTATATTATTTAAAGATAAATCCTCATATAAAAATTGTTTTGCATGTATTTTTGGTATTTCTTGTATAGGATCATGTTTTTTACCATTCCTATCATTGAATTTTTTTAAAGAAAATATTAAGTTAATGGCATTTTGTGAGATAGTATATGATATTTATTAGATTTTTTTGTTATTATAAATTTTAGAAATATGCACTTGTCAATTATTTCAGCAACCTTAGGGATCTTAAGATTTATATATATTTTTGTTGCACTGGTCGATGACAGAGAGTTTGTCTGCATAAATTGCATAGAACATTATTAATAAACAAAAGCATATTGAATTGAAATTGGGGAAAAATGAAGACATGATTTCATGAGAAAGAGATTTTCTAGAAATATCATCTATACGTTGAGGGAGGGGGGGGGGGGGAGGGGGAAGAAGAGAGTTTGTAAGAGGGTAAGAGTTTTTACTTTGATTTACATGTGGGAATGGTCAAACTTTGGTCATAATATGTAAGGTAAGAACTGAGCTTGAGTTTTTCATAAAGTTTGGTCTACTTTTAAAAGGTAGTCCATTTTATAGTGAATAAATTTTGATCTAATTTTTCTAATTGTCAAGAATAGCCTATATTTTATATAATAGTAAAAAGAAGTTACTATGATCTATTGGGTAACAGTAAAAAAAAAACTTAAAAAAAAAGGTAAAAAATGTTAAATTTATATAATAGTAAAAAGAAATTATTATGATCTATTGGGTAATAGTTAAAATAATAATAATAATAATAAGAGGTAAAAAATGCTAAATTTATATAATAGTAAAAATAAGTTACTATGATTTATTGAGTAACAGTAAAAAAAACTTAATAAGAAAAGGTAAAAAAATGTTAAATGGAATATTAGAGCGCCATGTGGCAAGACCTCATGCACTCTCACATGAGGTCTCTGCTTTTATATATATATAGATTATGTACTAATAAGAAAGATAATATTGCTTATTTTCCCTGGGTCTTTAAACTGTAAAACTGATGAAAAACAAAAGGAATTATTGTGGCATTAAAGTGTAGCTCGAATTGTTATATTTTAAGTAACTTGTCATTTGAAATCCTCCAATAGTATGTGTTCACATTCTCTTGTTATAAGTTCCTTAAATTAGGGACAACTTTGGGAGATAGTTTAGTGGTCAGAAACCCTTATGACTCATAACACCTACGAATTCGAGAATTATGGGTTCAAGTAGTATTACTGCCTAGGTAGTCTCATGTCGAGTTACAATGTCATGAAAATTAGCAAGCCTAAGTTCATTTATCCCTAAAAAGGTGAAGATTTGGTTTCATTTATTGGTGAGTCAAATGGTTTGGCAGCAGCTGTCCTGGCCATTCGATATAAATGGTGGATTGACCCTACTGGAGCTATTATAGTAAGTTCATATGCAATTGATCTCCCTCCCCCCCCCCCCCCTGTTTTTTCCCCTTTTTATTGTACTGTATATAATTGGGTTCAGCTACTCTATAAGTTTTTAGTTTCCTTTCTTTTCTTAAAATTACCTCAATTACCAGCAACCAATTTTAAATATAACAAAATATTGGTTTTTCCACTCTTTTGACTCAATTTAAAAAAAAAAAAAAGAAAAAAAAAAGAAAGAAAGTAAAATGCCACTCCATGCCTTGACATGGTAGAATTCCTGTTTGATACAGCTTCTTGTTTCAGCTTTTTGAAAGAACTGTATCTGGAAAAAATTGAGGTTTAAAAAACCTGTACATATAAAATTCCACTGCAAATCGAGATACCAAATGGGCACAAGTGGCCTCAAGTTGGAAATTTTGGGTTCTTGGAGTTGAATCTTACTCTATCTTATCATGATGATTTCTTTGAACCTGTGATGCAGATAGCTTTATATATATGTTAATATATATGTATATTAATAGTTTTATGAATGGGGCACTTGAATCTCTAACCAACCACTCAACTGACGTGAAGAAGACAAGAAAACCTATTTAGAAAGCAATTTATTTCATAATTCTTCGGGTGCCAGTTTTACAATCAGCTGTAGTACTAAGATGAAAGAAATCAAAGGGAAAAGATACTACCTATTGCTAGTGACATAATTTGGGAGAGTACTTTTGTTGATGACTGCTTTTATCTTTGTGATGTGCCAGACTCTTATTGAAACCTTTTCCTTGATATATTAGATCCACTCAAGGAAGATGAATGTTCACCCAGATGTAAATTTTGAAGAATTGGCCCGTTCCACTGATGATTTCAATGGGGCACAACTAAAAGCTGTTTGTGTGGAAGCAGGCATGCTAGCCCTTCGCCGCGATGCTTCTTAGGTGTGCATTCTCTAGGATTTCTGCAACTTGTCGCAAATCTGACAAATTTTTTTAATTCGGGCCTTGCATGAGAACAAGTATTGATCACAGTGTTGGTTTTGTCAATTTCAGGTGAACCACAAGGACTTTAATGAAGGTATCATTCAGGTACAGGCAAAGAAGAAATCAAGCTTGAATTATTATGCCTAGATTCTGTTCAATTTCACGGTTCAGATCATGCAAAGGCAGGACTTCTGAAATGGTATTATGTGCAATTGAATTTCAATGAAGTCAAGCTGAGTTTACGACTTGATCACAGAAGTAAAACCTCTGTATTGTGTAATCTTGCGAACTAAACCATAAATCATTAATTTAATCTTGCGTATTAGTTTCTTTTGCTCTTTTCCTACATACAGATTGCAGATGTGAAGACTGTACAGTGTCTTGTGTGTTGACATTTAAGGCTACATAGTGGTTTTCATTTCTTTCAATGATCTAAATGTGTGGACTAGTCATGCAGTATGTATTGAAGAAGTTAGGTTACTTACATGTATTGGATCTTCAATCTAGATGAACATACTCATTTTCATGAGTCAGAAATTATTAATTAAAGAACAATATGTATTAGTTAAATGGTTTGTTATGCGGCTGGTTGACTACAGGGAGAGGACCAGATGAATTTGTGTAGACTTTTTTTTTTCTTAAGTAATAATAATTTTATTCAAGCATTAAAAAAAATAGTCTTCGAAGTATACACGAGTCACGACATATATAGCTGGGGATCAATACAATCAAGAAAAAAAAAATTACAAGCATCCAGCAAATCATAAATCGAAGAGATAGAATGGCTTTCTACAACTTGCAAATAAAATTTGATGCCAACCATTGGAGCCAAGTAAAAAAAAACAAAAATTTTCCCAGTAGAACTCGAGTTCCACTGGGAAAAACAATGTAAAATAGGCCTGTTGATTCTGATGGCAACGTGACCGTCCTCAAAGGTTGCAGTGGCTCCCCCGAATCATTACCAGAGCCCGAGCCAATTCCAGTGTAAAATAGGCCTCACCTCATTATTTAGTAAACTTTACCAATATGTTGTTTGTACTTCTCACTGACTGATGTAACATGAGGTAAATTTCGTTATTCATAAATTTTGCTTTATATTTACTATTTTTTTTGGATGATTGTTGTTTCTAAATAACATGCAAAAAAAAAAAAAAAAAAAAAAATTCCCCAGTGGAACTCGAGTTTATAAAACTCGAGTTCCACTGGGAAAAACAGGGGAAACAGGGCAACCCTGAACAGGGGAGTTGCCCAGGGAAAAAAAAAAAATTTTGCCCAGTGGAACTCGAGTTTTATAAACTCGAGTTCCTTTAGTGAAACTCGAGTTTATAAAACTCGAGTTCCACTGGGCAAAAATTTTTTTTTTTTACCTGGGCAACTCCCCTGTTCAGGGTTGCCCTGTTACCCCTGTTTTTCCCAGTGGAACTCGAGTTTTATAAACTCGAGTTCCACTGGGGAAATTTTTTTTTTTTTCAATTGGGCATATCCCCTGTTCAGGCAGAAGGGGGTTGCCCTGTTTCCTCTCTTGTTTCTTTCGTGTCAATGTTGGGGGGAAGGTAATAAGCTTGATATCCACTTTCTTAAGAAATTACTAAGAATCATGCAAACTAATTCCAGTAAATGAAAATTAGTTTCTCAATTACATGTGCCTTTTATAACGCATCTATAATATCTAAAAACTGAAGCATAATATTTATTGTTCTTATACTTCTTTAAGCAACATCAGCGTAGCATTTCGGTTCAACATGGTCCAATTTGGTCCAGTTCAATCCACTTCAGTCCATTTAGGTATAATTCGGTCCAGATCGGTCCATTTTAGTCCATTTAGGTCACTTCAGTTCGTTCCGTCCACTTTCGTTCATTTGGTTCAGCTCCATCCATTTTGATCCGTTTAGGTCTACTTCTAATTATTTCAGTCTAATTCGGTCTAATCAGTCTATACAGTCCACTTTAGTCTATTCGGTCCATTTCTGTCCACTTTAGCCTATTTAGTCCAGTTCGGATGACTTTGGTCCATTAAGTTCTCTTTAGTCCATTTCAGTCTACTTAGGTCTACTTTAATCCGTTTAGTCCATTTCAATCCATTTAGGTGACTTCAATTTATTCAGTCCATTTCGATCCATTTAGCTCTACTTTAGATCATTTTCGTCTAATTCGGTCCACTTTTGCCTATTTATTCCACTTTGGTCGATTTTGTTCTCTTTAGTCTATTTTGATATACTTTGGTCCATTTCAATCCATGTAGGTCGACTTCAGTCTACTTTTGTCCATTTCACTCTAATTCAGTCCATTCGGTCTATCTCAGTTCATTTAGTCCATTTCGGTCCATTTCGATCCATTTAGCTCTACTTTAGATCATTTTTAGTCTACTTCCATTCAGTCCATTTCGTGGATATTTTGGAAGTAGAAGTTTTTGTACAAAGAGGAGCTGCTTCATTGTGTCACATTCTTAGTGTGATTTTGGTCGGTTTTTGATAAAATTACATTTTTATTACGTTATTAAAGTCTTGTATATTTTTTTCATGATAAATTTACTTATAGAATATAAATCATTTGTAAGAAGTACTAGAAACAAATCCCAACCAAGCATTACATTATTTATAAAATATGTTGCTTTATATAATAAATTGACTGTAAAGTGCATTATGTGTTCTTGAAAAAAAAAACTTACAAAATTGTTGTTTGTACTTCTCATTTTGACCAATATGTTGTTTGTACTTCTCATTTTCACCAATATGTTGTTTGTACTTCTCATTGACTGATGTAACATGAATAATTTCGTTATTCATAAATTTTGCTTCATATTTACTATTTGTCTTGGATGATTGTTGTTTCTAAATAACATGCAAAAAAAAAAAAATTTGCCCAGTGGAACTCGAGTTTATAAAACTCGAGTTCCACTGGGAAAAACAGGTAAACTCGAGTTCCACTGGGAAAAACAGGGGAAACAGGGCAACCCCTTCTGCCTGAACAGGGGAGTTGCCCAGGTAAAAAAAAAATTTTTTTGCCCAGTGAAACTCGAGTTTTATAAACTCGAGTTTCACTGGGCAAAAAATTTTTTTTTTTTACCTGGGCAACTCCCCTGTTCAGGCAGAAGGGATTGCCCTGTTTCCCCTGTTTTTCCCAGTGGAACTCAAGTTTTATAAACTCAAGTTCCACTGGGCAAATTTTTTTTTTTTTACTTGGGCAAATCCCCTGTTCAGACAGATTGGTTGCTCTTTTTTTTTCCTGCACATGCATGCAAATCATGAACTTAAATGTGTACATGCACCTGCTGAGAAACATAGATAAAGAAGCTGAGAATGTAATCTAACACTCATTGAGAGGCGGAGAAGTTGATAATGTAAATGCACAACCATTACATCAAAACGTGTTCTCGCACAAAGCTATAGAAACTGTTACGCTCTATTCATAAATATAGTTTTACAATGCATACATTGGCATCACAACAAAAAGCCATTCTCAATATATCAACATTCTAAACATGCGCAACCATCCTTAATTTGCAATTCTAACCGTACTACTCAAGTCACGATCTTCATAGAGGTACATTGGGTAGAGAATTATAAGTACATTCAACAAAAACCAAAAAGTTAAATGTGCCAATACAACGTAGTCATTTTTCCTAAGATCAGCAGTTCGCACAACAAAAACGGCGTCCATGGAAGCATGCCTGCAAAACGTAGACTAATCACGTTAATAGAGAAGTAGTAAAAACAGTAGTTAAGGGTAGAATGAACAACAATTACATTTAACCAATGCATAATATTTTTCCAGCTACGTACCTACTGTGGAACATTACTGCTTGTGGAAGCCACACGGGACTGCGGACATTTTCTACGGTTATGCCCGGAAGCATGACACAATCCACATGTTTGCTTGGGTTGAGTCTCTATCAAATCTGCATCCTCCCTCCGCCATCCCGAGCCTCGATCCTTATTCCTCACTCCATCCATCTCATTCCTTATTCTTGACTTCACTGGTCGACCTTTGGCCCGCAACAATGCTGGATTAGGCAACCACTTTGGCCCCATGGGATCCCTCCACAATGATTGTGACTTGGGAATCACAAATGCATGCTGATAAGTGTTAAGGGCATTGTCCAAACCATAACATGGGTGAATATATGCGGTCGAATCAATATTCAAATAGTCACATACTCTAATTGCATGTGAACACGGGATCCCTATGTTTTGCCATTTCCCACAACTGCATGTTCTTTCCCGTATCCGAACTTCATAACTGTGGTTTCCCCCTCCTGCGCTACTCGTGAATGAAGTAACTATCTGATATATCATCTGTTCACTGTTAAATGGCTTGAGATAGTGTTTCTCAGATTTAAGCTTATTTCCTTCCCACTTGTCAAAGGCATATTGACTCCATTTCTTACCCTCTGACAGGTAATTGAGGTATTCTTTGTGCCGGTCGTGGAAATATTCAACAAGTTTGGACCAAGTAAACTCAACCAATGCGGCAATAGGAAGGCCCCGTGCACCTTTAAGTACACCATTGAAGCACTCTGATATATTGGTTGTCATTGCCCCAAAACGTCTTCCATCATCATGTGATTGGGTCCACATATCCACAGACTCGCTCATTAGGTATGAGTATGGAAGATAATCTTGACTCTTTTCCTTCCCATCCTTCCCCGTCACCTTCTTCTTATTCCGAATGGCCTCCATTTCCACTTGCTTAATGGAATCCATTATGGTATCAAATTTAACTACCTGAGTAGCATATCCTGCTTTCAAGTGAGCTGACTTTAGAGTCGAGTTTTGAAAATGTGTGTTGAAGTTGCTAGCAACATGTCGAATGCAATATCTATGATATACCCGTGTTCTTCCATCATCCCCTCTAGGCCAGTTTGCAATGGCATTCTTGATACCGAGATGTCGGTCAGAAATTATGCAAATGCCTTCTTCGGGTATCACGTGGCCAATCGTATCTCTGAGGCATTGTAAAAACCACCTCCAACTGGACCCTGACTCACAATCCACAACAGCAAATGCAAGAGGGAATACCTTGTTGTTAGCGTCGGTTGCCATTGCAACCAACAACTTTCCCTGATATTTACCATACAGATGGGTCCCATCAATACTGATAACTGGCTTGCAATATTTGAATCCATCAATGCTTGGACCGAAATACCAAAACACATAATTCAATAATACGCTGCCATCTTCATCGGTGGGTGTCGTACGATAGAACACTTGGGTAGTCGGATCCATATCAATATATGCCAAAAGCAACTTTTGCAACCTCTGGTAAGACTCTTCCCAATTCCCAAACAGCTTCCCAATCGCCTTTTGTTTCGCATCCCACACCTTGTAGTAAGAAGGCTTATGGCCATCATATTTCGACTCTATCATAGATCTAAGATGCTTAATTGGAGTAGTGTGATCCTCACTTAACTTCTTAAGGATGTCTGATGCAATAAAGTTACAATTCATCATTCTACCATCATTTCGCACCCCAGTCCGTATACACGTGTGAGGACCCTTGTACACGGTGACCATCCATAGTCCCTGGAGATTGGGCTTCATGACTGCGCAGACATACCACCTGCATGACTCATCCACGCATTTTGCACAAAGTTTTGTCGTCGTCGACCTACTGATCACATACTGTTTGTTTTCCTTAAGGGTACATATTGTTAATACACGCTGCACCTCCACCTTACTGGCAAAAGTCAAGCCTTTGTACAAATTCATCCCCTCTCTCCAAGTAGACACAAATGGTATCTTCATATGTGAAGGATCAACCATATTTTCCCAAGTATTTGCAGAAAATGACAAAGCAGGAGGTGCGTAGGTAGGGATTGTGTCCGTAATGTTTTGGACACTAAGAACATTGTCTGCATTAGCTTCATTACCGTCCAATGTCTCATCATCATCAATGTCCCTCTCACAGTCCCTAAAGTCCCCTCGCTCAATCCTGTCTTCAATCTCATATCCATCATCAAAATCTTCATCGTCAATGGCAGTACTCCCATCAACATAGTCGTCATCATCATCATCGTCATCCTCATACTCATCATCATTCTCATACTCATACTCATCATCATTCTCATCCTCATCATCATCATTATCATCGGCATGAAAATTATCATGCTCTGCATGTGTAAAATGCTCATATTGAGCATCCGGAACTGTAACCGGTAAACTTGTTTGTGTTTGTTGAATTTCGTCGATGCTAACTTCTGCACGCGGCTTTAACTGTATGTACAACTCAATGTTAGTTACTTCAGGTATTCTCTCCAACTTGTCAAACATGATCTTCACATGTTTGTCTGTTTCTATCGCCATGTACTTGTAATTAATTCGGTGCCTCAGGATTTCATTTGGCATACGATAAGTAATTTCTATGTTGTGCACAGCAGGATTCTCACACAACTCTTCCATAACCATCATCTTCAATTCGTCAAGGGTCTTGAACCTACGATCAATTTGGGTAAAATAGCTCTTTATACCCGGCCCTTCAAATGGCAATCCCTTGTTCGCATTGGCATTCTTCAACGGACCACCGTGGTATAGGATTATATCAATTTCAGGCATTGTGAACCTGTTAAAGTCAAGTTACCATGTTAGTTAAAAAACATTTTAAACTTCCCTGATCTAAAAGAAACTTGAAGCAAGTCTTTAACTGTCTAATAAAAAGAAGGGCCAAGAAATTTTTTTAATTTGATTTTCATGATACAAACTGAACATTTTTTTCTATAAAATTTTGGCTGTAGTACAACTATATTTAATATTTGGTATAATTCAGATGAGAGGAGACAAATGCAAGGGCCCAGATCCAAACTTTCAGTAAAATTAGTGACAAGGATGCAATCGCTTGTAAGAGAGCCAATAAACAACTTGTGAGACACAAACGGCGAGCCAAAAATACTCATATTGAATAACAATTAGCGAAAAGGAAACTTTTTTTTCCATCATACAAGTAACATCTAGAACATACACAAAGCACACTTGATGCAGGGCATACTAGTTCAGTAAAAACATAATATAAATGAATGTTGTGTGTGTGTGTGTGTGTGTATGTATATAAAGGAAATTTATGATAATTATCTAGTTAATGGGTATCCTGAGGCATTGATTAAGAGAACAATATATATATATTTTTTTTTGGAGAATCAATGCAGAGAACAAATTAAAAGAACAAATGTGTAAGTGTTGTACAGTTTGATTTTTATATAAAAGAATCATTTAATAGGATATAAGATGTCAAAGGTTTTGGCAATGCAGTAAAGGTCTCTTATTTAAGGCAAATTTGAATGATTCACCTACAATGAAATGAAAGGTTTGCCACCACACCCATAGACAACTAATACCCAAATATAATAACAATGAAATCAAAAAACCCTTACCTGAGATATGAAATTGTTGAGAGGGAAGAGCAGTGAGAGAGTGAGAGGCAATGTGGTGAGTGAGAGGCAATGTGGTGAGTGAGAGAGTGAGAGTTATGGGTAAATGAGAGGCTAAGTGTATTATGTCTATTGCTCTGTAGGGAGTGAGAGGTGAGTGAGAGTTATGGGTTAATGAGAGGCTGAGTACGTCTGTTCTGTAGAGTAAATTTTTTTTATGCTCTATTTTTTAGTGTTTGTACGTGTGAACAGTGCATGTGCTGAGGAAAACTCGAGTCTTTAAGACTCGAGTTCTATAAAAAGAAACTCGAGTCTTAAAGACTCGAGATCTGTTTGGTTTTGAGTGATTTTATTTCAGTAAAACTCGAGTCTTTAAGACTCAAGTTTCTTTTTATAGAACTCGAGTCTTAAAGACTCGAGATCCAAGTGGACAATTTTGTCCACCTCACCAATTGGTGCGGGACGCGGTGGAGTGAGAAAAAAAGAGGATCTCGAGTTTTAGAAACTCGAGATGCCTAGTTTCCTATATTGTTTCACGCGTTGTCTAACTAACCAAATTGAACAGTTCCCCGACGTCATTCTGCACATTTCCTCGTGTAATCAGTGGTCACAGTTTTGCTGTAATGAGACAATCACTGATTACTTCCAAGTGTATCAATTTGAGGAATGGTTTTCTTAGAGGAACTCGCCTGTGGCTCATGCCGTTGGGTTCTGGGATTACCAGTCATTCATTCTTGCTGTTGCGCAGTACGAGCCACTTGGGTTTGGGACCACCGGTAACAAGACTGAGAAGATGAAGGATGTCGCTGCTTTTCTTGGCCATTTTGGGAGTCAGACTTCTTGTATGTGGTATTTTTTTTTTATGGAAAATGTGTGATGGGTTTTTGAGATTTGTTGTGTTTTTTTTGTTGGGTGTTTGATTTGGTTGTTTCTATTTTGTGGGTGTCTGTATCTTTTGATTAGTTGTAGGAAAATGTGTTTAGTTGACTAGATTGGAATTTTAGAGTGGGTTTTGATTGTCTGGGTGGTTAATTTGATTGTATGTGTGTTTCTTAAGTTTGTTAGTTGGATAGAGATTTTGTTTACTTGATAAACAGAAAATTTAGGGTGAGTTTTGAGTGGATTTTTATACTTGGGTGTGTGTTTGTTATGTTAGTTGAATGAGATTGTGTGTTTCTTTTAGCTGGGTGTTTGATTTGATTGTCTATCACTGTGTTTGTGTTTCTGTTTTTTATTTAATTGGTGGTAATTGTATTTAGTTAATAGATTGGAATTCAGAGTGGGTTTTGAGGGAATTTGATTAATGCTTGGTCATGTATAAAGGAGTGTGATTCATGTACAAGCGAGAAAGATTAACTGTGTGAGTTGATTCAAGTTGAGGGAAAAAAAGGGTAGAGAAAGACCTAAAATAAAATTAGTTAAAGTAGTTAAAAAGGACATGTCAATTATGGAGGTAACAATGAGTATGGTTTTAGATATAATAGAACGGTGGAAAAGAATATATGTTGTTAACCCGGCTAGTTTGTGAGAATTCATAGCTGACCTTGAGATTTTGGAGGATAAGGCTTGTTGTTGTGAGGGTATTCGATTATCTGGGTGTTTAATTTGATATTTTGAGATAGTGTGTGTGTTTTACTTAATATATAGAAATTTTAGAGAGTGGGTTTTGGGGGGATTCTTTTACCAGTGTGTTTGATAAGATTGAGTGTGTCTTTTGGGTGGATTGGATGAAATGGTGATTACCTGGTTGTGTGTGTGTGTTTGCAGTGATTGGAGGAAATGGTATTTACTATTTAGTTACTGAAAACTTTTTGTTTGTTCACATAATTGTTGATGGTAAATGGTGATTATAATTGGGTTCTAACCAGGTGGTTAATGGAGTGGCAACTGGAGGACCGTTAGCTTGGGGGCTTTGCTTTAGCAGAGAAATGAGTCCCAGCCAGTCATACTGTGACGACTTCTACAAATACGCCTACCCTTGTGCTCCTGGAGCTGAATACTATGGCTGTGGTGCCTTGCCTATCTACTGTTCTGTATATATTTCAGAACCAACTGTTTCTTTTCTTTTTCTCAATTTCATGGTGTTACCTTTGTTTTGTTACCAAATCTATCTTTCTTCAACCAATCTACTGGTCTGATTTCATTATTTCTGTTAGTTTTTCCATTTGATTTGTTTGTTGTCTTTTCAATGCTGTGAGTTTAGAATCATAAACACATTGCACTTTTGATATCAATAAAACTTTTATTACCTATCAAAAAAAGAAGAAATGCCAAATATGAAATATAATTTGATGACGATGATGATATACTACTTGTACATAAGTTCTAAGATGATCATTATAATAAGCATCTTCACTAGATAACTGACCCATGCACTTAGAGAATCATTTTATAGATCAAAGATGATGCATCATGTCACTAGTAGTTCTTAACTTGTTTATTTGCCCTTGTTTGTATTATTAAACTTCTTGCGAACTTGATTCTTAGATTCTTATTTTTGGTGGTGTTGTTATCTGTGTTCTTATCTGTAGGAACTACAACTATGGTGCAGCTAGAGATGGTATTAAAGCAGACCTGTTGAACCATCCAGAATACATTGCACAGAATGCTACCCTCGCTTTCCTGGCTGCGATTTGGGGGTGGATGACCCCAATCAAAAAGTCACAGCCTCCAGCCCATGATGCCTTTGTTGGCAACTGGAAGCCTACCAAGAATGACACTCTATCTAAGCATGTTCCTGGTTTTGGTGCCACAATGAACATCCTTTATGGGGAACGTACTTGCGGCCAGGGTGATATTGATCCTATGAACACCATCATTTCCCATTACCTGTATTACCTTGACCTTCTTGGTGTTGGCCGAGAGCAGGCAGGGCCCAATGAAGTGCTCTCTTGTGCAGAGCAGGTTGCATTTAACCCTATCACCACTGCCAACACCGTAACTTCTTGAGCTCTACATGATGATTACTAGGTAGCCTATTTTATTGTTGGATTGATCCTCTCCAAGAGGGAAGTGTTAATAAGAGTTGGCAATGATGATATTATACTCAGGCCACAATTATAATGTGTGGAGTTATTTGTCGGTGCCCTTCGTTATTGCTGTAATGTGTAGATTTTGAGGTCCATTTATTTCTACCTAGTATGATCTTGTGCAATATATGTTCACTACGATCCATCTTGTTATCTATGTTTCAAATACAAATTTGTAAAGTTAAAAAATTACAATGTGTCTTATTTATAAATTCTGGTCCCAATTAACTGGTTTCTATGGTAACTTTCTCTACTTTCTTTTTCTTTTCTTTTTCTTCTATTTCATGTGCCATGACTTTTTGGCTAACCAGTGTTGTGCTGAGAAAACAACCTCGTACTTGCATTCAATTAAGATGGTAATATGTAATTATTGACTTCCAGCAACTGCGCTAATTATGTTTCATGAACTGTGTTTTTGTTGTCTAAAGAGCTTTCCCCTTGCACCAAAAATTAGAAGGAAAAAAAGAAAAAGAAAAAGAAGAGGATTAAGATCTTAAAAACTCCATAGAATTTTTATAATCGTATCCATTCATTTAATTCGATTTTAGTGCAAAGTATGCTGCTGGTTTTATAAGTTTTAGCCCATTAGCAATTTTAGTCCTTAAAACTAAAAGTGATTACATTTAATTCTTAACAATTTATAGTGTTCGGTTTGAGTCCTTAACAAAGATAAAGTGATATTTTCAACAAGTAAAGTGATATTTTTAGTAACTACCAAGCTGAAAATGATCATGTAAGTCCACCATTCGAACTTAGAGAAAAGTAATCTAATCACCACTTGCCACATGTCTAAGTTGTGTCAAAGTGTGTGTGCAAGTGTGACTTTTTGACATCCCCCCCCCCCCCCCCCCCCCCCAAAACAAAACCAATCTTCTTATAACAAAAAATTCTTTAATGAAATTTAGTATAATGTTTTACTTTATTTTTTTGTTTTATTTTTTTTGGTTTCCCAAGATGTCTCTAGGTTTTTATCCAAGGACTAATTCTTTGAGGTATTGTCAGGCGCCAACGCGGGGACCTCTCCCAAGAAAGTTTGCTGCATCCACAAGGGCTCGAAACCAAGACCACTTGCTTAAGTGACCAGAGCCCCTTTTACTCAGGCCAACCTTCGTTGGTAATGTTTTACTTGATTCAAACATTTAAAATCACTAATTGAATTAGTTATCTCAACCAAAATTGTGGCAAAATATAATCTAACAATAAAATATTTACAACATTGATTACAAACATCACTCACCTTTTTAAAGAGTCCACTTAATGTGTCATCCTTGATATTGAAGTTGAGCCATTTTTCCTCTCCTCGGCCTTGCTTGAAGTCGATGCACCTTTAAGTTTTCTGTTAGGCTGTCCAATATTTAGAGAAGCTTCTTCTTGGACTTTTTTAGGTACTTTTTTACAAATATCAATATCGTGACCTTTAACTCCAACTAAGTGTGCTTTAATCCTTGTAGCACCCCAGCAAAATTACACTCACAAAACTTACATTTGAAACGACCATTGAGTTCTTCAACATACTCCCAAAATCGATTTTTCTTTCGAACCATATTTATTTTGCCTTACCATAAATAGATAAAGAATATTATATTAGAATATGAAAATTGATAGTAAAATTGGATCTATAGAATAATAAGAAATAATTTAAAAGAAATGGATCTATAGAATTATAAAAATAAGCTTTTTTATGAAAAAGAATAAGCTTTTTCTAATTAAAAAAAATATTATATAATTATGTTATGTCTTTTTCTCTCTATACTCTATGGCACATACATATACTATAAATATAATTAAATCAAAATCAGATTAACTTTTTGTACGCCCTGTAAATTTTAAAGGCTAGATAAGCTTCTTATTTTCTTTTCTTACTCTTCTTCTTTTTTTTTTTTTTTTTTTTTTTTGAGGGAAAAATAAGCTTCTTCTTGAACAATTTTAGTAGCTTTTTTACAAATAACAATATCATGATCAATAACTTCAGCCAGATGTGATTTAATCCTTGAAACACCTCCCTCAAACTTATGTTCACAAAACTTATATTTTAAACAACAACCTATTTTGAAAACATTTAAACAACTATCTAATTTCTCAACATGTTTCCAAAATTAATCTTTCTTTCTATCCATATTTATTTGTCCTTATAATAAATACATAAAGAATATCATATGATTCTCAAAAAAAATAAAAATAAAGAATATCATATCAATAAATTTTCATCTTATTTTAATTGTTATGTTTAATAAACTATTGATTTAGCCTAGGAAAATAAAATCAATGTCATGTTAAGAGTGAACTTATTGGATTGGTATACAAACAGGTAGATTGTGACTTTTTTTTTTTATTTTTATTTTATAGAAATAATTACAACATGCTTCTAACCCTACAGCTCGAACCCTTTCCCCCTTAGACCCCCAACCACTTTGTGCATGAGAAGGTACCAATTCAGCTACAATGCTTTTGGCGCAATTGTGACTTGTTTGATAGCCTTATACTCATTCATTTCAATTTAATGTTTTTATGTGTATAGTACGTATATTGTTAAGAAAAATAATATATCGACAACACTTTCATAACTACTTAACAACAAATCCTAACTGGCAAGTTATTGTTAATTTGTAAACCCATTGTAACATTTTGGAGTTAAAAGTAAACAAAATGTTTTAAACTCTTATTGCTAGTACAACATTTGATTAAGGTGCCCTTAATTTATTGTTTGACTGTGATAGGTAGAAAACAAATTGAAGATGCCTCCATGAATTCTTTCCAGATGGTCCTTAAGAAATTCATATATTAATAATAACAACAACCCAAAAACATGACCAAACCCACTGCCTAATTTAATTTAACTAACATAATAATTATTTTTTTTTTTTTTTTTGGTAATGTCTTGTTCAGTGTTCACTTACTACCCCAATTCAAATATTCAATGCCACGGCCCCATCTACCCCCCACTGAAGAGACGAGCCAATCAACGGTTTTATATTTTACATATACTTATCCGAAAAGACAAAAGCTGAAAAGCCAATTTATATTGTCAAAAGATAAGAGCCTGCCTAAGTCTAAGTCACAACACAAGTCAGTAGTCAGACTATGAGTATTAGATAGAGAAAGAGAGAGAGAGAGCCGCTTTCAGTCAGAGCAGAGATGAGATAGAGAAAAAACAGAGAAAACTAAAATACCTTAATGTTGTCGGCTAAGGTCAGGGGTGGCGGCACGTTGAAGGTTGAAGTTCTTATTTCCCGATCTCGTCGTCGCCGTCTCTGGGTTTTGTTGTTACTAAGTCCCTAACTGCTGAAGACCCTAATATGGTTTATAGAAATTTAATTATTATCTGAGTGTGTGTATATATATATATATATATATATATAACCAAAAAGAGACACACATTGATAATCGTGGGTTTAGTTTTTGGATTGAAATTTCTATTAATTTTTTTTTTTATTGTATATGGCAGATAAAACATCTTTATTTTTTTGAAGAAAAATCAAAGATGCAACCTATGTCTTCCAGCTTAAGGAACGATAAATTTTTATTTGGTATGTTATATATATATTTGTTAAATTTGGTTTGGTTTTGAGGAAGAATTTGAGGATTCTATAAATTTTAAAGTTTTAAGTCTTGGGGTTTTTGGTATTTGCGTCTCAATAGATTGATCTTAATTTTTCACCTCAAATGCTTTTTATTTAGGTTCATTTGATTTTTTGTTTTCTTTTTAAAAGCTATATTTTTGGTTGGTTAATTATTTGTTTGGATTAATTTCAATTATTTTTTTTCCATAATTTCTATTTACTCATTGTTGGATTTTTTTTTCAGAGTTAATATTTTTTCGTGTATCGCATAGGTTAGCGACTAGTTATTATTATTATTGATGATTTAAAAATCTGTCTTGGGCTTTTTTCAGGTATTTATTGGGTATTTGGGCTTGCTATTATTATAATTTTTTTTTTAGATTTTAGATTAAAAATTCTTTTTTAGGCTTTTTCTTTTTGCTTGAAAGGCCTTAATATATTGTTAAGTGGACCAAATTATGGACCAAAGTTTAATTTTATTGGGTATAAAAAAACTTAGAGTGGTCACAAATCTTTTTTAAAGGATAGACAAATATAAAATTTTAAATTATTATGTATATAAAAATTTTTTTTTTGTCAAAGATACAAAAGCCAACTCTTTTCCTTGTATCAATCGGATAAGGTGAAAATTTGTGGATGCATTTGTATGGATCTCTGATTCATTGTTGTTCAAGACTGGCGATTATGAAGTATTTAAAATCAAAGCAATACTGTAGAAAAGTCTAACTTAACAAAAATATTTTCTTTATAGAATGAAATGTTAGATTGTTCAATATGCTTAAAGTAGATAAAGTTGTTTATCATAACCTTCCCAAGACCACGCAAAAGTAGAAGTTTAGTACGTTGGGTAAGATTTTTTTTTTTATTTTTTATAATCTCTTCTACACAATTTAAATTGTTTGAAAAATGAAAAAAAATATGCAGTAGATCTTACACAATATAATATAGCATAAAAAGGTGAAGACTATTCCCAACCCCTCTCCCCGAAAAATAAAAATAATTAAATAAAATGAAAGAAAAGAAGACATGTTTTTTGATGAACAGGAAAGAAAACATGTATTCATGAAATATGTGTTTATACATATCTGCTATCTTTTGAACCTAGATTATGGTAGGATATAAAAATAATACCATTACCTCATCCTCTCGATTAAAGCATAGTTGTATGTGTGCAGTTGAATTTGATTTAGAGAGTAGTTGAATTGAATACATATTATAAAAAAAAGCACATCTACTAAAATGGTAAGGTTATATTGTTATACATAACACTAATTTCGTCATATCTCATCACATTAAGAGTTAAAAAATAACGTGTTATATCAATTTTCTATTCTTTTTTATGTTTTTCACATTAGGGTAAAAAAAGATAGTGTTGTATCAAATTTGATGGTATGTCACAAAATAACTAATATTTATTTAGTTCATTCATTCTCATATCCTCTTTTTCTTAGATATCTTATTTAAAATTCAACAATTATCAAAGGCAATTTCATTCATATGTTAATCCTACAATCATGAGTACTGTTCAAAAGAAAAATAATTTTTTAACATTTCACTACCTGGATGAAATTTGATACTTTTTTAAGAAACCCAAACCAAGCGAGCATGTTTAGCCAAAAAAAAATTAAGGACAAATTACACTCCCTTCTCTTGTGGTTTGGGAAAATGACTTTCACCCCCAAACCTGAAAGGAAAAAAATATTTCTCCCCTTAAGGTTTGAAAAAATGACACTCGCCCCCTTCCATTAATATTAATAATAGAATATTCCAAATTTTTAAAAGATTCTTTTTACCAAAGTTTAACTATTGTTAGTAAAAATAACATTCATATAAAAAAAAATAAAAATGAAAAGAGCATATTATAAAACATGTTGCTCAAACAGATTTTTTAGTGGCACCTTAATAAATGATATTATAATAATAATTAAAGATAAAAGCAAAAGGACATAAGAAAAAAGAATAAATAAAATTAATTAAAGATGGCATAAAAGAAGAGCAACCAACATAGCCAATTCTACATAATCATTTCATCATGAATGGTGTCCAGTAAGATAGCTTCAAAATCCAAATAGTTCATTACGGGCCTACTGCTAGGCCCAGCTATTGGTTGGGTACGAATAAATCAGGCCTAGCTTTAAAACGGACTCCATTTCCTCAAATTGCATGATTAGTGTTTTTTTTTGTTTTTGTTTTTGTTTTTTTTTGTTTTTTTAAATTTAAGAAATGCATGATTAGTTCATTACCCTTCAAATTTATGATTACCTGTCTTGCCTCATAAACCTGTTACCCTAGTACAATACAACCATCATCATCTTACCACTCTTAAGCCATCGCACGAGTTACAAGCTAAACCAACTAAGATTGGCTATTATGAGATTGATAAAAATAACACTTACAAAATACAGTAACAAATCCAACTAACTAACTTAGTAACTAACAATAACACTTAAAAGGCAGCTAACTAACTTAGTAATTTGGTACAATCAATGCATTAAATCATGTTTTTGACCTATATTATAAAGGGAGATATTCACATTTGTTGCATCGATTTGGACTTTTTTCAACTTACATGCTGCAAAACATTTTATTGGTTACTATAAAAATCTACTTCAAACAAAGTAAGGAAATCTTTATATACATAAATAAACTACTTATCGAAACATAGAAGTCAAAACCAGCTCAAAAATATGTTTCTTTATCAACAGTTGGGTTCCCTTCTCGGTTGGCTTGGAGGATTATGCAATGATTTTCTTTCCAACAAACTGCAGACGAGAAATATACATGAAATCCATAACATAGCGCATGGAATCCATAACATGGTCAGGGCCTTGTTCAGATAACTAAATATCGACATAAATTTGACCAAGTGATTTCATACCATTTATCAAATGCATCCCATGGTTACCAAAGACTGTACAATGGAACTTCAAAAGAATAATTAGCATCAAATCATGCATTTCTGATGGTGATGGTTTTTAGTATTGGTATATTGGAGTGAAAAACTAATTGAAGCTCGTTAAGATGTCTCCACATAAATTCAGGATCAAAATTGACATCAAACAAAAAAAATCTATGAGCATTGGCTGAGATCTGAGTGTGTGATGGCGAGTCTTTAGCTGAATGCAAATTGGTGGAAATTGGCATGGGCAATGTTCGGTTTCTAGCTGAACTCATAGCTGTGTATTTGGACAATTCCTCATGTTGGAGCAAGTCACAGCATCCCTCATATCACACCCATATCACCAGGAGCTCTCTTTGGACTCATTGCCTTGGATATCACTGGAGAAAGCACATCTTCCCTGGGCTCAAGTTTATGCATTAGATACTCCTTCACTGAAACAACCTTGTCCATATTTGCTCGCCATTATCTTGCTTTCCTCTTTTAGTAGCAACAGAGATAGAATAAGTTTGTGGAAAGCACTCTGAATTTCGGATACCACAGCAAAAGTTGATGCCAAATTTTCAGTTACAGTTTCGGTTAATGTCCTTCTAAGACTTGTAGGCATCTGTTTTTCTTTTTAATAGTAAGATTGACGGTGCTTTCCAAAACATGCTTCCTGAAATTCTTATGTATTGTTCTTGGATTATGTTTGGTGATTTCCTTGTACCCCTCAGGAGCCAGCTTTGATTCAAATGCTGAATATCAAATGATAAGGGGCATTAAGAATTAGGAACCATGTTGGAGTGTTTCCATTTTACCTCACAAAAGCAGTTAAAAGAATAAAGAAAGAAAAAACATGGGAACAAATGTGTTGAGCAAAATAAGGGTGTAAAAAATATAACCTTGGGCTCCAAAGAATTCAGCATCTTCTTCACCTTCTTCATCATCCAACCTGACGTCTCAAGAAGGTGTGGTGCTAACATCCTGATTATGTTTCTTCACGCTGAGAGTATGTCTCAAATTCTTGGCCTTCTTCAATTTGGTGGGAACCCATTTCTTGTAATGATGAACATGTTCCTTCTTCTGGGTCATGATCCTTTCCAAATGTAGGAGATGAAGAGGTAGGCAACCACTTTGAACCTTATAAAAAGTGTGTTCAAATCATGGAATTTTCATTCTAGATTAAATAAAGCCTTCTAACAAATATACCAAGCTGAAAATGCTATATATAATATATGGTTTAAAAGTGATGGTCTGAGTATGTACCGGAAACCTCTCTGCCACCGAGACCAAGACACAAGTTTATGTAAGATGCTTAAACCACAATGGCATGGTTGCAATTACCTTGGAGAAGCTTCAAAGAGGTGCTCGTAGGACTTTTAGCATTGTCATCATCTCTTTGGATGCAGTCAAGTAGAGCCATTTTCATAATGTATTTACGCCATCAAATATATGTTGGTTTTGTTGCTCCTTTTATCTCCTAGAATAGAGAGAAATTTAAGAGAGATGAATGATGCTCAAGAATTGGCTTATGGGATTCTTGCGTGGTTCTAGAATACATGCATTTGTGCACATAAGCATATATATGAACTTTATAGCTGTTCCTTGCTGCAATTAGCAGGCATATTGAGTCCTCAAATAAACATATGCAGCAGATGTGATAGCTAGATGGTGGATATACAAAATGCTAGTATTTCTTAATATTAGATAAGAGTCATTATTATTAGAAAACTGAAAAGTCAAAACATTATAGTGATTAGAATTTCCTAGGCAAAATAGTAACAAGTAGTAACAATGCAATAGTAACAAGTAGACCAGAATTTCCTAGGTAAAATAAATCCAAAAAATTTGAGGGAAATGTTATTTGAAGGTTTACATATGCAACAGAATATGTTGCAGTACATAGAGATACAAGCTTGACACAAAAATTGAAGGGAAATTGCTTTAAAATCGCTTTGAGAAGAAATATGAATTAAGATTATTTCAAGCTTAGAATAGAAATTATATATTTATCTAGATATTTGGAATTGGGCGAATCCAGGATCACTCTGTGCTAAAGTGTCTGACTAATTGGGATATGAAGGATGACCAAAATCTATAAATAGTATACAAACAACAATTTAATAATAATAATAATAATATATGAAATTGAAAGTAGAAAAAAGAATCAAAAGGAATCATATTAGGTTTTGATCGAAGAGAGAAATCAAATGAAATGAAGAAGAGAATTTGACAACTCACAAATTACAATGAAACAATTAGATTGGAAATTTGGAACCAATTCAAGCTTCAGTTCTTCATTTAGCTTTCCATGGAAAGTGAGTGCGCCACCTGCTCTGCTGGTAGGTAACAGCACTCTTGCTCCTGAACTTCTATTCTTGAAGAGATAAAAAGTTACCCCAACCCCAAACAATCATGAAGCATTCTTGACATTGGAAAAGTATTCACTGATAAAAAAGAAATTACTGGTGGCAGTTACATCAAAAGAATTGTCAAGTGCTGCTAACTATGGCTTATAGAAATCATACTCATAAATTCAACATTTTTTCTCTTAAGATTCAGATACACCTAATAGTGAAGGCAATATTATCTTTTTAAACTTTGTACAAATAAAATAAAAATTCATGGCATTGACAAAGTAAGGGTGGACGTGATACTATAAAAATGACTTTTAAAATTTGTACAAATAAAGAGCCCTAATTTTTAGAAAAATTGACAAGTCAAAAATTTATAGTGAAGTAAATGCAATAGTAACAAGTAGACCCGGAAGTTATGTACAAAACTAACCAAAAACAGATAAAGGGAATTGATTGAGAAAAAATTAATTGAAGATCTACATTCACTACACAGATAAATATGTTGACTACATTGAATACAAGTTCAAAAAAAAATTGAAGTGATATCACTATAAAATAAGTGAACAAGATATCTAGCATGTGAAAAAAATACAAAACAATTAGTTTTATTTTGAGAAAAGGAGATTTGAGAGAAAAAACCAATTTTTGATTATTTTGAGCAAAGAATAGGACTCAAAAGTTTTTCTGGATATTTGAAACATGGTGAATCTTGGACCACTCTGTACTGAAGTACATGACCAATAATTAGAAAATGAAGGATAACAAATCTGTAAATAGTACATTAACAATAACTTTAGGAAACAATATACAAAACTGAAGGTAGAAAAAGAACCAAAAATAAAGGATTCATAATAGGTTTTGTGGGAAGAGAGAGATCAAAAGAGAAGAATATGAGAATGAGAGAACTCAAAAATTTCAATGAAACAATCTCATTGGAACCAATTTAGAATTCCCTCCACTGTGATTCTTGGACTATGAAGAATCTTCTACCAACGGACCACTCTTGCTGCAGTATCCCTTTCAAAGCAAACAGTAAGGTACAAAACACCCAGCTTTGACAACTACTCCAGAAAACTTCCATTTAGCTTTCTATAGAAAGGGAGCGCACCTCCTACATTGCTGGTAAGTACTAGTAGTTCATGTTCCAGAACTTCAGTTCTTAAAAAGATGAAAACTACTTCACACATTTTTCCTTTAATTTGGGGAAATGATGAATATGCAGCTCTTCAATTGGCTTGGGAGTGAATTCAAACTCTGCAAATTAATTTTTCCTCTGGCAAAACAAAATAGATATGCTGTCCCTATTGCCTGCACATTGAGGCAAAATATTTAACTGATTGAATAATCTTCTAGTACTTTGAATAATGAAGAATCCACGTGTTGTTAGTTTTGGTAGTTTTTTAACATCCCATGCTCCTAGCAATTAGTTGGTCATATACTTGTCAGCAATTAAAGACTCAAAACAAAGGACAATCACACTGTTCAGGATAAGGCATAATAACACCATTTGCACAACTAGAACTGGGGATCACATAATTTCATTGACAGTTAACAGTAAAACTGAACTTCACCCACCCAAACGTGAAAAGAAAAATCAGCAAGACCTTGATCCACCCAAATCAATAAAGTTTACTGTCAAGTTTTAGACAGCCCTAAGAAAAAGAACTGATCCATGAACTATTACAGTATCAAAATGTGAAGTTTTACAAGAAATGCCGAGAGAAAGAATGAGCATGTGGACATAAAACAAGCTCTACCAATGATGAATCCAATATTACAAATTTCCCAATGTCCAGAAAATTTCAATTTTGAAAAAAATTTCAGAAACAAAATAGCTTAGCAAACTGAAATTGTATAGAAGCAAGACAAACTGGTAACAGATTCAGCTATTCCAACCACTGGAATGTGGTCAACCTAAATTGTACAAGCAAACAATACTTTTAGCAACTTTTTACGTCTCATGTCAATTGGCATCAATCACAAAATTTTTAATTATACTCTGCTTTTAGGGACTTATTTCAAATGATTGGAAATAGTAATTTCATAAATTTAATATTTAAAGTATTTCCAAAGTAGTTGGTGATATTAATTTCTATTATTTATTTCAAGAATCATTAAGCCAAATTGTAGCATTTATAAATTTTCTTAGTCGTGTCCAATTAAGTATTCATACCAGGAACACTCTCACCCATTACGAATATAAGAGAATAGTAGTATGAGTAGACTTACTGAGTATTGATTTGAACAAGTGGAATGTGGTTAATCTTGGACTGCTCATTGTTTAGTTTGGGGCAATCATAAATCACCAGCTTTTCCAATTTGGTGAGGCGTTGCATCACTTGCTCGGTGGGCAGATACATCAGCTTCTCACAATCCACAATATACAGCTTTTGAAGAGGGGAAAGATTGCCCAACCACTCTGGCAAAGCTACCATTTCATGAAATTTCTCCATCCACAGAATTTTAAGGGCAAAGAAGTATTGAATTTGATCCAGGACCAGGAGAGAGTGGACTGTAGCCTGTATAGACGACCCACACAATTTGAGCTTTTGGAGGGACGGTTGGGAGTGTTGAATGGAAGTAGAACCCACAGAATTCCCGTTCTCCATATAGTGAAGAAGAGAGGTATAACACTGTAGCCCATTGGGTGGTTCTTCAATACCACACCTGATTCTGAAGGAAAACGTAGGTATGCAGTGAGTCTGGCAAATGATAAGTTTGTGAATAGAACTCTGAATTTCTGATACCACAGCAAAAGCTGATGCCAACTTTTCAGTTGCAGTTTCAGTTAATGTCCTCTAAGACTTGTAGGCATCTGTTTCTTTTTAACACTAAGAATGATAGTGATTGACAAAACATGCTTCCTGAAATTCTTATGTATTGCTCTTGGATTATGTCTGGTGGTTTTCCTTAAACCCCTCAGGAGCCAGCTTTGATTCAATGCTGAAAATCAAATGATAAGGGGCATTATGAATTAGGAAGCCACGTTGGAGTGTTTGCATTTTACCTCACAAAAGCAGTAAAAGAATAATGAAAGACAACATGGGAACAAATGTATTAAGAAAAATAAGGTTGTAATGATGTTACTTGGGGCTCCAAAGAAAACAGCATCTTCTTCAACTTTATCATCATCCAACCTGACATTCTAAGATGGGTGTGGTGCTAACATCCTGATTATGTTTCTTCATGCTGAGAGTATGTCTCAAATTCTTGATCTTGTCCTTCAATTTTGTGGGAACTCATTTCTTGTAATGGTGAACATGTTTCTTCTTCTAGGTCATGATCCTTTCCAAATGAAGGAGATGAGGACTTAGGCCAATCACTTTGAACCTTATAAAAAGTGTGTTCAAGTCATGGAATTTTCATTCAAGATTAAATGAAACCTTTAACAAATATACCAAGCTGAAAATGCTATATATGGTTTAAAACTGATGATCAGAGTATGTACTGGAAGCCTCTCTACCACTATGACCAAGACACAAGTTTATGCAGGATGCTTAAACCAAAATGGTGTGGTTGGAATTCCCTTGGAGAAGCTTCGAAGAGGGCAGGTAGGAACTTTAGTATTGTCACCATATCTTTGCATAGTCAAGTAGAGCCATTGTCATAGTGTATTTATGCCTTCAAATATATGTTGGTTTTGTTGCTTCTTTTATCTCCTTTAACAGAGAGAAATTTAAGAGAGATGAATGATACTCAAGCATTGGCTTATGGGATCTTGCATGGTTCTGGAATACATGAATTTGTGCACATAAGCATATATATGAACTTAATAGCTGTTTCCTGGCTGCAATTAGCAGGCATATTGAGTCCTCAAATAAACAGATGCAGCAAATGCGATAGCTAGATTGTGGATATATAGAGAGACTAAGAAAGCATATGGTTCTAGCTCTTCATTTTTAAAAAGAAATCAGATTATGACCAAAGCATATACAAAATGCTGTTGCTTAATATAGCCATTATTATTAGAAAGCTGACTAGTCAAAACATTATAGCAAAGACAATTCAATAGTAACAAGTAGACCAGAATTTCCTATGTAAAATAAATCCAAAAAAATTGAGGGAATTGTTTGAAACAAAAATTTGGAGGTTTACGTATGCTATGCAGCAGAATAAGTTGCAGTACATAGAGATACAAGTTTGACACAAAAATTGAAGGGAAATAGCCTTAAAATAAGAGGATAAGAAAGATGGTAAATAATGATAAAAAGAACTAGTTTATTCCAAAATGAAATGTTAGAAAAAAGGACATTTTAGAGGAAATATGAATTAAGATTGTTTTGAGCTTAGAATAGGAATCAGATGTTTATCTGGATATTTGGAATAGGGCAAATCTAAGGCCAGTCTGTGCTGAAGTGCATGACTTCTAATAGGGATAAGAAAGGTGGCCAAAATCTATATATAATATACAAAAAAAAAAATTTAATAATAATAATAATAATATATGAAATTGAAAGAAGAAAAAAAATCAAAAGGAATCATATTAGGTTTCGTTGGAAGAGAGACATCAAATGAAAAGAAGAAGAGAATGCAACAACTAACAAATTTCAATGAAACAATTAGACTGGAAATTTGGAACCAATTCAAGCTTCAGTTCTTCATTTAGCTTTCCATGGAAAGGGAGTGCACCTGCTTTGCTGGTAGGTAGTAGCACTCCTGTTCCTGAACTTCAGTTCTTGAAGAGATAAAAAATTACCCCAGCACCAAACAATCGTGAAGCATCCTTGACATTAGAAAAGTATCTGCTGATAAAAAAGAAATTACCAGTGACAGTAACATCACAAGAATTGTCAAGTGCTGCTAACAATGGCTTACAAAAATCATAGTCATAAATTCAACATTTTTTCCCTTAAGATTCAGATACACCTAACAGTGGAAGGAGATATTATCTTTTAAACTTAGTACAAATAAAAGACCTAATCACTAAAAAATTGACAAGTCAAAAATTTGAAGGTCTACATATGCTATGTAGTAAAATATGTTGCTCTAAATGGAAATACAAAGTTGAAGGGGTTTTGCTAAAAAATAAGCGAATAGGAAATACAAAATTGAAATGTTGGAGAAAAGGACATTTGGGAAAAAAAAAATACCAATTTTCAGATTATTTTGAGCATAGAATAGGAATAAAAAGTTTATCTGGATATTTGGAACAGGTCGAATCTTGGACCATTCTGTGCTGAAGTACATGACCACTAATTGAAGAATAACTAAAATTTGTAAATAGTATATAAACAACAAATTTAGTAAATATTATGCGAAATTAAATGTTAGAACCAAAAGACAGAATTCCTAATAGGTTTTTTGGGAAGAGAGAAAAGAAGACGAGAAAGAGAGTACTCACAAATTTTGATGAAACAATTTCATTGGAACCAATTTTAAATTCCCTACATTGTGATTCTTGGACTATGAAAAATCTTCTACCAATGGACCACTCTTGTTGATTCCATATCCCTTGCAAAGAGAACAGTAAAACAACAAAACATCCAGCTTTGACAACCATTCCAGGATACTTCCATCTAGCTTTCCATAGAAAGGGAACACCTCCTGCAATGCTGATATGTAGTAGCAGTTCTTGTTCCAGAATTTCAGTTCTTAAGACAATGAAAAGTTACCACAGATCCTCTGCAAAGGCTCCAACATCATCAAAATTTAATGCCTCCCCAACAAAGAAATAGGTGTCAAAGCTGGCAGAAATAGGTGCTATGTGATGTATCCTTGACATTGGAAAAAATATCCTCTGATAAATGAGAAATTTTCTTGTGGCTCTTACAACACTGATACAATGACATCAACACATGAAAACTACATATATATATATATATATATATATCAGAATATCAAGATTAATAGATGCTAAGTAACAAGTTATAAAATGTTGTAGGAAAGTGAGAGGGAAGAGGGGATAATTGGCATGAATGATAAACTCATCAGATTGAATTAGTACTCTATTTATTCAAACATAAGAGATGGCTGAACACAATAGATATGATGTACCTATTGTCCACGTGTTGTTAGTTTTGTTAGTTTTTTAACATCCCATGCTTCTAGCAATTAGTTTAATATATACATGTTAGCAATTAAAAGAGTGAAAGGCAGAGGACATCTGTTCAGGTTAAGCTATAATAATACCAGACGTACAGAATGACTTTCATGTTAACGATTACTGTCAAACCATAATTCTGTGATCTGACTACTCAATCTAACCCTATACATTGTCTTGGTGACATGAACACATATATGGAGTTGACATGCACACCTTTACATAGACTAACAATTTTGTTTATGTAGATATGCACACAATGGGTGCAGAACCCAGTGGCTGTACAAATATATATAAACTGAATTGGATCTCGCAAAGAACCAATTAAGAAGTAAGTTATATACACGTATCTGAAATGGTAAAGAGAAAGCAGACCTGAAGTACCTTGGCATCAATTGTCATCGAGTTGGTTATTTTCCAAGATGGAATCTTCTTGCAAGCTTCATGAGTTAGCTGAAACAATTTAAATGTGTTAGCAACCTTCAAAAGTCAAAAATGATATATAAATATATTAGAATCATCAACACGTTCCTTCAGTGCTGTCTAAAACTTTATAAGAAAGTTAAGCTTTGCTTCCACTAGTAAAATTGGGGATCACAAACTTCATGGACCAGTAAAACTGACCTTCCAGCCCAAACATGAAAACAAAAATCCACAAGACCTTCTCCCACCCAATGTCTCATCACATTCTTGTGCAACCCAACTCCACTTTCTCACAATAAATTCACTCAAATAAACATAGGAATTATGACCCTGCAGCCCAAATTAACAAAATCTATTTCCAACTTTTACAAAGACCTAAAAACAAGAACTGCTCCATGTATTATTAGAATTCCAGCTCATGAAATTGAAAAGAATAAGTATGCTTTCATCAATGGACATAATCAATTTGACACCAATAAGTGAAGGTTAAAAGAAATGCTGAGAAACAGAATGAGTATGTATGTTATCATGAATGGATTAATCTAACAAATTTTATGAGCATTGACTGAGATCAGATTTTTTGCAACATTCCACTAATCAGAGTGGTTGGTGAGTTAAATTTCTATTAATTAATCCAAGAAGCATTAATCTATTTTTTTTAATTAATCTAAATTGTTGAGATGTGAAATTTAAGAATAGCCATTTTAAAAATAAAAAATTACATAAATAAATTGGGGGCCAGTAGGAAATGGAATATACTTGTAGTCCAGGTATAAGTACACTTACTAATCATCTTCAGAGACGTCAAAGTCAGAGTCGTAAAAGTCTTCAGAGTCCTCAGAATCCTTCCCTTTGATGTATTTTCCATTGAATTTGATGTTTGGAATAAGGGCAATCTTAAACCACTCTGCGCTGCTCCCATCTGCACATCTTTTAGCTAAATTGGGGCAACGAGCAATGTGCAGATGCTTTAAATTGGTGAGATCTAGAATGGGAAGGCACATCAGCGTTGGCAGAAGTAAAGAGACAGCCTTTGAAGAGAAGAAGGAATGCCCAACCAATCAGGCAAAGCTTCCATTCCGTCAAAGTTCTCTATCCACAGCTCTTCAAGGGCAGTGAAGAGTTGAATTTCATTCGGGAGAGAGTTGAGTTTAGGACTCCCAAGCAATCTTAGCTTTTTGAGGGTCGCGTGCGAGTATCGAATGAAAGGATAACGCAGACTCGGGAAAGCATCCAACTCTTCAATAAACCCACTGATTATCAAAGTCTTTGAGCGGCCCTCTCGCCATGAAAGCTTCAGTCTTACATCAGGACAATTGCTAAGTTTTAAATGAATAAGAGAATGAAATACTTCTCCTAAATCTGGAATTGATTTCAGATTTGGACAGTCCCTAATCTTCAAAAATAGAAGAGATGTGCAGAATTGTAGCCCACTGGGTAGTTCATCAATACCACACCCTATTATCTCCAAGTGTTGAATAACTGATGAGACAACTGGCAAATACCTTAGGTGATGACAATCCCGTAATACAAACTTCTGAAGGGAAACGCAGGAGTGCAGTGATTCTGGAATTGATTTCAAATTCGAACAACTTCTAATCTCCAAATATTGAAGAGATGCACATAATTGTAGCCCACTGGGTAGTTCACCAATACCACACTCTATTATCTCCAAGTGTTGAACAACTGATGGGACACCTGTCAAATACCTCAGGTGACGACAATATCGTACTACAAACTTCTGAAGGGAACAGTAGGAGTGCAGTAATTCTGGAATTGATTTCAAATTCGAACAGCGCCCAATCTCCAAATATTGAAGAGATGTACAGAATTGTATCCCTCCGAGTAGTTCTTCAGTACTGCAATTCTTTATCTCCAAGTGTTGAATAGGTGATAGGACACCTGGCAAAGAACTCAGGTCTAGACAACTTTCAGCTACCAATTTCTGAAGGGAAACATAGGTGTACAGTGAGTCTGGAAAATCTCTCAGTTTATCACAGTAATTCATTAACCTCAGTTTCCACTATAAATTAAAAAGAAGAAAAACAGTAAATTACAAATCAAACTATCTATATGATTGACAGAACTTGCTGTATATATAAACTAAATTTGGTTTTGTAAATCACCATTTATGAAGTAAATTATGTATAAATATCCAAAATGGTAGCATGGCTTCCTCGGTGGGCAGATGCAGCAAGCGATTGCAATCCACAATATACAGCTTTTGAAGAGAGGAAAGATTGCCCAGCCACTCTGGCAAAGCTACCATCTCATAAAATCCTTGTATCCACAGAATATTAAGGGCAATGAAGTATTGAATTTTGTCCAGGACCAGGAGAGAGTAGACTGACTCACACAATTTGAGCTTTTGAAGAGAGGGGTGAATGGATAAAATGATCCCTCTATCCCAAGTTGAATATTTCCTTTTCTTTTAATTTTGCACTTTTGGCTTCTTCCTCATCTTCCGCCTTCTCTAGACAGTATTTATGTTTATTTTTCCTCTGAGATTCTTTAGAAGGTTATGTTTGTCTGGAGGTGAAATACGTTAGATGAAAACTTTGAAGAGAAAAAGGGGGGAGAAAATTTGTCTTTGAGTGTTTAATTGGATGGGGGTGGAAAGAAAATGGCCAAAATAGCTAATTATTTTTTTTTCTCTAACTATCTAGTTAGTAGTTTCAGTTTTGAAACTATATTTTTTTTTAGCAACTCGAGTCTAAGATGCTCGATTTTGGGTGTATAAATCGAGTTTTTGGGACTCGATTTTCATCAATATTCACCTCTGATGTGGCATTTTATCCACGTGGCATCTACATAGAAATCGAGCCTTTAATACTCGATTTACAAAGCAAAAGAAAAAAAAAATTTTAAGGCTCAAATCTCACACAGCCATTCTCAGAAATACAAAAAAAAAAAAAAAAAAAAAAAAATTCAAAAACTGGACAATCAGATCAGCCAATACAAATCATCCAACCAAATCAACCCAAAAACCCATCAGATCAAAGAGAAAAGGACCCAGATCTGCCTGGGTCTGGGCGGCGCGCGCCCAGGCCGAGCGCGGCGTGGGCGAGAGCGGCCTGGGCCAGCGCGGCGTGGGCGCGCGCGGCCTGGGCCAGCGCGGCCTGGGCGCGCGCGGCCTGGGCGCGCGCGGCTGGGCAGCGCTGATCTCGTCGTCTTCTTCTTCTTCTTCTTCTTCTTCTCTCTCTCTCTCTCTCTCTCTCTCTCTCTCTCTCTCTCTTTCTTTCTTTCTTTTTCTTTCTTTCCGCGTTTCTGTATTTTGGGTATATATTTTGTAATAATTTTTGTTGTAAATCGAGTCTTAAATGCTCGATTTCTATGTAGATGCCACGTGGATTAAAATGCCACATCAGAGATGAATATTGATGAAAATCGAGTCCCAAAAACTCGATTTATACACCCAAAATCGAGCATCTTAAACTCGAGTTGCTAAAAAAAAATATAGTTTTAAAACTGAAACTACTAACTAGATAGTTAGAGAAAAAAAATTAGTTAGCTATTTTTTCCAAAGAAAATAAACCGTGGAACTAAGGTGTTTTCTTCTTTTATTTAAAAAAAAAAAAGTGTTTTCTCTTCGGGTTTATTAAAAAAAGAGAAAATTAAACAAAAAAAAAATATGGCTACTTAATAAACAAAAATATCTATATTCAATTTTTTTTTCCTTTTTTTTGGGTGGGCACGTTGCCTCTTTCATTTTCTTTTTCTTTTTCTTTTCTTTCCTGATGTTGCTTTTTTTTTCTTTTTTCATTTTTTGATTTTCTGGGTTTTCTTTCCTGACGTTACTTTTTTTTTTTTGTTTTTTTTTTCATTTTTTAATTTCCTTGGTTGGGGTGGGCACATTGCCTTTTTTCTTTTCTTTTTTCTTTTTTGGACGTTGCCTTTTTTTTTTCTTCTTTCTGGGCCTGTTGGTGTGATAGTTGTTTGGTTTTTTTTTTTTTTTTTTTACTAGACATGATTTTTTTTTTTATATGATTTTTATTTTTTAATAAATGGGGTGATTGCTTTTTTTTTTTTTTTGGTTGTTTGTCACTTTTTTGTATTAATTGGCTATTATTTTTTAACAAGGATGTATGAGTAAATTTATACAAACTCATTTTTTCCATTCCTTCACTTTTCACTTCCAACCAAACAAAAATGAGAGAAATTAAAATTTTTTTATCATTTCACTTTTTCATCCTTCCATCATTTTTTATCCTCTCACTTTTCCACTCCTCCAACTAAACGGACCCTAAGACTCCGCTTGGGAGTTCATAAGGGAATGGAATGGAATCATTATAAAGGAATGAAAAAGAATAGAATGGAATGAAATGTATTTAAATAAGGGAAAGGAATGGAAAAGAATCAAGTAACCTTTTTTTTTTTTTTTTTTTGAGAATGAAGACTATTACTTATATAAAATCAGCCAAGATCGACAAAAAGTACATCAACTAAGTGTGATGGAACATCCTCCACCCACACAGACAAACCTATGACATTTCTTGTATGTCTAGCTAGGTTATGGGCTATTTTATTACCACTTCTACGTACATGGGAGAAGTTTATGCAATTACTCGATACAAGCGTGGATTTTGCTGACTCCAGAAGGTGACCAAACGAAGAAAATGAGGCTTCATTGCTGCGAAGGGAGTCGATCACCACTTCTGAATCTCCTTCAAGAACAAAATCAACTATACACATTTCTTGAGCAAAAACCAAAGCCCTTGCAGCTGCCATGGCTTCCACGATATCTGATGAGAATGGTAGAGGCACTTGTTCTGACAGTGAAGCAATCACGTTTCCTTGGCTATCATGAACAGCCACTCCTAGTCCGGCCTTACCCAACTCCGGAAACGATGCCCCGTCGAAATTCAGTTTAAAACAATTCATATGAGGCGGACTCCACTGTGCACGATGGGGAAGACGTGATGTTGCTGGACGCTAACAGGAGGCTTGTTGGCTTTGTTGGAAGGTAGCTAAGGATTGGGTCGCTTGTTGGAGGATTTGCGATCTAGGAAAAACGTTTGAACTGACACGAAGCTGGTTGCGGTGATACCAAATCGTCCACATCACCATGGCCATTATTTCCAGATTTTTCTTTCTCTCATGAAGAACACTAATCAAGTCTCTAGTGTTTAAGATGGCATGCTGTCTTCGATCTTCAAAACCTGGAACAGCCTCCCATATTTCATCAAGCATGGTACAGTTCCAGACTGCATGAATTGTTGTTTCGGACTCCACACCGCATTGCTCACATTTATCTTCCACTAAGATCTTTCTCCTCATTAAGTTGTGCTTTGATGGTACCGCTTCCTTGCACACTCTCCATATGAAATGCCTCACTTTATTAGGAACATTAAGCCCCCAAGTCTGGTTCCAAATGCCACTTTGCCACTGCTGGTTAGCTGAAGTAGTCTGCACAAAATTGGATTTAGTTAGAAATTTTGAACCCGAATTTACAGTATACTTACCTGAGGGGGTGAAGGGCCAAATGATCTTGTCCTCCACAGGTGTGCGACTCAAAGGGATGCTGAGAACCAAATCAGCCTCATCTGGTGACAATAATCCATGCACTAGATTAAGATCCAATGTTCTTGTGAATGGATTAATGAGATCAGATACTCTCCCATCTTCAAAGCTTGGAACAATTTCAGATAGGACTCATGGATGCTCTAATGATGGTAACCATGCATCGTTCCATATGCTCACAGCTTCTCCACAGCCAATCCTCCATCTTGCACCCTTAAGTAGGACATCTCTTCCCTTCAAAATGCTATTCCATGCGTGTGAACCGGTGCTAGATTCCTGAGCCTCCCAAATACTACAATTTGGAAAAAACTTCGTTTTAAAGACTCTATAGAATAGGGAGTCCTTATTATGAAGTAATCTCCAGGCTTGCTTAGCAAAGAGAGCATCGTTGAAGTTGGCTAGATCCTTGAAACCCATACCACCTTCCTTTTTTGGGAGGCAAAGTGTTTCCCATTTCACCCAGTGCACTTTCCTCCTTTCACCTTTCTGGCCCCACCAAAATTTTCGTATCAAGCTTTCAATTTCTGAGCAAAGACCCAAGGAAAGTTTGAAGCAACTCATAGTATAGGTTGGGATAGCTTGGACAACTGCTTTGATTAAAATTTCCCTTCCTGCCTGTGAGAGGAGTTTCTCCTTCCATCCTTGTAGTTTTTTCCAAACTCGCTCCTTTATGTAGTTGAAGCTTGCTTTTTTGTTTCTGCCCACTAGAGATGGCAAACCCAGGTATTTCTCATACTGAAAAATTTATGGAACCCCCAGTGCTTGCTTTATCTGAATTCTGATGTCATCACAAGTAGATTTACTGAAGAAGATTGTTGTCTTGCTTCGGTTAATCTGTTGTCCTGAACATCTCCCATAGACTTCCAAAATGTCCAAAACTCTTTGACACTCCTTTATGGTAGCCCTGCAAAACAGTAAGTTATCATCTGCAAACAAAAGATGGGTTAGTTTTGGACTATTTCTACAACGAGCGTAGCCCTTTATGTGGCCTTGTTGAGAGGCTTGGTTGATTAGTCCATTAAGACCCTCAGTGCAAAGTAGGAATAGGAATGGCGAGAGAGAGTCTCCCTATCTAATGCCTCTTGTTGGAGTGATCATGCCTGTGGGTTCCCCATTTACCAATATGGAATATGTCACAGTTTTGACACATATCATCATAAGGCAGATCCAATGTTCATTGAACCCCATTTTTTCCATAACTGAAGACAAGTAATCCCACTCCACTCTGTCATATGCTTTGCTCATGTCAAGCTTGATAGCCATATAGTTGTCCTTTCCTGTGTGTCTTTGCATACTATGTAAAGATTCAAAAGCTATCAAAATGTTGTCAGAAATAAGGCGACTTTTCGTGAAAGCATTCTGATTCTCAGTAATAATATTAGGCAAAATTTTCTTAAGTCTATTTGCTAACACTGTAGAGAAAATTTTATACAGCACATTACACAAACTGATCGGTCTAAATTCAGAGGCAAATTCAGGATTTTTCTTTTTTGGTATGAGAGTTATAAAAGTGTGATTGAGGTGGTCAGGTAAAGATGCAGAATTAAGATAATGCAACACAGAAATAGAAATGTCATGTCCAATTAAGTTCCAGTCATGCTGATAAAAGAGATGAGGCATACCATCAGGTCCTGGTGCTTTTAGTGGGGCCATTTGACTGATGGCCTGCTTTACCTCCAAGTGAGTGAATTCAAATGAGAGCATGGAGTTCATTTCCTCGGTAATAACTTTCTGAATGGAATTTGTAGCCATGGGACAGAAGGGTTGATTATTAGACTGAAGCAGGTCCTGGTAATAGTGCACCAGACTTTCAGCAATGTCCTCTTTGGTGTCCATAACTCGGCCACTTGGATCTTTCAGTTTTCGGATCAAGTTTTTCCTCTTCCTCTGAGATGCATGGCTGTGGAAGAATTTTGAGTTTCTGTCCCCAAACTTAGCCCACGTGACCTTCGCTCTTTGGAACCAAAGTCTATTTTCCTTATCAACTAGTTCAGTTATCTCTTTTTGCAACTCACGAACATGTTGATTATTCCTAATTCTCATGGCTAATTTTTCGGCCTCCTTTAATTCCTTTCTCTTTCAGCTCAAAATCATTTTTACATTCCCAAAGCAATCCCGTTCCCATTTTCGGAGTTCTTTGCCACATCTATCAATTTTGTGCATGACATGGTTCTGACCCTCTTCTTCTCCCCTTGACAACCAAACTGCTTCAACAATATTTGAGCACCCACGGTCAGAGAGTCACATTTCTTCGAACCTGAATGGTTTAGCAAAAGATGGGAAGTCTAATCCATCCAAGGAGATCCACAATGGGGAGTGGTCTGAAGAGTCTGAGTGCAGGTGGTGGATTTTTGTGCCTGTGAATTTCATGAACCACTCATGGTTAGCCAACCCACGATCTAATCTTTCCCACAATGAATGGCCATCCACAAAATGTTTTTTCCAAGTAAACTGGTCTCCTACATATCCAAGGTCAAGAAATCCGCATTCATCTATAACATCCCGGAATAGTTGCATCTGAGCCTAGCTTCTATTATTTCCTCCCAACTTCTCTAAGCTTTTTGTGATTTCATTAAAGTCCCTAGCACAAAGCCAAGGAAGATTATGTCTAGTGTTGAGCAACCTCAGTTTATCCCATGCTTCCTTTCTCTTGTGTGTAGCCGGTTCTCCATAGAAACCTGTGAATCTCCATAAAGTGTTGAATATATAGGAGTATTTTGGGAGTTTTAGTAAAAAAATTATTAAATTTCATTTCATTCCCTCTCATTCCTTCCAATTTCGGGAGAAATAAAGATTTGAGACTTTAAAAGAACAGAGAGGAATGAGTGCTCCCTCCTACCTATTCTATTCCCTTCTACTTAAACTCCTAAACAATGGAATGAGCTTTCTGTTCCCTCCATTAAAACTCCCAAACAAGGGAAGGGAAGAATGTTCTAAAATTATTCTTTTCATTCCATTCTATTCCATTCCCCCCTCCCAAGTGAGGCCTAAAGGTCCCAATTCTTTGATCCGATAACCTTCATCTCAACCCACACAAAAATCTGGCAACATTTGAAGGCAAGTCAACTGCCCCACATTTTTAAGTGTTGTTGCACTTTCACAATCAATAATGCAAATATGTCTCAAATTAATCAAATTGCTTAGGTCTTCTGGAAGCTTCATGAGATCAGGGCATTCGATTCTTAAAGTTTGCAAATTGTAAAGCTTAGTGATTGAATTTGGTAAATAATCAATTTCAGTGTTTGAGATGTGAAGAAGCCTCAGATGTATTAACACACCAATTGTTTCTGGTAACTCTATCAACTTATGTCCATATTGGTAGGGTTTATGCCCTAGAATCCAATTTATTGGCATGTTATAATAATTAAAATTTTTAATTATATGAAATTATTTGTATATGAACTAATTGTACATTATCATAGTCCTTAAGATGCATTATATGTGATTTAGTTACAGAAAATATAAATCACAAATTCCTTGTAAATTCAAAATGTAGTTTGTAGTCGGTGATGAAATTTGGCATTTCATTTGTAAAGACTATAACACATCAACTAAGATGTTTTGTCTTGATCATGGAAGTGGAGACTTCTAGTTAATGTGTCCAAAGTGTGTAAAACATATTGAACTAGACCATTGTGAGATTAATTATAACAATTAACAACTGTCACCTGAATAATTAATCTTACGACTTCTAATTTCATAAATTCTCAATCCTGAGAGGATAGTGAACCCGATCATGAAATATAAGTAACTTTGATATATCAAGAGTGAGATCGTCAAAACCTCAGTATGTTGGGTAACCGCACGTGGTGTTGAAGGAACACATATCCTCAAGATGGAATCCATAATGTCTTTCATAGAGACATGAAATAACCCATTGAGATAAGTTTAATAAGAACTGATTATTCAGGGTCAGCCACTTTAGTAACTAAAGCTTATATTTAATGAAATTAAATTTCATAAATATGAACAACTAAAAGATTAAACCAGGGACTTAAGGAATAAAATAGTTGTTTACAAAATGACAGTTTATTATGACTTTGTTCACTATAGATATTTCATGGAGAGGTCAAATGATATCATATTAGAGTCTTGGGATATAATTTATTAATAAGGCCTAGAGTACAATTATATTTCCATAGTGATACTTGTTATATAATTAATGGTAACTTTACGTTTATCAAGAGTTGACAGATAAGCCCGAGGCCCATTGGAGTTAGAGCCTTAATCATCCCTTTGGTCTCATCCCAAGCCACACACTTAATCCCAATTGGGCTGGCCCAAAAGGCTAACCCAATTAAACAATTAGTTATTTATTTAATAAAAGTTATTAAATAAAGTAACTGTCAAGGCAGTTAATATGTACGTACGATTAAAAGAAGAGAAAATTGTTTTTCTCTAAAGTATCTTTTGAATACACCTTCCTTATGAAGAATCAACATACTTAAGAACTAATTGAGATACCACTCATTTTGGGCACCATGCGGAATTGGGATGAAGATTGAAGGTATTCTCAAGTCTTGTTTTGAATTTTACTGTATTAAAGTACGCTTTCTGTTCTTTGTTATAGAATTCAAGGTTACATGTTATCTCTCATGAATGAAGTAGATCCTTGTGTTGCTTCCACTGCGGGTTTTGTATGAGATGCAAAACCAATTTTTCTAACACATATAACTTTAAAACACGTAAGCTTTTTAATTCTAATAATATGTTGCCAAAGTCAGCATTCTCTAAAATTAATGTGCACAATTTTGTGAAACCATCACCTTTAAATGAAATTCTTGGTGTTGTGTTTGGCCATCAAATCCAACAAATAAACTTCATACCTAGCTGAAATTATGAAATTGAAAATTTTGATTTTGAAATTGAGAGCACAAAATCAAATACGAAGTCATGCATTTTGCACCTAATAATATTACCATACTCATCCTTTTTTGCATTTTGTAAAAATGATTTTTCTAACAAAATTTTTAAATACTTGTTACCAATATCCTCCATCACCATACTTTCTTCAAATGGTTCAAGAAACCCTTGAGCCATCCAATACTAAATTAGTTCATCCTTTGTAATGTCATAATCTTTAAGGAAGATTGCACAATATGCAAAACATTGTTTTAAAGATGTTATTGTAAGACTATCAAATCTTGACGTTAATTTCAGAAAGAGATCATCACCACCTAACAAATCCCAAATTTTTACGGCACTATATTCTCTTACTACTTCTGAATCATTGAGGGAGGAGTCTATATTGTGTAGGCTAATCTTGGGGTTTGAATTCACAATTTTAAGCCCCAAGCCATCTACTTCATTCACAAATTTATCCAACATATGTTTGATGGTCTTAACTTTATCAAAATTACATAATGAAACGCTAGGTACCTGATTCATAATTTGGTTTTGAATATGTACCTTTTGCCCAAAAATCTCATAGTTGAACTTATCTAGCACATTATCAACATCATAAACTACATCTCTAAGCTCTGTTAACTAGATCCTCACAGACTCATCACTTACTTGCCTTTTCTAAGCATCATGTAACATGACAGAATCTTGCATAAGGTGTAAAGAAGATTTTTCAGCTCCTACTCCTTGTCCTTGAAACCCCGCCCAAAATTGGTATGCTCTGTGACAAGTGAAATTACATTGGTAACTAGTCTATCCCCAACATCATAGAGGATAATTTCAACAATATATTCTTCCTCACTCTGCAAAAGAGAAATTAGGATGAAAGTTTTGCAAAGTATTAAAAGGTATGGTTTTGTTAGAAATAAACAGCTATGTATAGAGTTGGGACTAAATCAACACCTGTTTGACAATTTTGTCTTATATTTTTGATGTTGAAGCTAAGGTGATTTTTCTTTTCTCAGCATCGCTTAAGGTGGATGCACTTTCAAGCTTTTTATTAGACTTTTGAGCTTCCTGAGCTTCTTTTTGAACATTTTGAGACATAGCTCCACATGCCATAATGTCATGGCCTACAACTCACTACAAGAAAAAAGGCTTGAAAAAAGTATAGCATAGTATAGCTTTGACCTATACTTGTCACTTAGGATTTATTTGTTAAAGTGCTGTGAAAATGTTGTGAACACACTATTTCTCGCAATTTTTAAAAGGCTTGAAAAAAGTATAGCATAGTATAGCTTTGACCTATACTTGTCACTTAGGATTTATTTGTTAAAGTGTTGTGAAAATGTTGTGAACATACTATTTCTCGCAATTTTTTGGTTTAACCTTCAATGGACTAAATTTTTGAAGGGATCAAATTTTATTTTTAATGGGCTCAAGTTTTTTATTTAGGATGTTCAAGATTTTTTTTAGGTTGGTAACAACCCCATATTAATTTAAAATTCAAAAATTTAAGGTATATAAAAAACAATTAAAGTCATGACCACTTTGATTAACATGTAGAGTCCTCCCTCCTGATATATAAGAATTAAATTTTTTTTTTCTTATATTACATAATTAAAAATAATAATTGATCAAATTTAATTAGTGAAAGATCAAAGTCAACCAATTACTTTGCTCTCATACTAGGAGAGAAGGTAATAAATTTGCCTATGGTCTAGCTAGGCATTTTCCTAATATCTCGGATTATGCCATTTAGATGGAGGATATTCCATCCATTTTTTATTCCATACTTCAATTAATATAGCGGTTTTTTTTTTTTTTTTGGAAACCATTAATATAGCGGTTTTAAAACCGCCCCTATAGGGTATTTAGGGAAATAAAAATAGAACTTATAAAACCGCTGTAATACGTACTGCCTATGCAAGTGCTTTTAAAACCACCAGTATAGGTCATTTCAGATATAGAAATAAGCCCTATACTAGTGTTTTGGAAACGCCGTAATAGGCCTTGCCTATATCAGCACTTTTAGAAATGCCACTACAAGGTATTTAGAGAAATAGAAATATATCTTATACCAGTGGTTTTAAACCGCTGTAATACATACTGCCAATACTAGCGCTTCTAAACCTCCGGTATAGGTGATTTCAATATTATAAAAATAAGACCTATACTAGCGTTTTTAAAATGCTGTAATAGGTCCTTCCTATACCAGCAGTTTCAAAACCGCCACTACAGTCTATAGGGTAACCAACGAAATAGACAATACCCTATTCCAACGGTTTAAAAAAACGCTAGTATAGGTTTTTTTTTTTTTTAGGCACGTATAATAAACTTGTAATACATATTTTCCAAGCACCTGTAATGTAATAAAAATACAATACCAAATACAATACCACTTTAAACCAACAAACCAAATATATTTAATTACACCATATCAATAAATATATACCAAATAATATATCCCAAATGTCTAGAATGTTATGCACTAAATAATACATCCCAAATGTTTAGAATGTTATGAACAAAATAATACATTCCAACTGTGTAGAATATTATAATAAAATTTCCAATTACGACATACACACACATATATCAAAGTTTGAAACTTTATTATAAATATCAAAATGTCAAACTAGCTACTCCAAAATTAGGCCCACTCCTATCAAAATAAATAAATAAGGCCCACAATCTATGTCATCATTGCCTAATGCCTGTCATCGGATGATAAGCGTTGATCATTGGGAGAATGGACATTTGCAACCGAATCATCCTGACCATCCTACAAATTAATAAATGCACAATGAATTAGATTACTTAACAACGTTAGTAACTGAATGACACAATATCACTAGTCTATTACCAATTGAACACATTATATAACTACATGGATAACGTGACAAATTCAAGTTAGTCTTCATATAGGTCATTGGTTCTTCCTTGTGTCTCTGTCTTAAATTAAATAGGTATTTTTGTAATTGAAAAATGTAGCAAATCATAATTACTAATTATTACTAAATTCATGATATTATCTTATGTCACAAAACACATCATTTAACTTGTCAAAGGTATATTCAATAAATAAATATAAAAATATAAAGGTTTGTCAAGGTAGAAAATAGGGATCTGTTGGGATAGTTGAAATAAGGTAACTCTTAAACTACGCCGCCCACCTTGTTAATCTGAGATTGAGTGGCTTTGTAAAAAGGTTAGGATGCTAGTTAGTAACATAGATGAATTTATAAACTATGTTTTTCACCTAATCTTAGATTGATACAACCTATGGTTTTTCGAAGAATTTGGAAACAAGCACTCTATCTTAGAGTGCAGATTGTGAGTGACACCCATCCATGGCAACACAAATATGGGTGGTATTGTTGATACATAAGAATTAATTTTTTTGCTTATATTACATGATTAAAAAAAATGATTTATCAAATTTAATTAGTTAAAGATCAAATTCAATCAATCACTTTGCTCTCATACTAGGAGAGAAGGTAATAGACTTGCCCATGGTCTAGCTAGGCATTTTCTTAATATCTCAAATTATGCTGTTTAGATGGAGAATGTTCCATCTATTTTTTATTACATATTTCAGTTAATAAAGTTTTTTCTTCTCAATAAAGTCTTCAGCTTTTCTTCTAAAAAAAAAAAAAAAATACTAAAGATGAGCTTTTATAAAGTTAAGGTGTTGTAATTAATATATTACTTTATTTTATATACCCATTTTTTTCCATCTCCAAAAAAAAAAATTTAATTATTTAAGGTATATAAAAAAAATTAAAGTCATGACGACCTTGATTAACATGTAGAGCCCTCCCTGCCCTAATACATAAGAATTAATGTTTTTCTTATATTACATAATTAAAATCCATTTTTTATTCCATACTTCAATTAATATAGTCGTTTCTTCTCAATAAAGTCTTTAGGTTTTCTTCCCAAAAAAAAAAAAAAAAACTAAAAATGAGCTTTTATAAAGTTAAGGTATCGTAATTAGTATATTACTTTATTTTATATACCCATTTATTTCATTTTAAAAAAAAAGTGAGTAAATAAATTAGTTAAATCAAAAACTTAAAAAAGGTGAACATATCATAATGATAATTATTAGTATATTTGTAGACACGCAAAATTTGAAGAAAATAGACTTCGCAGGCCAAGTGAATTTGGGCTAGAACAAGCACAAAGGACCCGCATGTCAACAAAAGAAGCCCTCAGACAAAATGGCCCACAACTAGGAGCTATGGGCCCAACAGTAAAGAAAAGAGGGAAAGCCCCAAAAAAGTGAGGCAACAGCCCAAGAATGGGTGCAGCCCGGAAACCTTAATCAAGGAGCAGAAGACCCAATAATGGGCTCAAGACCTAAAAGGCTAAGCACCCAAAAGAAGTAGTAATGGAATGGCCTCATTCCACAGCACTGGGACTAAGTCCAGATCCCAGAATCCTATACAAATACTTTTCGATAGCCCACACTCAGGTCCTTTATTTGGACTTGGGTTCAGCAATGACTTTTGGTTTTCAACCTATTTAGTCTTTTTTTCCCCTTTTCTGGGCTCAACCCATTTACTTAGTTCAAAACAATTTCGAATTGTACGTGTTAAGAAAGCAAAATTGTGAGCAATTGTACATGAAATGAACAGAATTGGCCTATAACATTTTGGAAGGACTATTGGAAATACAAGCAAAATCTGAAGTATGAAATGAAAAGAACATAATCTAATCTAACATTTTCTCAATAGGGTACTCAGCTGAAATTTGCATTTGCAGAAAAACAGCACAGTGGTGAACAAGTTTGTTAAAACAAATAATAATAATAATAATAATTAAAAACAGCACAATGCTGAATAGAGGAAGAGGACAATGCAATTGAGCTGCTGAAATAAGTTGGAGGATGGATAGAAAAGTAATCTTATTGGCTTTTGGTGGGCCCTAGTGACACTTCAAACTCCCATTTTCTCTTGAAACCAAATCATCCTTTTTTTTTTTTTTTTTTTTTTTTATAGGAAAAACATTTTCATTTTCTATCCACCCACTTTTCAACTCAACCAAACAAAGCCAGTCCAGATATTAATGAAATTGAAGAGATTGTCCCATGGCTAGACCCAAGTACAGGTCCATAGAGAAAGATTAAGGATTGCATAGGAGAATCTGGCATGATGAAAAAATTTTAATCAAACTAATTTTTGGTCAAGAAACTAAAGTAGATGTTAATAAAATGAAATCAATAATTGATAACTTTAGTTTTGTTAGGCATATTTTGATTCCATGCTATGGGTAAATCAAGTGGACTCAACTTTGGTTGGAAAATGACATTGATATAGAAGTAATGGCCCAAAACTGACATTTCATCCATTTTCTAGTATTCAAGGTTCATGAATCATGATCGATTAGCCACTAAAAATTGTCATAGCATGACATTTCAGCAACAAGCAATTGAGCATATCAATGTCGATTTTGATATTAGATTGAAAATGAAAGAATTCAAAACAATTGCCGTCACATTTTAAGTACTATTGTCAAATAGCCTCTTACACATATATAATCATTTTACAAACTGATCGATATAAAGAATTCAACCAAAAAAAAAATAGTTGTCACAAAAAATTAATTACACAAGATTCCAAATTGGTGGACCTTGTGGAACTAATAATGATGCCAGTAGAAAATTCATATATGAACAAGGGCTTATTAGCCTAGGATTTAGTGGCAATAGATTCACGTAGTCAAACTTTAGCTGGGGAAAATGAAAACATAACATTACGGGAAAAAAAAAATTTTATGACCAATGGACCAAAGGTTGAAAGAAAGGTAAAGTCACAAATTGGTCTAGTCCTCATGAGATTCTTGGTTTTCCCCAACCAACTCTTCACCCAAATTTGTTCATATCAACCAGATTATCATTACATTCATAAGTTAATTCCACTTCTACCTTAAACAAACAATTCACCAACATGCCAAGAGCCTAGTAGCTCAACTAGCACCTTTTTTAATTAAGAAAAGGAACAAATTTTATTATAAGATCATCCATACATCCATGACTTTACTGATACTGTTACTTCAACAAAGTTTTATGCTGGTATGGTTAGAGACTACTGGCCCTTCACAAGCTTGATATCCCATCTCCAGCTAAATCATTCCTACTGTGAAGGGAACAAGGAAGCAGACTTTTTAACAAAGCTTGGATTCACTTAGGGTTTGCCTTTTGTTATGCATAGCTCTCCGCCACTGAGGGCCAATTGCCTTGAATTCGTCAAATTCATACTCAAAGTTGCCCCCATTCCAGCTTCCTCCTTGTATGTCTGCTAGCAATTATAATAAATTGTTCCTCCAGCTGGAAACAATAGACATTGTCTCAATTGCATTTTCCTACACATGATAACAATATAATCATGTGACAAAGCAAGGAAAAAAGAGAAAAAGTTAGTATTGGGAAAACAGAATAGAGGAATGATGAAATATGAGTATATTATAAGTATGATATTCTGTTTTAAAAGCAAGCTCAAAACAATCTTGAGAAGATCCAAATAGAGTCCTCAATGTCCAAAGCTCCTTTCATCCGTGATTAATGGCACCACAGACAGTGAGAGGTCATCACAGGGCATGGTTGGTCATTAACTGTCTAGTGTTGCCCAAAAAAGATATCATCCAAGCACTTCAACGGCAAGTTGCTACTAATCTGCTCTGTTAAAAGAAACAAAGATAGCAGAGCATGTGTCGCATCTAGCCTTTTCTAAATCATTATGGAAGTCATCAGAATGTATGAACACCAATTTCTAAGGTACAAAACCAAATTGTACAAATTTTTTCGAATAATCACCTTATATGTAAGTGAGTGGGATCTATCTTCCAAACAATTGCATGATCTAGTGCAATCAGAATGGTCACCGGTTGGGTATGAAAATAGAGTAAGCTTACAAGGAGAAAACACCAGAATAATTGGAAAACTATTGTGTCCCAAGGCCACATGGCAGATAATTATGCAGCAGCAGATGAGAATAAATAAGCAGTAGTAGATTAGGTTGATATTGTTTAAAATTTATATTTGATAGAAGTTAGTTCCAATTTGTTAGGATAGTTATCTCACTATGAGTATTATATATGTACCATGAAGAAAGGAATGGAACTTAAGTAGAGAATTAATCCCAACAATCCTTTCTCCTCAAGTTCAGGAGCTTAGTCTCCTCGAATTGACTAAGTAGTCTAAGTTATCTTTCAATTATCCTGGCTCATATCAAAAACCTTAATAGAATATTGTAGTTTTAAATGTCCTAATAGAGATAGGTACAAATGATTTTTAGTGAAATGCTTATGAAGACAACCAACAAGTAAAAAGACTTAACTATAGATGTCTACCGCATGATCCAATAAGCTGTTGAAGTCATTTGATAGAAGCAACTATTCCATAAGCACAGGAAAATCCATGGCCTCACCTATTGCTTTGCTGGAAGTGTTGTCATGTATAATATACTGATCAAAACATGTAAATAATGTACAATATGGTTCAAGTTGACTGACCACTAGATATTTCTGAGGGGAGAGAGAGAAAACACAAGACAACAAAATCAACATGGTTTTAGTGCAATCTTCAAGAAATCTAATTACAAGTAATATGGCATATCTAACGTCATAACTTGATCTCAGAAAAAAAATGCAATCAGAATCTAGTTCAATTTGAGTTGAATCTCAAGATTATGGGGTACAATAAATTGGAATTTAAGTTCATGCACAATTCTAATCAGGACAAACTAAATAAATAAATGTCATTGATTATTTCTCAACATTGAAAATTAACTTAAAAATAATTTATGATATTAACAAAATATAATGGACTTTAAAATTCCAGGTTCACTTAATGATAATGTTAAAAGCCACAGTCATACATTCGGCATTTCTTCCCATAAGTTACACATACACCTAAGGGTGAATGTGATACAATAAAATGACTTTTGAAATATGTACAAAGAAAGAGTCCTAATTATTAGAAAACTGACAAGTCAAAAATTTATTCTGAAGACAATGCAATAATAAGAAGTAGACCAGAATTTTTAAATACAAAACAAAACAAAACAACATTAATGGAATTGATTGAAACAAAAATTTGAAGGTCTACAAATGCAATGCAGCAAAATATGACGCACCACATGGAAATAGAAGTTTCCACCAAAAATGAAGGGATATCTCTATGATATAACTAGATATTTGGAAATAGCAATTTATTAGAAAGTGGTGTTAGAGAAAAAAGAAAAGAAAAAAAAAGGACATGTGAGAGAGCACAACAATTTATTGTGATGTTACAAGGGCATTCTTGGACCACTCTGTGCCGAAGTACATGAACACTAATTACAAAATGAAGGATAACAAATGTCTGTAAATTGTATATGCCTAACAAATTTAGCAAATAGTATGGGAAATTGGAAGTAGAAAAAAGAAAAAAGAACAAAGGAACATTGATAGGTTTTGTTGGAAGAGAGAAATCAAAAGAGAAGTAAACGAGAAATGAGGAACTCAAAAATTTTGATGACATAATTGCAATGGAATCAATTTAGAATTCCCTCTATTGTGATTCTTGGACTATGAACAATATTCTGCCGATGGGCCACTCCCACTACTTCCATATCCATTTCAAAGCAAACAGTAAGAAACAAAACATCTAGCTGTACAGAACTCCTAGGATTCACATCGCTATAAGATCTCTTACCTCATCACTCCGGCAAACTTTCATTCAACATTACATGGAAAGGGATCTCACTTCTTGCTTTGTTGGTAGGTAGTAGCAGTTCTTGTAACTGAACTTCAGTTTTTGAACAGATGAAAAGTTTCCCCAACACCTCTGGAAAGGCTCCAACATCATCACAAATTTAATGCCTCCAACAAAGGACATATAGGTGCCAAAGTTGGCCCAACAACTTAGATCACCAAAAGAAAGTTAGGCTCCAGGATGGTGGTATGTGAGGTATCCTTGGGATTTGAAAAGAATTCTCTAATACATCAGAAATTACTTTTGGCTCTTATATGTCAAATTGTCAAGTGCCTACCTATGGGTTACAAATATTGATACAATGACATCAACACTTGAAAACTACATCTATCAGAATATCAAGATGGTAAATATAATAAGTAACAGGTTCAAAGGATTTGTAGGAAAACTGGAAAAAGAGGGAAGAGAGGATAATTACCACGAATGACATACTTATTGGATTGAATTTATAATTCATATATTAGACAAGAGGAGATGATCTGAGTAAACTTACAAACTCTTATAAACTTCCTCTAGCTTGGGAGTATATTAAAAATCCATAATGTAATTAATTTTTCTCCAGCTGAACACAATAGATATGCCATCCCTAGTATCTGCACATTAAGGCAACATATTGAACTCATTAAATAGAAAATAGCCAAAAACAAAAACAAAAAGATTTAGGGAAACTGGAGAGAAAAAAAATGGAAGCAATTACAAAAATATTCCTAGGTCGATATAAACTATAAAGTAAGCTATAAGAGAAGAAGAGAGGATGAGCTAGGAGAAAACTTACTGGACATCTGTCTTAACTATGTATATGATCTTCAAGCTGCTTGTTTAATGCATTCATTGATGCAGAAATTTGGATTATGGCAAATCTTGGACCACTCTGCACTGCTCCCCTTTGCACATTTTTCCTTTAATTAGGGGCAATGACAAATAAGTTCTTCTAATAAGGTGAGGCATTGCATGGCTCATGTGCCATGGGAAGATACATTTAGATCTTGCAATTGTGAAGATTCTATAGTTGAACAGTTGAAAGGTCCTAAAGATTCAGTAAAAGCTTCCATTCCATCAAATTCCTCTGATTCAAAAACTAGAAGTGACTAGCTCTTATACCTTAAGAATTGCCAAGCGTGACCTGTGGATTAGAAATTTTGATATATTGTCCAATGATGCAACGACATCAACACTTAAAAATACATATATAAGAATATCAAGATAGAAAAGAAGCAATGATGTTTTGCAGGTCTTGGAATTTGTTATAAGTATCAAAAGAAGAAATTTTTCTGAGCCATACTTTATTTTCAGCAATATCATATTCTTTGTTTCCCTTTTCTTGGGATTGGTCAAGAACAGCAAGTAATGGCGGTTATTGATAAAGAGGTGCACTAAGGCTGACAAATTAAGTTCTTGGTATTTAGTGATTCTTAATTTTCGATTTCATTTTAGCTTCAGTTTTGTTAACTTCTTAGAATGAGCTAACAACTATAAATATAATGCAAGGATTTTAAAATGCAACTAAAAAGTTAGATTTCTAGCAAATTGAGGAATTATAGGATAAGTTGTCCCCCCATGGCCCTCACCCCCCCCCCCCCCCCCACCTAAAATATAAAATAAAAATAAAAATAAAAATAAAAACTGATTATTAGTTGACATCCTAGAATAATATAATATTTTCAAATTTTAAAGGATCAATCATTTGCATATTATAATTTTTCCAGCACATTTAAGCAAGCATTGGAATTAAATATGGAAAACAATAAAATTCTCAAGCATTATGTTATGTCAGTGGAAGCGGGGATAAGCCTTCACAAGCAAGAGAGTTGAAGTACTTGAACTTATTGGTGCATTAGTTTAAGTACTTCAAAATTCTCCCAATTAAAAGAAACAAGTAACAAATAACCCTACAGACACATCATGCCCAAATTTTGTGAATAAGTTGAAGAATTGGCATTTGATGCTATAATATATATATATATATATATATATATATATTATAAAAAGTAAGATTTGGAGAACAGAAAAAGTAAGAAGTCTTTTTTACACGGACATACTATTGGCTTTCTATGACATCACATAAAATTCAGCTGTTACCAGTTGAACGATCCAGCTATCTATTGGTAATAGACACTCTTGGACCTCCAAAATGGGTGAGGCAATGTGTGGGAGCAGATGGATCAGCTTTCTACAATCATAAGCACGGTATGCAATTTTTGAAGAAAATCGTCAGTCTTCATCAAGAGCAGAAGATTAGGGCCATCAGTAACAGATAAAGTAATTTTAACTGCTGAACAGAATTTTAACAACAATAAACAAAGTGTTATACTATGCAATACTGATTCTGAATAAGCATCTCATATGAAAACAATGCAGCAGCTCACATACCCGACAAGCATAAAAGACTCGGGAGTTCATCATTTTAGATGCAATTTTCCAGGTATTAATATCCAAATGATTTGGCGAATTCATTCTACCAAGGTAAATCACTGGTCCAAACAATCCACTAAAACATTCGAAATATGAAAATGGGAAATACATTAAGCAGAAAAAATTCCAAAAGCAAATATCACACCACAATCAAGAAAAAGATTAATCAATCCCCCCTTAACTTGAAAAAATCCTACACTTTTTATGCGTAAGGAACTTTTACATGATCTTGAAATCTAAATCTCTCCATTTACTTAGTTGGATTTTTAAATTTTCAAAATGGATAAGCTTAATGTATGCAATATTGAATGGCAATGATTGAATGGTTATATAAAGAACAAAAGACATAATTAGATTCACAAAAAAGTAGTGGCAACACATTATTAATTTAAAATAGCAAAAACAGTGAAAAAAATGAGGTTGGTGATGGCATGCCAAGTATACCTTCATGCCTAAATTGTAAAGGGTAGTACATTATAATGAAATGGTCTCAAATGTTGGAAAATGAGCAAAAGATTTCACGAAGGCTTTCCTCAGTTGACTGAAAAGCTACTACTAACACAAATCATGTATAAATAATTTCCTAGAAGGCTTTCCTCAGTTGACTGTGAAGCTACTACCAACACCAATCATGCAAAAATAATTTCCTAAAAATATAATGGATTATCAATTTTTTTTTTTCTATTGCTAAGTAACAGGTTCGAAAATGTTATTGGAACAAAGGGAGGAAGGAGGGGGCAATTGAAATGAATAATATACTTTTTGGATTGAATCAATACTTTATATACTAGAAAACATTAGAAAATTGAGAAAACTTACCAACTAAAACATCTGTTGGCTTGGGAGGGGATTAAAACATCATAATATTTAATTCTTCATCCAGCTGAACACAACAGAATTGCTGTCCCTAGCGCCTGCAAATCAAGGCAACATATTTAACTAATTGAATAATATTTTAGGTCTATCAGTAATGCGGATCCAGGTGTTATTAATTCTGCTAAATAAGGATGGGAACCTGAGAGTAATTTGAGGTTCATTTTGGAGAAAGTATTGAAGTAGAGCAAAGTATTTAGTCTTGGAACAATTATGCTAGAAAAACTGATCTCCCTTTCTTTACTCAGTAATACAAAACTTTTGTTTTTTCTTTTATTTCTAATAAATTTTATGAGGATTAATGGACTTAATGAGGAGGTTTCATAGTCATTTATTCAAGGTGTAAAAGTGTGGCAAATATGTAATTCACTATCTCATTTCTTTCTTCTTTCATTTTTTATTTTTATTTTAAAGTTTGTTGTTATCTTTAGTTATTTGCTTTTGGATTCTGAATAATTTACAAAGAAACCTCGCAGGGGATACAAGGAGTGAAGCTACAGTGACCCAAGCCTAAGTCTAATAGCGAAAGGCGTAGAAAACCATAGAAAACCCAACATGCATTTTCAATCACTTCAGCTGCTGCTAATGGTGTGTCATCTTCACTCACCACACACAAAAAGCAGCACAGATAATTGTTTCAAGTTTGAGCATCAAAATCTGATTAAGAGTACTGGCCCTTATAATGAAAAAGCATTCAGTTTGACAATTCAGTTTGAATCTGAGTTTGACAATCAGTTTGAATCTAAGTTTCTTAAGTACAAAAAGACTGGGAAAGCTAAGGAAAAAATTTGCAAGTCTATTTTGTTGCCATGAAAATTTTACATTTATTACCTTATTACTCTTTGATTTAAGATTATTGTGGTAAATATGTTAAAAGTTATGTTATAGAAAGAACAGTTTGAGTTGTTAACAGAAGCCCATTTATGAATATTTATAATTCATTAACCTCAGTTTCTACAATAAAATAAAAAGAAGAAAAAAAGTAAATTCCAAATCTAATTATCCAAATGATTGACAGAATTTGCTGTTATTAATGGTGACAGTGACACAAAGGCATTTGTAATTTTTCTGACTAATGGAAAATAAATGACTAGTAATTACTTTGTTATATCCATGTCAGCAACTAAAAGAGTCACAGCAAAGGACATTTCACACTGTTCAGGCTGATGCCGCTGAGCTATAATAACACCAAAAGCATAGAATGACTTTCATGTCAAAGAGTCTCAAACCAAAATTCAGTGATTTGGCTGCACTCAACATAACTCTATACATTGTAGATATGCACATTGGCTACAGATATTGTGGCACTACAAATATATATAAACTGAATTTGGTTTTGTAAATCACCATTTATGAAGTAAATTATGTATCAATATCCCAAATGGTAAGAGAAAGCAAACCTAAAGTGCCTTTGCAAAAGTTGTCATCAACTTAATTATTTTCCCAGATGCAAACTTTCTGCCAGCTTCCTGAGTTAGTCTTCAAAATCTTTGCAATGTGGGTACCTTCAAAAGGTAAAAACCATATATAGATATATAAGAACCGTCAACACCTTCAGTGCTGTCTGAAATTTTTTAAGTTAAAATTTGATTGCACTACTAGAACTGGGGATCACATAATTTCATTAACAGTGAACAGTAAAACTGACCTTCACCCACCCAACGTGAAAAGAAAATCAGCAAGACCCTCATCCACCCAATTTCTCGTTCTTATGCAACTAAACTCTATTTTTCCACAATAAACTGACCCTCATAAACAGAGCAATTACGACCTAGCCCAAATCTACTATCAAGTTTTAGATAGCCCTAAGCAAAAGAACTGATCCATGAACTCTTACAGTATCAAAATATGAAGGTTACAAGAAATGCTGAGAGAAAGAAAATTTTAAATTTGAAAAAATTGATAAATCCAACATTCCAAATTTCCCAATCTCCAGAAAATTTAAATTTTGAATAAATTGCAGAAAGAAAATAGCTTAGCAAAGAGAAACTGAATCGCAGCAAGACAAATTGGTAACAGAGTCAGCTATTTCAACAACCAGAATGTGGTTGACCTAAATTGTACAAATAAACTATGCTTTTAGCAACTTTTTAAGTCTTGTGATGATTTGCAAAAACCAAAATTTGAATAGCACCAAGGCAAATGACTGCAAATAGTAATTTCATAAATTGAAATTTTCAAGTATTAACAGAGTGGTTGGTAATATTAATATCTACTATTTATTTAAAGAATCATTAACCAAAATTGTAGCATTTATACATTTTCTTAGTGGTGTCCAATTAAGTATTAATACTCTCACCCATTACAAACAGAAGAGGATATAAGGTACGAGTAAACTTACGAATTGGGAAATTGAATAAATGGACTGTGGTCAATCTGATTGTTTAATTTGGGGCAACCATATATCATCACTGTTTTCAATTCGGTGAGGCGTCGCATGGTTTCCTCGGTGGGCAGATGCACCAAGTTCTTGCAATCCACAATATACAGCTCTTGAAGAGAGGAAAGGTTGCCCAACCACTCTGGTAAAGCTACCATTTCACCAAATTCCTGTATCCACAGGATTTTAAGGGCAATGAAGTATTGAATTTGGTCCAGGAACAAGACAGACCCATACAATTTGAGCTTTTGGAGGGAGGGGTGAATGGAGGAAGTAGAAGGCAGACAATCCCCATTCTCCATATATTCAACAGACGATGTATAACACTGTACCCCACTGGGTAGTGTTGTTATGGACTGGACACCTGGCAATGACCTCAGCTTAGGACAATCCTGTACTACCAACTTCTGAAGGGAAACGCAAGTGTGCAGTGAGTCTGGCAAATCTCTCAGTTTATTACACCCTCTAATAATCAACTCCTCAAGGCAAGGAAACACCAACAACACGTCACCTACTCTTGTCAACTCCTCTGTATCCTTCCACTCTTCTAAGCTACTCATAAAAAGCAATTTGAGTATTCTCAATGCCGGGAATAATGCAGTAGTATTTCTGTAACTCCCTTCACTGTAACTGTAAAACTCACTTCCTATACTTCTTACCTTCCACATTCCAAACATTTCAAGAACCCTAAGACTAGGTAAATGCCCTAGAGTGGGAACTTCTTCACATTCCATGCACCGATTCAAATAGATCTGAATCAAATTGTCATATAGCGACAAACCAACCCATGATGGGAATTTCTTTCCTCCGTAGAATTCAATTCTCAAGCTTTTCAAATATGGGTGAGGCTGGAGGCCTTCCAACACCTTTTCATCTTTATCATACCTGTCCATTGCTATTGAATATTCCCAGTATAATCCCAACTGGAATATCTTTTTTTCTTTTAACTTTGCACTTTTGGCTTCTTCCTCGTCTTCCACGTACCCTAGATTGTAAATGCCTATTTCTCCTCTAAGATTCTTCAATGGTCCCAATTCTTTGATCCGATAACCTTCATCTCAACCCACACCAAAAAATGGAAATGTTTGGAGGCAAGTCAACCGCCTCATATTTTTGTGTAATCTATACATGTATGATAACCCCATCAAACAAATAATATTAATATGTCTCAAGTTAATCAAATTGCTTAGGTCTTCCGAAAGCTTCATGAGTTTAGGACATTCTTCAATTCTTAAAGTTTGCAAATTGTAGAGTTTGGTAATGGATTTTGGTAATTCCTCAATTTTAGTATGTGAGATGTGAAGAAGCCTCAAATGTATTAACTGCTCAATTGAATTTGGCAACCCTATTACACTATGCCCAAATAATTTTAAAACACGTAAGCATTTAAAATTTGATAACATGTCATTAAAGTTTAGATTTTCTGAAATCAATGTGCGCATTTTTATGAAACCATCTCCACTAAATGAAGTTCCTAGTGTTGTTTCGCCATCAAGTCGAACGAATAAAGGTCGTACTTTACTAACATTATCCACAGAATCTCCCTCCAAAATCAAAATTTCAGATTTTGAAATTGAGATGGCAAAATCATGCACCAAACCATGCACTTTGCAACTAATAATCTCACCATAGGCATCCTTTGTAGCATTTTGGAAAAAGGAAGTGGCCAACAAAATATTGAAATACATGTTACCAATATCCTCCATCACCATATTAGCTTCTTTAGATGGTCCAAGGAACCCTTCAGCCATCCAATGCTGAATTATTTCGTCCTTTTTCATGTCATAATCTTTAGGGAAAATTGCATAGTATGCGAAACATCGTTTCAAAGATGGTGTTCGAAGATGATCATAGCCTAGCTTTAATATGTGAAACACTCCATTATTATCATCGTTCAGTAAATCCCAATTTTTATTATTTTGAATCGATAGCCATTCACCTTTATCATGTATAAAGTACATTATTCCCCCTAAAAATCTTGCAGCCCAAGGAACCCTTTTACATTTTTTAACAATCTCCTTTCCAATTTTCTCCAAATCTAGAGTTAAAAGTCTTTCATTTGCAGATGCTCTTTTCTTGAATATGGACCAACAATCATATTCTGTTAATTCATATTGGGCAAGAGTCTCCATGGTTTTTGTCATACTATCACAATTGGTTGCTTCAACAATGTTATTTCCAACATTTTGATTGACTTTTGAATCATCAAGGAAGGAGTCTATCTCCATGTTAAAGCTAATCTCAGGGATCGAATTCACAAACTCCGCTCGAAGATCATAACTAGCAATGTCATCTTTAAGTATATTTAATGATTCATTGATGGTCTTTATATTTTCTGCCATATTGAGGGGGGATACAATGCGATTGGAGAGTAAATAGGAGCTTAGTACCTTCTGTTGAAGAATCTTATAGCCAAACTCATCCAGCACATCATCAATGTCATAAGCTACATCTCTAAGCTTTGCTGACCAGCTCCTCAAAAACTCATCACTTACTTGTCTTTTTTCAACACCATTTAACACAAGTTGAATCTGGGTTAACAAGATAAGAAGGTCTATTAGCCCCTCCTTGAAACCCCGCTCTAAACTAATATGGTGCTCTATAACATTTGATCTCAACTTGGCTAAAAGTCCCTCCACAACAACATTTAGTATAATTTCAGCTCTGCATTCTTCCTCACTCTGCATAAGAGAAAATATATGACTCCAAAAAGAGAGGGAGGGGGGGGGGGGGGGGGGGGGGGAGGAATAAACAACCATATATAGGTAGGTCTAGATATAAAAGTATATAAGTGGAGCTAGATAAAAACTATTATGACAAAACTTCCCTTCTAAATTTTTCATAGAATAATTAGTAGTTAGAGACTTAGTGCCAAGAATCTTGTTGATCAACTGGTTGACATCTACTATGTTTCTAATTAAGACATCAAAGGTTCAAATCTCCTCGCCCCTATTGTAACTATTAAATTGTAAAAAATTAGTAGTCAAAAAAATGGTTGTACAAAGATTATAAAATTGACTAGACTACTTAATGTTCTTCTAGGGACACACACAATTGCTCACACACTTTAACACAACTAACACATTTGTCAAAGTGTGATTAAATTATATCACTTACATATAAGTCCACCATTAGAACTTAGAGAAAAGTAATCTAATCACCGCTTGCCACATGTCTAAGTTGTGTCAAAGTGTGTGTGCAAGTGTGTGACTTTTTGGCATCCCCCCCCCCCCCCCCCAAACCCCACCAATCTTCTTATAACAAAAAAATTCATTAATGAAATTTAATATGTTTTACTTGATTCAAACATTTAAAAACACTAATTGAATTAGTTATCTCAACCAAAATTGTGGCAAAATATAACCTAACAATAAAATATTTACAATATTGATTACAAACATCACTCACCTTTTTAAAGAGTCCACTTAATGTGTCATCCTTCGATATTGAAGTTGAGCCAATTTTCCTCTCCTCGGCCTTGCTTGAAGTCGATGCACCTTTAAGTTTTTTGTTAGGCTGTCCAACATTTAGAGAAGCTTCGTCTTGGACTTTTTTAGGTACTTTTTTACAAATATCAATATCGTGACCTTTAACTCCAGCTAAGTGTGCTTTAATCCTTGTAGCACCCCCAGCAAAATTACATTCACAAAACTTACATTTGAAACGACCATTTAGTTCTTCAACATATTCCCAAAATCGATCTTTCTTTCGAACCATATTTCTTTTGCCTTACAATAAATAGATAAAGAATATAATATTAGAATACGAAAATTGATAGTAAAATTGGATCTATAAAATAATAAAAAATAATTTAAAAGAAATGGATCTATAGAATTATAAAAATAAGCTTTTTTATGAAAAAGAATAAGCTTTTTCTAATTGTAAAAAAAATATTATATAATTATGTTATGTGTTTTTCTCTGTATACTCTATAACACATACATATACTATAAATATAATTAAATCAAAATCAGATTAATTTTTTGTACGCCCCCCTAATTTTAAAGGCTAGATAAGCTTCTTCTTTTCTTTTTCTTTTTTTGAGGGAAAGATAAGCTTCTTCTTGAACAATTTTAGTAGCTATTTTATAAATAACAATATCATGATCAATAACTTCAACCAGATGTGATTTAATCCTTTAAACACCTCCATCAAAACTTACATTTTAAACAACAATCTAATCTCTCAAAATGTTTCCAAAATTGATCTTTCTTTCTATCCATATTTATTTCTCCTTATAGTAAATGCATAAAAAATATCATATGATTCTCAAAAAAAAATTAACAATAAAGAATAACATATCAAGATCAAATATAAATTTATTTGCAAAAAAATAAAAAGGATCTATAAAGGAGTATTACATAATTTTTTTTTTTTTTTTTTTTGAGAATCACGTAATTTTTTTTCTCTCTCTCCCAATTATATACGGAGAGAGAGAGAGAGTTCAAACTTCAAATAAAATAAAATATTAAAACAATTTAGAATTATTTTGTTCACTTAATGAAATTAAGAGCACGCTTTAAACATTATAGATCCATACTCATTCCGAATTGGTCTGTTTTCTCGATAGTGGTAAATATCAAATTAAAATTTTCATCTTATTTTAATTATTGTGTTTAATAAACTATTGATTTAGCCTAGAAAAATAAAATCAATGGCATGTTAAGAATGAACTTACTGGATTAGTATACAAACAGGTAGATGCAGTGAGTGGACCCCAAGAGAAAGAGAAGAGGTAACAACGTCTTAGAAGAAGAGGTAGGATGAAAAAGAGAAGTAATAGTGTAGCAATTGTGACTTGTTTTATATCCTTATACTCATTCATTTCAATTTAATGTTTTTACGTGTATAATACGATATTGTTAAGAAAAATGATATATCGACAACACTTTCATAACTACTTAACAACAAATCCTATATATCAAGTTATTGTTAATTTGTAAACCCATTGTAACATTTTGGAGATAAAAGTAAACAAAATGTTTTTAAACTATTATTGCTAATACAACATTTGATTAAGGGGCCCTTAATTTATTGTTTGACTGTGATAGGTAGAAAACAAATTGAAGATGCCTCAAGGAATTTTTCCCAGGTAGTCCTTAAGAAATTCATATATTGACGAAGACAATAACAACAACCAAAAAACACGGCTAAACCCACTGCCTAATATAGTTTAAATTTTTTTTTTTTGGTCTTTTTGTAATGTCTTGTTCAATGTTCACTTACTACCCAATTCAAATATTCAATGCCACGGCCCCATCTACCCCACTGAAGAGACAAAAGTCAATCAACAGTTTTATATTTTACGTACACTTACACAAAAAGACAAAAGCTAAAAAGCCAATTTATATTGTCAAAAGATAAGAGCCTGCCTTAGTCTAAGTCACAACACAAGTCATCGGTAGTTAGACTATGAGTATGAGATAGAGAAAAAGAGAGAGAGAGAGCACTGCTCTCAGTCAGAGCAGAGATGAGATAGAGAGAAAAAACAGAGAGAACTGAAATACCTTGATGTTGATGGGGCTGAGGTCAGGGGCGGTGGCACGTTGAAGGCTGAAGTTCTTATTTTCCTATCTCGCCGTCACCGTCGCCTGCTCTGGTTTTGCTGTTGCTGTGTCACTGACTGCTGAAAACCCTAATATAGTTTATAGAAATTTAATTATTATTATTATTATTATTATTATTATTATTATTATATTTGTTGATTTAAAAATCTGTCTTGAGTAGCAAGTGATGATTGATTTTGGGTTTTTTTTTTTCTTTTTTTCATTTTTGGTTTTTATTAGGCATTTGGACTTGTTATTATTATAATTTTTCTTTCCAAATTTTAGTTCATAAAATTTTTTTTTTTTGGGTTTTTTCTTTTTGCTGAAAGGTACTAAAATATAGAGTTTTTTTTTTTCCTATAAAAAGAAAAAAATTTAGGGTGGTCACAAATCTTTTTTAAAGATAGGCAAATATAAAATTTTAAATTTTTATATATAATTTTTTTTTTCAAATGTACAAAAAGCCAACTCTTTTCTTTGTATCAATTGGATAAGGTGAAAATGTGTGGATGCATTTGTATGGATCTCTAATTCATTGTTTTTGTTCAAGACTGGTGATTATGAAGCATTTAAAATCAAAGCAATATTGTAGAAAAGTTTAGCTTAACAAAAATATTTTCTTTATAGAATGAAATGTTAGATTGTTCAATGTGCTTAAAGTAGATAAAGTTGTTTATCATGGCCTTCCAAAGATCACGCAAAAGTAGAAGTTTAGTACATTGGGTAAGATTTTTTTTTTAAACATTTTATAATCTCTTCTACACAATTTAAATTGTTTGAAAAACGAAAGAAATGTGCAGTAGATCTTACAACAATATAACATAAAAAGGTAAAGAGTATTCCCACCCCCTCTCCCCAAAAAATAATAAAAAATAAAATGAAAGGAAAGAAGACATGTATTCATGAAATGTGTGTTTATACATATCTGCTACCTTTTGAACCTAGATTATGGTAGGATATAAAAATAAGATCATTATTTCATCCTCTTGATTAAAGCATAGTTGTATGTGTGCAATTGAATTTGATTTAGAAAGTAATTTGAATATATATATAATAAAAAATTAAGTACAACTACTAAAAAGGTAAGGTTATTCTATTATACATAACAGTAATTTTGTCATATCTCACATCACAGTAAGAGTTAAAAAATAAAGTGTTATATCAATTTTATATTCTTTTTTCTTTTTTTCACATAAGGGTAAAAAAAAGATAGTTTTTGTATCAAATTTGATGGTATATCACAAAAAACTAATATTTATTTTAGTTCATTCATTCTCATATCCTCTTTTTCTTAACATTTCACTACGTGGATGAAATTTGATATTTTTTTACGAAACTCAAACCAAATGAACATGTTTAGCCAAAAAAAAATTAAGGACAAATTACACTCTTTTTCCTTTAGGTTTGGGGGAATGACTCTCATCCCCAAACCTGAAAGGGAAAAAAATACCTCCCTCCCCTAAGGTTTGAAAAAAATGACACTCACCCCCTTTCGTTAATATTAGTAATAGAATATTCAAAAATTTTAACAGATTCTTTTTACCAAAGTTTAACTATCGTTAGTAAAAATAGCATTCACATAAAAAAAAATTAAAATGAAAAGAGCATATTATAAAACATGTTGCTTAAGCAGTTTTTTTAGTCACTATTAGTCGCACCTTAACAAATGATATTATAATAATAATTAAAGATAAAAGCAAAAGGACATAAGAAAAGAGAATAAATAAAATTAATTAAAGATGACATAAAAGAAGAGCAAACAACATAGCCAATTCTACGAGAAATTATAAGATCCACGTGGTGGACAAGTAATGTGGTCTACCATTCTACTAAAAAACTGCCACTTGTTTAAAATTGTTAGTTAGAAAATTTTTTTAAACAGAAATTAATTACTAACTCAGCTATTTTAAACAAGTGGAAGTTTTTTAGTGAAATGGTGGACAAGTGACGTGGTCCACCAGAGGACTCTATAATTTCTCTAATTCTACAGAATCATTTCATCATGATTGGTGTCCATTAAAATAGCTTCAAAATCCAAATAATTCATTACAAGCCTACTGCTAGGCCCAGCTATTGGTTGGGTAGGAACAAATCGGGCCTACTGCATAATTACCCAGTGATGCCTGCAAGCATTTGACTGGACCTTCATGGCCACTTATGACTCCAACTTTACTAAGCTTACCATAAGCCTCTCTTTTTCATATACCAATACTCTTATCAGCAGAGCCACTGCACAAAAACTCCCCCATTGGACACATACATAGGACAACAATTTGATGAGCTTTTGTCTCATTAACTAAAAGGTTACAGGTTTAAATCTGTGAATAAAACAAAGGCAACGTGATTGCCACAAATTGTCATACCTTGAGCTTTTGTCAACTTTGCTTTGCTACATGATTGTCACACTATTTTTAGGTTTTCCCAACCTAAAAAATCCCCTAAAGAACTCTAAACAAACATACCCAAAAAAGCAGTGCTCCAATTAAATAACCCAGCAGTAACAAATTCAACACCTTAACAACCATCCACACCACAGCAAGAAATAGGCAAAAACAAACATAGAAAGGGAAAAAAAAAAATCATCAAGCAAAAGAATAGAGTACAAAAGAAATTGGGATGTAGGGATACCTCAATTGAACCACCTAGCTTACATCAGTATTTATATAGATGTGAGGAGAAGAAGGAAGACAGAGAGGCTACCATTAGAAGCCAAAACAGAAGCTGAAACCGTAGAATAGGAAGATGAAACCGTGAGTGAAACAGTAAAATAGAAGCTGAAACCGTGATAATCAAAAGGTGGGGAAGGGGAAGGAACTAAACCTGAAACGATGAAACAAAACGTGGGAGACAGGAATTTGAATCCGTGTAATAGAAGGGAATAGTATAAGTTGTAACCGTGAAAAGCAATAAGGCTTGACAAAGGGAGTAAGTTGAAAAAGCTTTGGGTGTGGGCTTGGGCTTTATAGTGGATTTAAATGTATAAGAAGTGGACTTTAAAGTAGAGATAGGGCTGAAAATAATTTTAATTTTATTAGTATTTCAAAATTGGTAAAACTATTTTAAAATTGAATTAAAAATTCAGAAAATAAGATGGAAATGACATGGCTACTAACGTGGCTCAATGTAAGCGTAGTAATATTAAATGCTACATTTCAGTTTTTAGTAATATTGGACACAGACTCGTGCAATGCGCGGGAAAAAAATTTTATTTACTATAGTGAAAAATACTATTTCTCTTTTAAGAACTCAAATGATAAAGCTAAAAACTGTTCATTCCTAACTAATAATTACAAAGAAAATCTTTTACAATAAGCATACATTAGACACTCTATCTCTCTCAAATAACAACAACATTTAGTTTATTATGAGAGCACAAAAATTTTGGACAGGGAACTAATCAAACTACACAATATTATGGAAAATTCAAAGGCTAACATTCATTACTAGAAAATCGTGTTTTACTTTTAGCCTTAAAAAAAAAAAAAAAAAAAAAAAAAAAAAAAAAAAAGAAAAAAACTTGTTTTTGTAAAGAGAAGAAATTTAATATCTTCAAGTTTCTGCCTTCTACTTTAATGTTCACTTCAACTTTTGAAATGATCACTCCAATAAAAACAATCTTAGTATCTTACTAATTGCCATCTCTTGTCTAGTCAGTTACATGTTTTGGTTCTTGTTTTGAATTTGAAAGCTATTTTAGACATTTACATCTAACATTGTCATCTAATAATTATAGTTCTATCCCTTTGAAGTATGTAAAAAGAATGTGAGCTTGTCATTTGTTTCTAATACAATGTTTTTCTGGGTACATTCAATAATATCTACAAATCAGAAGATTCTAATAGCTTACAACCCAAAAGTAATTAACCGCACCTCCATTATATGGTTAGGCTAAAAATAATTATGATTTGGATAGTGTCTCCATGATCAGTCTAGGATGAAAAGACAACACCATCACATTAAGGATGTAGGATTTCCAATGTCTCACCTTCAATTTGGTTTTTGTAGTGGGGCAGTGGAAGCATATCAATAGCTTAGCACAATCCCTGCAACAAAGAAATCCAACTCAAATTATATCTTTTTTTTTTTTTTTTGGTAGAACAGATTGTATATAATAGATATAAACTATATAGTTTGTTACCTCTACGTTACCAATTATAGAAATACAAAGAATAGTACAACCCCAACAAACATTTTGATTTTAATCAACAATATTTTACACTAACGCATCAAGCATAAACTGTCAATATGATTGGTTAGTAATAGGAAAAGAAGAAAACCTATAAACTAAACATTTCCTAGCTTTGTTTGATGTATGATACATTAAATTAAGGTAGCAAACTTAACAGGTGAACTTGAACTTTTATAAAGGATCTTATATGTAATATAATTGACTTGGGAAGAAAGAATAGTCCCCAAAAAATTACTTGTTTACTCAAAAGTAACAGAGTACTCCAAGCCACAAAGATAGCAATGCCACCCAAACACCAAAGGCAAGTGCTAAACATAAATAAATTTAAGACAAACTTATTTTTCAAGAGGATGAGATGCAAAATGTACTAAGAATTGGAAACATAAATCTAAAAAAAAGAAAAAATAAATAAAAAAGTATCAAAGATGACAAAAGATATACCAACCCAATGTGACACATTTCTTTGAAGATTGGAATTTCTCTAGGTGGGGTTGATTAGGGAATTGAAAAGGTAATTTCAAAATATATAGTAGATTGATACCTCAATGCATAAGTCACTTTCTAAAATTTGTGTTGTCCTTAAAATATGGTCAATCTGATTGTTTAATTTGGGGCAACCATATATCATCACCGTTTTCAATTCGGTGAGGCGTCGCATAGTTTCCTCGGTGGGCAGATGCACCAAGTTCTTGTATATATATATAATTTTAAATTTTAAATTATATAAAGGTACAAAAGCTAACTCTTTTCCTTGTATCAATTGGATAAGGTGAAGATGTGTGGATCCATTTTTATGGATCTCTAATTCATTGTTTTTATTCAAGACTGGCGATTATGAAGCATTTAAAATCAAAGCAATATTGTAGAAAAGTCTAACTTAACAAAAATATTTTCTTTATAGAATGAAATGTTAGATTGCTTAGTGTGCTTAAAGTAGATAAAATTGTTTACCATGATCTTCCCAAGATCACGCAAAAGTAGAAGTTTAGTACATTGGGTAAGATTTTTTTTTTTAATAATCTCTTCTACACAATTTAAATTGTTTGAAAAACAAAAGAAATGTGCAGTAGATCTTATGACAATATTATCTTATATCTAAAAGCGACCATGCCTTTTTGTACTGTTCATACAACTTTTTTCATGGTCGTAAGCCGCTTCTTTCTTTTTCTTTTTCTTTTTTTTAAGTTTTGAACAGTAGCTACAGTGCCAAGAGGCACTGTAGCTACGGTAGCTACAGTTTTTTTTTTTTTTTCTTCATCAGTCTTCCGTTTGTACTTTTTTTTCTTTTATATATCGTTATATTGACACATCAAATTTTACAATATTTTCATAATTATTGATGTGTCAATTTCTTATAAAACAAAATAAAATAATAAAATATGAAACTGTGACAAACCACAACTGAAATAAATATTTTGTGAAAATGTTGTGATATTTGTTAGGTGAATGTGTAAAAGTTACAGTACTTTTGGTTTGTTCAATATGTATTTTTTTTTTTCAATCATCAATTTGTGCTCTTTTTTCTACTAACTATATAAAAAGAGGCAATGCCTCTATAGTGCCCCTTATGGTGTAATGAGCCATTTTTTTCCTCAAGTTTTGAACAGTTGCTACATTGCCACTTTGATTTGTTCAAGTGGCTACAAGCGCTTTTTTTTTTCTTTTTTCAGTGTTTCGTTTGTATTTTTTTTTCTTTTAAATATTTATAAGAACCCGCATATATATTATTATACTGACACAACAAATTTCACAATATTTTCATAATTATTGAGGTGTCAATTTCTTATAAGTCAAAATAAAATAATAAAATATGAAACTATGACCAATTACAACTGAAAATAAATGTTTTGTGAAAATGTTGTGACACTTATTGGGTGAATGTATAGAAGTTACAGTACTTTTGGTTTGTTCAATATGTACTGTTCATCGCTTTTTTTATTTTTTATTTTTATTTTTTCCCAGTCATCGATTTGTGCTCTTTTTTTCTATATATAAAAAGAGCGAATAGGCTCATGAATAGTGTTATGAACAGTATTTTTGGTTTAGTGACTTGCCTTTTTCCTCCTTTTTTTTCCTTCAGGTTCACCAACTTGGTTTGAGCTTGTTTTTTTCTTTTAAAGGATCTTTATATGTTTACTTTCTACTTGTAATGTAAGCTTACATTGTATACACACAAAAAGTAGCAAATATTATATACATTTGCAAAAAAAAAAAAAAAAAATTGTGCAAATTTTGCAAATGTGTACAACATTTGCCAATTTTTATGTGTTCACAATATAAATTTACATTGTAAGTGCACTGTATATTTATATATATATATATATATATATATATATTATAAAAGGAGTGAATGGGAAAAGTTATAGTAATTTTGCTACAGTAGTTATGGTTTGTTTAACTTTCTGGGCTTTTTTTTTTTTTTTTTTTTTGTGTGTGAATGCATAAAGTTGTAGTATATTATAAAACAAAAAAAAAAAAAAAAGTACATCTACTAAAACGGTAAGGTTATACTGTTATGCATAACAGTAATTTTGTCATATTTCACATCACATTAAGAGTTAAAAAAATAAAGTGTTATGTCAATTTTCTATTCTTTTTTCTTTTTTTCACATTAGGGTTAAAAAAGATAGTGTTGTATCAAATTTGATGGTATGTCACAAAATAACTAATAATTATTTTCTTTCTAAAAAAAACTAATATTTATTTCAATTCATTCACTCTCATATCCTTTTTTTCTTAGATATTTTACTTAAAATTCAACAATTACCATAGGCAGTTTCATTCATATGCTTATCCTAAAATCATGAGTACTGTTTAAAAAAGAAATCAGTTTTTAACATTTCACTACGTGGATAATTTGATACTTTTTTAAGAAACCCAAACCAAGCAAGCATGCTTAGTCCCAAAAAAAAAAGGGCAAATTACACTCCCTTCCCTTGAGGTTGGGAGAAATGACTCTCATCCCCAAACCTGAAAAGAAAAAATACTTCCCTCTCTTAAGGTTTGAAAAAAATGACACTCACCCCCTTCCATTAATATTAGTAACAGAATATTCCAAATTTTTAACAAATTATTTTTACCAAAGTTTAACCATCGTCAATAAAAATAGCATCCACATAAAAAAATAAAAATGGAGAGAGCATATTATAAAACATGTTGCTCAAGCAGATTTTTTAGTCGTTCTTAGTTGAACCTTAACAAATGTTATTATAATAATAATTAAAGATAAAAGCAAAAGGACATAAGAAAAGAGAATAAATAAAATTAATTAAAAATGACATAAAAGAAGAGCAACCAACATAGCCAATTCTACATAATCATTTCATCATGAATGGTGACCAGTAAGATAGTTTTGAAATCTAAATAGTTCTTTACAGGCCTAGTGCTAGGCCCAACTATTGGTTGGGTATGAACAAATCAGGCCTAGCTTTAAAGCGGTCTCCTTTTCCTCAAACTGCATGATTAGTTTTTTTTTTTTTTTTTGGAGAAATGCATGATTAGTTTATTACCCTTCAAATTTATGATTACTTGTCTTGCCTCATAACCCTGTTACCCTAATACAATACAACCATCATCTTCTTACCACTCTTAAGCCATCACATGAGTTACAAGCTAAACCAACAAAGATTGGCTATTATGAGATTGATAACAATAACACTTACAAAATACAGTAACAAATCCAACATGGCAGCTAACTGACTTAGTAATTTGGTACTATCAATGCATTAATTCGTGTCTTTGACCTATATTATAGAGGGAGATATTCACATTTGTTGCATTGGTTTGGACGTTTTTCAACTTACATGCTGCAAAACATTTTATTGGCAGCTATAAATACACTACTTATCGATACATGGAAGTCAAAAACAGCTCAAAAATCCGTTTCTTTATCAACAGTTAGGTTCCCCTCTCGGTTGGCTTGGAGGATTATGCAATGATTTTCTTTACAACAAACTGCAGACGAGAAATATACATCAGACATGAATTATAATATACCAAAAAGAGAAATTACACAGTAGCACATGGAATCCATAACATGGTTAGGGCCTTGTTCAGATAATTAAATATCAACATAAATTTGACCAAGTGATTTCATACCATTTATCAAATGCATCCCATGGTTACCAAAGACTATACAATGGAACTCCAAAAGAATAATTAGCATCAGATCATGCATTTCTGATGGTGATGGTTTTTAGTATTGGTACATTGGAGTGAAAAACTAATTGAAGCTCGTTAAGATGTCTCCATATACATTCAGGATCAAAATTGACACCAAAAAAAAAATAAAAATTTATGAGCATTGGCTGAGATCTGAGTGTGTGATGGCGAGTCTTTAGCTGAATGCAAATTGGTGGAAATTGGCATGGGCAATGTTCGGTTTCTAGCTGAGCTCATAGCTGTGTATTTGGACAATTCCTCATGTTGGAGCAAGTCACAGCATCCCTCATACCACACCCATATCACTAGGAGCTCTCTTTGGACTCATTGCCTTGGATATCACTAGAGAAAGCACATCTTCCCTGGGCTCAAGTTTATGCATTAGATACTCCTTCACTGAAACAACCTTATCCATATTTGCTCACCCTTATTATCTTGCTTTCCTCTTTCAGTAGCAACAGAGACAATAAATTTGTGGAAAGTACACTGAATTGCTGATACCGCAGTGAAAGCTGATGCCAAATTTTCAGTTACAGTTTCAGTTAATGTCCTTTTAAGACTTGTAGGCATCTGTTTTAATTTTTAATAGTAAGACTGACAGTGCTTTCCAAAACATGCTTCCCGAAATTCTTATGCATTGCTCTAGGATTATGTCTAGTGGTTTCCTTGTACCCCTTAGGAGCCAGCCTTGATTCAAATGCTGAAAATCAATTCGTAAGGGGCATTAAGAATTCGGAACCATGTGTTTATCAAAAAAATATTTAGGAACCATGTTGGAGTGTTTACATTTTACCTCACAAAAGCAGTAAAATAGTAAAGAAAGAAAAAACATGGGAATAAATGTGTTGCACAAAGTAAGGGTGTAAAAAATATAACCTAGGGCTCCATAGAATTCAGGATCTTCATCATCATCTAACCTACCAACCCAAGAAGGTGTGGTTCTAACATCCCGATTATGTTTCATCATGCTGAGAGTAGGTCTCAAATTCTTGGCCATCTTCAATTTGGTGGGAACACATTTCTTGTAATGATGAACATATTCCTTCTCGGTCAAGATCCTTCCAAATGTAGGAGATGAGGAGGTAGGCAACCACTTTGAACCTTATAAGAAGTGTGTTCAAGTCAAAGAATTTTCATTCAACTTTAAATGAAGCCTTTAACAAATATACCAAGCTGAAAATGCTATATATGGTTTAAAATTGATGGTCTAAGTATGTACCAGAAACCTCTCTACCACCAGGACCAAGACACAAGTTTATGTAGGATGCTTAAACCACGATGGCATGGTTGGAATTACCTTGGAGAAGCTTCAAAGAGGGCTGATAGGACTTTTAGTATTGTCACCATTTCTTTGCATGCAGTCAAGTAGAGCCATTTTCACAGTGTATTTACGCCTTCAAATATATGTTGGTTTTGTTGCTCCTTTTATCTCCTACAACAGAGAGAAATTGATAAGAGCCATTATTATTAGAAACTTGACAAGTCAAAACATTATAGTGAAGACAATGCAATAGTAACAAGTAGACCAGAATTTCCTAGGTAAAATAAATCCAAACAATTTGAGGGAAATGTTTGGAAAAAAAAATTTGAAGGTTTACAGATGCTATGCAACAAAATATATTGCAGTACATAGAGATACAAGATTGACACAAAAATTGAAAGGAAATCACTTTAAAATCGCTTTGAGAAGAAATATGAATTTAAGATTATTTTGAGCTTAGAATAGAAATCATATTTTTATCTAGATATTTGGAATAGGGAGAATCTAGGATCACTCTGTGCTGAAGTGCATGACTACTAATTGGGATATGAAGGATGACCAAAATCTATAAATAGTATACAAAGAACAAATTTAATAACAATAATATATGAAATTGAAAGAAGAAAAAAGAATCAAAAGGAATCATATTAGGTTTTGAAGAGAGAAATGAAATGAAGAAGAGAATGTGACAACTCACAAATTTCAAAGAAACAATTAGATTGGAAATTTGGAACCAATTCAAGCTTCAGTTCTTCATTTAGCTTTCCATGGAAAGTGAGTGGACCACCTGCTTTGCTGGTAGGTAGTAGCACTCCTGCTTTGCTGGTAGGCTATCATCTCTATCATCTTCAGAGTTGTCAAAGTCTTCATAGTCAGAGTCGTCAAAGATGTCTTCAGCTTCGTCAAAGTCTTCAGAGTCCTCAGAATCCTCCCCTTGGATGTATTTTCCATTGATTTTGATGTTTGTAAGTGACTTAACTTACAGAACTTTTCACTCCTATTTTGTAAGTTACTGGATTGGGTCTTGTATAGCACCAATTACAAATTAAATTACATATATCCCAAATGGTAAAGAAAAAGCCAATGGTTGGCTTCTTACCAGAAGTACCTCAACATCAGTTCTCATCAAGTCGGCTGAGATCCGAGTGTGTGATGGTGAGTCTTTAGCCAAATGTTGTGTTTCTAACTAAACTCATAGCTGTGTATTTGGACAATTCCTCATGTTGGAGCAAAGTCACGGCATCCCTCATACCACACCCATATCACCAGGAGTTCTCTTTGGACTCATTTCCTTGGATATCACTAGAGAAAGCACATCTTCCCTGGGATCAGGCTTATGCATTAGATTCTCCTTCACTGAAACAACCTTATCCATATTTGCTCACCATTATTAATTTGCTTTCCTCTGTCAGTAGCAACAGAGACAGAATAAGTTTGTGGAACGGTTGTGGTTGAATAAGTTTGTGGAAAGCACTCTAAATTTCTGATACCACACCAAAAGCTGATGCCAACTTTTCAGTTGCAGTTTCAGTTAATGTCCTTTTAAGACTTGTAGGCTTCTGTTTTTCTTTTTAACACTAAGAATGATTGTGCTTGACAAAACATGCTTCCCAAAATTCTTATGTATTGCTCTTGGATTATGTCTGGTGGTTTTGATTGAACCCCTCAGGAGCTAGCTTTGATTCAATGCTGAAAATCAAATGATAAGGGGCATTAGGAATTAGGAAACCACGTTGGAGTGTTTGCATTTTACCTCACAAAACCAGTAAAAGAATAATAAAAGATAAAACATGGGAACAAATGTATTAAGAAAAATAAGGTTGTAATGACATTACTTAGGGCTTCAAAGAAATCAGCATCTTCTTCAACTTTCATCATCATCCAACCTGACATCCCAAGACGGGTGTGGTGCTAACATCCGGATTATGTTTCTTCATGTTGAGAGTATGTCTCAAATTCTTGACCTTCTACTTTAATTTTTTGGGAACTCATTTCTTGTAATGGTGAACATGTTCCTTCTTCTAGGTCATGATCCTTTCCAAATGAAGGCTAGGCCAACCACTTTGAACCTTATAAAAAGTGTGTTCAAGTCATGGAATTTTCATTCAAGATTAAATGAAACCTTTAACAAATATACCAAGCTGAAAATGCTATATATGGTTTAAAAATGATGGTCTGAGTATGTACTGGAAACCTCTCTATCACCAGGACCAAGACACTAGTTTATGTTGGATGCTTAAACCATGATGTAAAGGTTGGAATTACCTTGGAGAAGCTTCAAAGAAGGGCTGGTAGGACATTCAGTATTGTCTCCATATCTTTGCATGCAGTCAAGTAGAGCCACTGTTGTAGTGTATTTATGCCTTCAAATATATGTTTGCTCCTTTTATCTCCTATAATAGAGAGCAATTTAAGAGAGATGAATGATGCTTAAGCATTGGCTTATGGGATTCTTGCTTGGTTCTGGAATAAATGCATTTGTGCACATAAGCATATATATGAACTTTATAGCTATTTCCTGGCTGCGATAAGTAGGCATATGGAGTCCTCAAATAAACATATGCAGCAGATGTGATAGCTAGATGGTGGATATATAGAGAGACTAAGAAAGCATATGGTTCTAGCTTTTCATTTTTAAAATGAAATCAGATTATGACAAAAGCACATACAAAATGTTGTTTCTTAATATTCAATAAAGAGCATAATTATTAGTAAACTGACAAGTCAAAACATTATAGTGAAGACAATGCGATGGTAACAAGTAGACCAGAATTTTATATGTAAACTTAATCCAAAAATTTTGCGGGAAATGTTTGAAACAAAAATTTGAATGTTTACATATGCTATGCAGCAGAATATGTTGCAGAACATGGAAGCACAATTTTGACACAAAAATTGAAGGGAAATAGCTTTAAAATACGTGGATAAGAACTATGGTAAATTAATTATATAAAAAAATACTAGTTTATTCCGAAGTGAAATGTTAGAAAAAAATAACATTTGAGAGGAAATAGGAATTTAAGATTATTTGGAATTTAGAGTAGGAATCATATGTTTATCCGAATATTTGGAATAGAGCGAATCTAGGATATGAAGGATGACCAAAATCTATACGAACAACAAATTTAGTAATAATATATGAAATTGAAAAAAAAAAAAAAAAAACAAAAAAAACAAAAGGAATCATATTAGGTCTTTTGTAAGAGAGTAATCAAATGAGAAGAAGAAGAGAATGCGAAAACTCACAAATTTCAGTGAAACAATTAAATTGAAAGTTTGGAACCAATTCAAGCTTCCAGATACAGCTTTGACAACCACTCCAGAAGACTTCCATTTAGCTTCCATAGAAAGGGAGCACACCACCTGCTTTGCTGGTGGGTAGTAGCACTCTTGTTCCTGAACTTCAGTTCTAGAAGAGATAAAAAGTTACCCCAGTAGCAAACAACATAATGGATCGTGAAGCATCTTTGACATTTGGAAAGTATCCACTGATAGAAATGAAATTACTTGTGGCAGTTACATCAAAAGAATTGTCAAGTGCTGCTACCTCTGGCTTACAGAAATTGATCGAGGACATCAAGACGTATAAAATTAATATATCAAGATATCATGATGGAGAGAAAGCCAAGTAACAATTTAGAAAAAATTTTAGGAAAAGTGAGTGGAAAGAGGGATAACTGGCATGAATGACAGATTTATTGGATTGAATTAATACTTTATATATTAAAAGAGAAGATTTGAATACAATAGTTATGCTGTCCCTAGTGTCTGGACATCAAGGCAACATACTTTAACTGAATAAATAAGAAATATCCAAAAACAAAAGCAAAAAGACTTGGGGAAGCTGAAAAGAAAAAGAAAGAAATTAAGAGCAATTCCAAAAATACTCCTAGGTCGATGTAAAGGATAGTATAAGAGGAGAAGAGGACGAGGTAGGAGAAAACTTACTGGTCATCTGTATTCATGATGTATATCATCTTCAAACTGCTTCTTGTCTAATACATTCACCAACAAAGATATTTCAAATGTGGACAATCCTAGACAACTCTGCACCGCTCCATTTTGCACATATTTCCTTTAATTTGGGGCAATGTTGCATATTCAGCCTCTTTGCTGGCATGGTAGTGGATTAAAGCTCCATGAATTAACTTTTCCTCCAGCTGAACAGAATCAATATGCCGTCCCCAGTGCTTGCATAACGAGGAACCATATTTAACTTATTGAATAATCTTTTAGTTCTTTGAATAATGAGGATCTATGTGTAGTTAGTTTTTATAACATTCCGTTCTCCTATCAAATAGTTTCTTATATCCAAGTCAGAAACTAAAAGACTCAAGTGAAGGGCATTTCAAACTGTTTAGGCTAAGCAATAATAACACCAGAAACACCGAATGACTTTATGTTCTAGAAGAGAATAGTAAATTGAGAAAACATACCAACTAAAACTTCTGTTGGCTTGGGAGTGGGTTAAAACTTCATAATGTAAATTTTCATCTAGCTGAATACAACAAATGTGCTGTCCCTAGTGCCTGTACATCAAGGCAACATATTTAACTGATTGAATAATCTTTTACGTCTATTAATAATGCAGATCCAGGTGTTATTAAATCTGCTAAATAAGGATGGGAACCTGAGAAGAATTCAGGTTTATTTTGCAGAAATTATTGAAGTAGAGCAAAGTACGTAATCTTGGAACAATTATGCTAGAAAGACTGATCTCCATTTCTCTATCACCAGGACCAAGACACAAGTTTATGTAGCATGCTTAAACCATGATGTAAAGGTTGGAATTACCTTGGAGAAGCTTCAAAGAAGGGCTGGTAGGACATTTAGTATTGTCACCATATCTTTGCATGCAGTCAAGTAGAGCCATTGTCATAGTGTATTTATGCCTTCAAATATATGTTGGTTTTGTTGCTCTTTTTTCTCCTATAACAGAGAGAAATTTAAGAGAGATGTTGATTGATGCTCAAGCATTGGCTTATGGGATTCTTGCATGATTCTGGAATACATGCATTTGTGCACAGAAGTATATATATGAACTTTGTAGCTGTTTCCTGGCTGCAATTAGCAGGCATATTGAGTCCTCAAATAAACATATGCAGCAGATGTGATAGCTAGATGGTGGATATATAGAGAGACTGAGAAAGCATACGGTTCTAGGCTTCTAGCTTTTCATTTTTGAGATGAAATCAGATTATGAACAAAGCATATACAAAATACTGTTTCTTAATATTCGATAAGAAATATGGTAAATTAATATGGAAATAGCTTAAAAACAAGTGGATAAGAAATATGGTAAATTAATTATAAAAAGAACTAGTTTATTCCAAAAAGGACCTATGAGAATAAATACATATTTAAGATTATTTTGCGCTTAATATAGGAATCAAACGTTTATCTAGATATTTGGAATAGGGCGAATCTAGGACCACTCTGTACTGAAGTGCATGACTACTAATTGGGATATGAATGATGACCAAAATCTATAAATAGTATAGGATCAACAAATTTAATAATAATAACATATGAACTTGAAAGAAGAAAAAAGAATCAAAAGGAATCATATTAGGTTTCATTGGAAGAGGGAAATCAAATGAAAAGAAGAAGAGAATGCGACAACTCACAAATTTCAATGAAACAATTAGATTGGAAATTTGGAACCAATTCAAGCTCCAGTTCTTCATTTAGCTTCCCATGGAAAGACAGTGCACCACCTGCTTCGCTTGCAGGTAGTAGCACTCTTGTTCCTGAACTTCAGCTCTTGAAGAGACACCCCCCCCCCCCCCCCCCCCCCCCCCCAGCACCAAACAAGTGGATAAGAATCCTTGACATTGGAAAAGTATCTGCTGATAAAAAAGAAGTTACCAGTGGCAGTTACATCAAAAGAATTGTCAAGTGCTGCGAACTATGGCTTACAGAAATTAATGTCATAAATTCAACATTTTTCCCCTTAAGATTCAGATACACCTAACAGTGAAGGTGATATTAACTTTTTAAACTTTGTACAAATAAAGAGCCCTAATTATTTGAAAATTGATAAGTCAAAAATTTGAAGGTCTACATATGCTATGCAGTAAAATATGTAGCTCTAAATGGCAATACAAATATGAAACTAAATTTGAAGGGGTATCACTATAAAATAAGTGAATAAGAAATATGGTAATTGGGAAAAAATACTTTATTCCAATTTGAAATGCTAGAGAAAAGGACATTTGAGAAAAATACCATTCTGTGCTGAAGTACATGAACACTAATTGAAGAATAACCAAAATCTATAAATAGTATGCAAAAATAAATGTTAGAACCATAAAGAAAGGATTCATAATAGGTTTTCTTGGAACAGAGAAATTAAAAGAAAAGAAGACGAGAATAAGAGAACTCAAAAATTTCGATGAAACAATTTCATTGGAACCAATTTTAAATTCCCTCCATTGTGATTCTTGGAGACTTGGACAATGAACAATCGGCTACCAATGGACCACTCTTGCTGATTCAATATCCCTTTCAAAGCGAACAGTAAGAAACAAAACATCCAGCTTTGACAACCATTCCAGGATACTTCCATCTAACTTCCATAGAAAGGGAGCTCCTCCTGCATTACTAATAGGTAGTAGCAGTTCTTGTTCCAGAATTTCAGCTCTTAAGACAATGAAAAGTTACCACAGTTCCTCTGCAAAGGCTCCAACATCATCAAAATTTAATGCTTCCAACTAAGGAGAAATAGGTGTCAAAGCTAGCCAAAATGGGTGCTATCATCTGTGTGAAGTATCCTTGACATTGGAAAAAATATCCTCTGACAAAAGAGAAATTTTCTGGTGGCTCTTGCAATGGAAGAATTGTTCAGTGCTACTACCTATAGCTTGCAACACTGATACAATGACATCAACATGTGAAGACTACATATATATCAGAATATCAAGAAGAATAGATGCTAAGTAAGTTCTAAAATGTTGTAGGAAGAGTGTGAGGGAAGAGAGGATAATTGAAATGAATGATAACTTATTAGATTGAATTAGTACTCTATTTATTCAAACATAAGAGATGCCTGAACACAATAAATATGCTGTCCGTAGTGTTCACGTGTTGTTAGTTTTGTTAGTTTTTTAACATCCCATGCTCCTGCCAATTAGTTTAATATATACATGTTAGCAATTAAAAGAGTGAAAGCAAAGGACATTTGTCCCATGCTCCTACCAGATGCAAAGAATGACTTTCATGTCAAAGAGTGTCAAACCATAATTCTGTGATCTGACTACTCAATCTAACTCTATACATTGTTATGGTGACATATGAACACATATATGGAGTTGACATGCACACCTTTACATAGACTAACAATTTTGTTTATGCAGATAGGCACAATGGGTACAGAACCCAATCACTGTACAAATATATATTAACTGAATTGGATCTCACAAAGCACCAATTAATTAAGAAGTAAGTTATATGCACGTATCTGAAATGGTAAAGTGAAAGCAGACCTGAAGTAACTTGGCATCAGTTGTCATCGAGTTGGTTATTGTCCAAACCTGAAGTACCTTGGCACCAGTTGCCATCGAGTTGGTTATTTTCCAAGATGGAATCTTCTTGCAAGCTTCATGATTTTGCCAAAAAAATTTAAATGTATTAGAAACCTTCAAAAGCTAAAACCGATATATAAACATATCAGAACCCTCAATGTAAAGAAATTTAAGACCTGCTCCCACCCAATGTCTAAAACTTTATAAGAAATTTAAGTTTTGCTTCCCACTAGTAGAACTGGGGATTACATAACTTCATGGACCAGTAAAACTGACCTTCCAACCCAAACATGAAAACAAAAATAAGCAAGACCTGCTCCCACCCAATGTCTAATCTCATTCTTATGCAACCCAACTCCAATTTCCCAAAATAAATTCACTTAAATAAACATAGGAATTATGACCCTGCAGCCCAAATTAACAAAATCTATTTCCAACTTTTACTAAGCCCTGAAAACAAGAACAGCTCCATGTATTATATTAGAATTCCAGCTCATGAAATTGAAAAGAATGAGTATGTTTTCATCAATGGACATAATCAATTTGACACCAATAAGTGAAGGTTAGAAGAAACGCTGAGAAAAAGAATGAGTATGTATGTTATCATGAATGGACAAAAAGCAGGCTCTGATAATTGCCAGGAGGACATGCATTGTGAAGTGCAAAGTTTCAGATTTTTTGAAAAATTCCAGTAATCAGTGTGGTTGGTGAGATAAATTTCTATTAATTAATTCAATATGCATTAATCTAAAATATTTATATTTTTATAATTAACTTAAAATGTTAAGATGTGAAATTTAAGAATAGCCCGTTTAAAAAAGAATTACATAAATAAATTGGGGGCCAGTAGGAAATGGAATATACTTACTACTCATCTTCAGAGTCGTCAAAATAATCCCAATCAAAGTCTTCAGAGTCCTCAGAATCCTCTCCCTCTTTGATGTATTTTCCATTGATTTTGATGTTTGGAACATGGGCAATCTGGAACCACTCATCGCCGCCCCCTCCTGCACATATTTTCTCTAAATTGCGGCAATCATCAATGTGCAGATGTTTTAAATTGTGTGGAATGGGGAGAGACATCAGTTTTTTGCAGCAGCGAAGAGACAGCTTTTGAAGAGAAGAAAGATAGCTGAACCAATTAGGCAAAGCTTCCATTCCGTTAAAGTTATGTATCCGCAGCTCTTCAAGGGCAGTGAAGAGTTGAATTTCGTTTGGGAGAGAGTTGAGTGTAGGCCTCCCAAGCAATATTAGCTTTTTGAGGGACGCGTGCGAGTATCGAATGAAAGGATAACGCAGAATCGGGAAAGCATCCAACTCTTCAATAAACCCACCGATTACCAAAGTCTTTAAGCGGCCTTCTCGCCTAAGCTCCAGTCTTCGATCAGGACAGTTGCTAATTTTTAAATTAATAAGAGAATGAAATACTTCTCCTAAATCTGGAATTGATTTCAGATTCGGACAGTCCTCAATCTTTATATGTTGAAGATATGCATGTAATTGTAGCCCACTGGGTAGTTCATCAATACCACACCATATTATCTCCAAGTGTTGAATAATTGACAATACACCTGGCAATGACCTCAGCTCAGGACAATTCTGTACTACGAATTTCTGAAGGGAAACGCCGGAGTGCAGTGATTCTGGAATTAATTTCAGATTCCAACAGTACCCAATCTTCAAATATTGAAGAGATGTACAGAATTGTAGCCCACTGGGTAGTTCATCAATACCACACCGTATCATCTCCAAGTGTTGAATAACTGACGGGACACCTGGCAATGACCTCAGATGAGGACAATCCTCTACTACAAAATTCTGAAGGGAAGTGCAGGAGTGCAGTGATTCTGGAATTGATTTCAGATTCCAACAGTCCCCAATCTTCAAATATTGAAGAGATGTACAGAATTGTAGCCCACTGGATAGTTCATCAATACCACACTTAATTATCTCCAAGTGTTGAATAACTGACGGGACACCTGGCAATGACATCAGCTTAAAACAATCCCCTACTACAAATTTCTGAAGGGAAGCGCATGAGTGCAGTGATTCTGGAATTGATTTCAGATTCGGACAGTCCCTAATCTTCAAAAATAGAAGAAATGTGCAGAATTGTAGCCCACTGGGTAGTTCATCAAAACCATACCCTATTATCTCCAAGTGTTGAATAACTGACGGGACACCTGGCAATGACCTCAGCCCAGGACAATACTCTACTACGAATTTTTGAAGGGAAGCGCAGGTGTGCAGTGATTCCGGAATTGATTTCAGATTCCGACAGGCCCCAATCCTCAAGTATTGAAGAGATGTACAGAATTGTAGCCCACTGGGTAGTTCATCAATACCACACCATATTATCTCCAAGTGTTGAATAACTGACGGGACACTTGGCAAATACCTTAGGTGATGACAATCCCGTACTACAAACTTCTGAAGGGAAACGCAGGAGTGCAGTGATTCTGGAATTGATTTCAAATTCGAACAGCTTCTAATCTCCAAATATTGAAGAGATGCACATAATTGTAGCCCACTGGGTAGTTCACCAATACCGCACTCTATTAACTCCAAGTGTTGAATAACTGACGGGACACCTGGCAATGACCTCAGCTCAGGACACCCTCTAATAATCAACTCCTCAAGGCAAGGAAACACCAACAACACCTCACCTGCGCTTGTCAACTCCTTTGCATCCTTCCACTCTTCTAGCTCATACAAGCAGTCCAATTTGAGTATTCTCAATGCCGGAAATAATGTAGTAGTATTTCTGTAACTTTCATCACAACTGTAAAACTTACTTCCTATACTTCTTACCTTGTACATATGGTTTATTTCAAGAACCCTAAGACAAGGTAATTGCCCCAGAGTGGGAACTTCTTCACATTCCATACAAAAATTCAATTTGATATGAATTAGATTGTGAAATAGCGACAAATCATTAACCCAAGATGGGAATTTCTTTCCTCCATAATATTCGATTGTTAAGCTTTTCAAATTTGGGTGAGGATGGAGGCCTTCCAATACCTTTTCATCTTTATCATACCGGTCCATTGCGTTTGAATATTTATCTTCCCAGTATAATCCCAACTTTAATATTTCCTTTTCTTTTAATTTTGCACTTTTGGCTTCTTCCTCATTTGTCACCTTCTCTAAATTGTATATGTTTATCTCTCTAAGATTCTTTAAGGGTCCTATTTCATTAATCCTATAACCTTCATCTCGACCCACACCAAAAAAATTCAATGTTTGAAGGCAAGTCAACCGTTCCATATTTTTGAGTAGACAATCTTTGTACAGACCAGTATTAATACAAATATGTCTCAAGATAATCAAATTGCTTAGGTCTTCCGGAAGCTTCATGAGATTAGGGCATTCTTCGATTCTTAAAGTTTGCAAATGGTAGAGTTTGGTAATGGATTTTGGTAATTCCTCAATTTTAGTGTGCAAGATGTGGAGAAGCCTCAAATGTATCAACTGCTCAATTGAATTTGGCAACCCCATTATACTATGCCCAGATAATTTTAAAACACGTAAGCATTTAAAATTTGATAACATGTCATCAAAGTCTAGATTTTCTGAAATTAATGTGCGCATTTTTATGAAACTATCTCCACTAAATGAAGTTCTTGGTGTTGTTTCACCATTAGATCGGACAAATAAAGGTTGTACTTTACTAACATTATCCCTAGAATCTCCATCCAAAATTAGAATTTCAGATTTTGAAATTGAAATAGCAAAATCATGCACCAAATTATGCATTTTGCAACTAATAGTATCACCGTAGGCATCCTCTTTAGCATTTTGGAAAAAGGAAGTAGCCAACAAAATATTGAAATACGTGTTACCAATATCTTCCATCACCGTATTACCTTCTTTAGATGGTTCAAGGAACCCTTCAGCCATCCAATGCTGAATTACTTCGTCCTTTTTCATGATATAACCTTTAGGGAAAATTGCACAGTATGCAAAACATCGTTTCAAGGATGGTGTTTGAAGATGATCATAGCCTAACTTTAATATATGAAACACTCCATTATTTTTATCATCCAGTAAATCCCAATTTTTATTATTTTGAATCGATAGCCATTCACCTTTATCATGTATAAAGTACATTATTCTCCCTAAAAATTCTGCGGCCCATGGAACCCTTTTACACTTTTTAACAATCTCCTTTCCAGTTTTCTCCAAATCTAGAGCTAAAAGTCTTTCTTTTGCAAATGCTCTTTTCTTGAATATAAGCCAACAATCATATTCTGCTAATTCATATTGAGTAAAAGTCTCTGTGATTTCTATCACTCTATCACAATAGGTTGCTTTAACAATATTATTTCCAACATTTTGATTAACTTTTGAATCATCAAGGAAGGAGTCTATCTCCATGTTAAAGCTAATCTCAGGGATCGAATTCTCAAACTCCGCTCGAAATTCATAACTACCAATGTCACCTTTAAGACTACTTAATGATTTGTAGATATTCTTAATTTCGTTTGCCATATTGATAATGTCATTAGAAGGTGAAGAGTAGTTTAGTACCTTTTGCTGAAGAATGTTATAGCCAAACTTGTCTAGCACATCATCAATGTCATAAGCAACACGTCTAAGCTCTGCTAACCATCTCCTCAGAAACTCATCACTTGCTTGTCTTTTCTCAACATCATTTAACACAAGTTGAATTTTGGTTAACAAGCTGAAAAGGTCTGTTAGCCCGCTAAAAAGGTCTGTTAGCCCTTCCTTGAAACCCAACTCAAAACTAATATGTTGCTCTATAACAATTGTTCTCATCTTGGCTAGAAGTCCCTCCACAAAAACACCAAGTAAAATTTCAGCTATGTATTTTGCCTCTCTCTGCATAAGAGACAATAGTATGAAAATGTTTGTGGAGTGTAGAGTACAATTCTATTAAAAATAAACAAGGCGGGTCCAGATATATTTATATATTGGAAATATGGAAACTTTTTTTTTCGAGAGAGAGAGTTTCAACATATGACTTCTGCTTCTGATGATAGTTCTTTATCATCAAACCAAAACACCAATCAATTTTTGGTGTAAGCGAGAATTGAACTTCAGATCTCTTATACAACCATTAGAAACTTTACCAATTAAGCTAACTAGAACCCACTGGAAATATGGAAACTTATATTACGATTTTCACCTTCTTAATTTTTATACAATAATTAATAGTTTTTTTTTCTTTCAAAGTTTTATAATAACTAGTCGCAAACTCATGTGATACATTAAAATATATAATTATTTTAAATGTGGTATAATATATAACTTATTATCTAAATTTTATTGTAGATAATTTATTCTCCCAAAAAATTAAACAAACTCTAAAAGTAATTTATATTTCTCTATCTTTACAAATATATAATTTTATCATTTATGATGTTTTTGATTGATATTATTTTTTTAAGTTGTCCATATTTTTCTAACTATTGTTATTATGCATTATATTTTCCTAATTTCTTTTTGTATAACTAAAATTTTTAAGTTTCAAATATTTGAATAAAACTAAAATTTTTAAGTTTCAAATATATTATTCGAATTTTTTATTATTCAAATTTTTTATTCTCTTAAGAAGACTATCATGATAATTAAAATTGATCATATAGTTACAATGAATATCACTTAAATAATTTATAGCAATATAGTACTCCCAACCCAAACCTTTTTTTTCCCTATTGTTAGGTAAGTACAACAAAATGGATTGAAGTTGACCATTATGGACTGAATTGGAATGAATTGGACCAAACTAGATTGTAATAGATTAAATTGGACTATGATGGACCAAATGAATTGGACCAAATTGCATACATTAATATTTATATACTTATTTTTTGAAGAAATGATGACTTGGCTGCTGATGTGGTTCAGTAATAATGTAACAATAATAAATGCTACACTTTAACTTTTAGATATTCTATAAATTAGTATTGAATATATACAAATCTTTTGTCCCATTTTTTGTGTTCCACATTATTCTCCACCTTCTACCTGCGCCCCTCCCCCTTAAATTTAATAAACAAACACACTTATCCCCTCTTCCCTATGTTATAACTATCAAATTATATAAATAAATAAAATAATAATAATGCTAAAAATTTTGTAGTTTACTGACATTACACTTCTCCAATGGAAGAGAACATGAGTTCAAACTCCCCTTCCCCACTTGTTGCAAGGAAAAAAATTCACTTAATAATATAGAAATTTATTATAATGTTTTACTTGATTCAAACAATTAAAATCAATAACTGAAAATGTTATCACAAGTTCACTGCTAAGATTATGATGAAATATAATCTAAATATAAAACATTTACATCTTTACTCACCTTTTCAAACACTCCGCTTAACATGTCATCCTTTGATATTGAAGTTGAGCTGATTTCCCTCTCCTTATCCTTGTTTGAAGTTGATGCACCCTTAAGTTTTTTGTTAGGTTCACCAATTGTTAGAGAAGCTTCCTCTTGGACATCTTTAGGCACTTTTTTACAAATATTAATATCATGACCTTTAGCTCCAGCCAAGTGATATTTAATTCTTGTAGCACCCCCAGCAAAAATACATTCACAAAACTTACATTTGAAACGACGACCATTATCTTGTTTTTCAACACACTCCCAAAATCGATCTTTCTTTCGAACCATATTTCTTTTCCCTTACAATAGATATATAAAGAGTTTAATATTAGAATATAACAAAATTGATAGTAAAAATGGATCTGTAGAGTAATAAAATTAATTTAAATAATATAGATCTATAGAATAATAAAAATAAGCTTGTTATATTTCTTTAAAAATATTATATAATTATTTTATGCCTATCAAAATCACCTTCAAGTAGTTTTTTGCTAAGCCCTCTAATGGCTAGATAAGCTTGGAATTCGTGTATTTTTAGGAACCTTTCTACAAATAGCAATATCACGATCAATAAATCTAATCCTTGAAACACTTCCATCAAACTTTTCATCTTACTTTGTTTACTGTGTTAATAAACTATATATAATATTTAGCCAAGAAAATATAAAATCCATAGCATGAAAGACATGTCAGAGTGCACTTACTCTATTAGTTCACAAACAGGTAGATGCATCAAATGGACACCAAGAGAAAGAGAAGAGGTAAAGTCTGAGAAAAATAGAATGAAGAAAAAAAAGTAATAGTATAGCAATTTATTATAACGTGTTTTATATCACTGGCGGAAAGACTCAAATGATTAGAACAAGTACTAGGACTAACACTCTGCCGAAAGAAGATGATTTTGGATTCGATGTGTACATGACAACTTAGAGAGATGCCATAGACGTTGAGCTTAATGTTTTACAGTACATGCCTTTCTGTTTTGGATTCTAAGGTAAATTTGGTTCCTATGTTGTTGGAATTTTAGAAGAGTTCCAACTAATAATTACTATGTCAGCCTGCAAATTAAGACTCTTGTTACCAAAATGGGAATTACAGCACAAACGTATATAACAGATGTTTACTTATATGGGTCAAAACACTGGAAGCATTATGCCAAAAAAAAAAAAAAAACACTGGAAGCATTTTATATACAGCTTTGTTTCAAAAAGCCTCATGAGATTCTCCTCTTCATTTTTTATTTTTTTTATTTTTTATTAAAGGAATGAGATTCTTGGTTTTTCCCCCAACCAATTCATCAATCATCGTCCTATCAAAAAAAAAAAAAAAAAAAAAACTCATCAATCATCACCCGGAATGAGTTTATATTACTTTACCCATCTAGCTTGCAGTTTTTTTTTTTTTATTATTAGTTTTCCTTCATTTTTTATGGATTATTTATGCAATTCTTTTTTATTTATATCATAACTAATAGATTACTATTTCTTTAAGTGTCAAATTTCATTTGAAAAAGAATAATAGTTCTTTTTTATTTTATCAAAGATTGTTAAAGGTTTAAACCAAGCCAAAAAACAAGTTGAAAAAAGAACTAAAAGTTATATTTTTTAAAATAAAAGAAAAGAAAAAAAGAACTTTATTATTAACTTTTGAGAGCATTAGAGCGATGACTTAAAAAAAAATCACAAATTCATGCAATAATTTATTCTTTTTCACATAAATTTGTGTACAAATAAGAATTATCAAAATTTTCATATTTTTTTGAAGTTGACTATAATGTTCCAAGTATATATATTCACATTAGTTGTTAAATTATTACAACTTGATCATTCTATGAGTATATTTACCAACATTTCAGAATTGACTCAAGTTTTATATGAGATATGTCAAGTTTCTAAAATTCCTTTCATGAAAGAAGTGGAAATTTTCTTTAAAAGAAAAAAACAAAATGAATTATTCATGCGTAACACATTCATTAAAATAAAACCCTCAAACAAATAAATACTATATGAATTTTTTATTTATTTTATATATATTTATTTAGATTAGACTCAAGTACTCATATACACGTGTGTGCATATGAGAGTCACTTTGGCTTCACCACTAGTCTTGCTCTTGATTGAACAAGGTTGATATATTAAAAAGAAAGTTTAGATTCGAGGTTTTCTAATTTCAATTTGCTCTGTTTGTTTCAAGTTTCGACGATAATATTATCTAGAAAATGAGTTATTTTTTAAAAAGTATTTTTTATAAAACTATTTCATTTTTTAATGTTGATAGCATCTTTAAATGAGCGCATATTAGTTGCATATATTAAGAATATACCAGATATATGCAATTTACCCCAAAAAAATAATAATAAAGATTTGGATTTTATCTTCTAGTTTAAGTAACTTGAATCAAGTAGATTTGATTTTTTTTTTTTTCGATTTAATACATGTATTGAAATGATTAATGATTAGTAAAACTATATATATATATATATATATATATTCAGCCAATTTAAATTTAAAATAATAATAAAATTGAATAGCATGAAAGACATGTCAGGGTGCACTTACTGCAGTAGCTTGCAAATAGGTAGATGCAGTCACTGGACGTACAGGAAGAGTGAGAGAAAGAGAGAAGGAGCTTATCAAAAAAAGAGAGAGAGAAGGAAGTAGAAATAGTCTGAGAAGAATAAAGAGGAAGAGGAAAGAAGACTAATGGCCAGGCAATGTATAAAACGCGTTTGTGCCGGTAGATGGAATTCCTGTGCAAATATAATCAGCTCCATCTGCCAGTCAACAGGGAATCTCTTGTGCAAACATCACAGAATATTTTACTTTTACTATGTGTCAAAGCACTGAAAGCATTAATCGCATTCCCTTTAAATACAGCCTTCTTAACAAAAAATGTGAAAATTGTAATTTAAAAAGTATTGTAGAAATACATGTTTAAAGTACTCATAATACAAAAAATGTATTTAAAACATTGTGAGAGTGCCTTTTTCTTTAGCACGCATGTCCAAGGATCCTGGGCCTATTGATTGTGTTTTGGTGACTGGACTTAGTTCACCGCAGTTAATGAGTTGTTTAAGAACCAAGTGATGCATAGGACAAGGAAGATGTAAAATAATTAGGAAATAAATGAAACAATGGTTAGAGATCCCAGAATTAATGAGAGGAACTTTATTAATTTTCCTTCATCATGTTTACATTGTGCTCACTAAGACGTGATACAAGGTTTAAACAAGCTCAAAAATTACAAACTTTGATGGCCATTCAAGCTTCTAAGACTTGCAAAGTTTGAATCTTTTTAAATCCGAATATGTGCTATAGTGGCTATTTCTAGGATACCGGGAGACGCCCCTCTATTTTTCTTGAATTTTACAGAGTTCTAATAGCTCTGTTATAATGTTCTTCCTACCCCAAAAAATCCGTCCCTTCAACATAGGTTTTCTCTTCCTTTTATAGTGTGATTCTAAAGCTCCGGGGTACTAGTGATTTCTTTCTTTTGCCCCTCAGAGCTCGTGCTATGTTAGTTGCCCAGGGGCTGGTCTTTTCCTTCTTTCTCATAATTTCTTTCTTTTGGTACGACCAAGCTGAAAGCCCCTAGCTAGCTTTCCATTCCAAGCTTCCTTTAGGCTGCTGACCTTAGCTATTTGGTCCTTTTCACCTTTTTCAACTTTTTGTCTACCTTCCATCCTTGTCATTTTTCCCAAATAGTTGGAATCTCTTACTGCTAAATTGAAAGCTCCCTTACAGTCGCTTCTACTTACATTTTTTTTCGTTCTTGGTTCCTTGTGATACAGCTTCTTTGTTCATGAATGCTGACTTTATACGTTCTGATTCCTCACTGCCCGACTGGATGATGGAGACATGTTAGTCCTTCGTAGCTGTTTCAATCTCATTTAGACTGTGCTGTGCGTCCCAGGGATCCCCGAGCTCTGGTAGTCTTTGGGATCCCGACCCAGTTCTCCTTATTGGGCTTCTTTTGGCTTATTGATTTTGGCCGGCTGGGCCTTCCCTTTGCTTCATGGATTTTAAAGCATTTCTTCATGGGTCTTTGGATCCCAATTCTTTGGACTTCATCTTTTTTTTTTTTCTTCTTTTCTTTTCCTTTTTCTCTTTATTGAAGGAGCCCAGCTCTTTTATTTCTTTAGCTTTATTTCCCATGAAGTTAGCCCAATGTGTTATGCCTTTTTGGGCCTTGGGCTGTGATTAATTTTTTTTGAACCTCAACAAACATCTTACTAAACATTTTCTTTTTTTAACAATAGTTTTCAGTGTTTAAATACTAAAAACTGTTGTTAAAAATCTTGTACCAAATAGCCCTTATTGTTTTACTTTGTTGAGGTCCAAAATTTCACAACAAAACCCATTCCATAAAAAATAAAGAAGGCCCAATTCGTGTAGCAAGAAGAATCGACATCAAGGCCCTATGTATGTTCAGATTTCTAGCAAAAAAGACCATTAAAAAGTCCAGCAAATTCTAGTGAAAGAGCTAGGCCGGGATCCCCAGAGGCTGCCAGAGGCTCAGGATCTTCGGGATGTGCAGCACAGCTAAAGTGGATTGAAGCAGGTTTAAAAGAGGGATAAAAGACAAAGAGCATGCAGGTCTCATGCACCCAGACATACAGTGGGATCAGAAAGTACGAAGCAAAATGCAGGAGCTGTGCCTCAAGGAACCAACAATGAGAAAACCATAAAAAAAGAGGTAATTGGAAGGAGCTTTCAACCCAGCAGTAAAAGATTCCAACTATTTAAGGAAAATGACAAGGATGGAGTGCAATCAAAAATTGGAAAAGTGGAAGAAATGGCCAAATAGCTGAAGAATCAGCGAAGAGAGGGAACCTTGAAATGGAAAACCAGCTAGGGGCTTCCCGCTTGGTCGCACCAAAAGGAAGAAATTATAAGAAAAAAGGAAACGACCAGTCCCTGAGTAAACTGACACAGCACGAGCTCTGAAGGGCAAAAGAGAGAAATTACTAGTACCCCGGAGCCCTAGAGTTGCACTATAAAAAGAGGGAAGTAGCCAATATTAAAGGGGGCATGATGCAGAATAGAAAAACCAAAAGGAAATCGTTAAGATAACTCTGTAAAGCTCAAGAAAAACAGAGGAATATCTCCCGGTATCCCCATGAATAGCCACTATAGCACATACTCGGATTCAAAAGGATTCAAACTTTGCAAGTCTTAGAGGCTTAGATAGCCATCTAAGTCTGTAATTTTTGAGCTTATTTGGACCTTGTATCACATCTTAGTGAGCATATTGTAATCCGCAATCAAGAAAAATAATGAAATACCTCATATTGATTTGAGGATCTTTAACAATTATTTCATGTATTTCTTTAATTATTACATTGTCTTCCTTTACTATTTCTTGCTAAAATCCTTCTCACCTAATTATCTTGGAAGGCAAAGCCCAAGCAAAGCCACTCGAACTTGAGTTCCAAATCCCACAAGTCTGTGAGAATTGGAGCTAGGATCCTCGTGGCTGAATCATTCTCATGAAACTCATTTACATATATGTATATGTATTAAAATGTATATCCTAATCTAAGAAACTAACAATTATTTGAAGATATATGTAGTGTGTTTTTATGTAGCACCCATAGAGGTAATGGGAAAGGACAAATCTCTATTGCATAATAAACATGGAAAAGATTATATAGTTTAAAGAACCAGAGCATTCTGGGTTCTTACAGGCCTAGTACGTCCCGGGATCCCATGACAGTATGCCCAGGATCCCATGACAGTACGCCCCAGGGTACCAAGAGGAATTGCATTTTTCATCTTGAGGAGCTTTATGTGACTTGCGCACAACTTGGTTCGTAATCAATCCTATTTAGCTGCGGTGAACCAAGCCCAGTCCACCAAAACAACAAGTATTTGGGCCCAGGATCCTTGTCTCTACTTGGGCCTGTGTGCTAGAAAAAAAAGCACTCTCACATACTTTTAGCCCCAACTAACTCATCACTCATCGCCCAGACACAATGCATTTACATAATCACAAATTTCAGGACACATTTATAAATTAATTCAGAGGTTAATTTGGTTCTTATCTTGGAAATTTTAGAAGAGTTCCAACTGATTACCATGACCCTTCTTTTTTTAAAAAAGCCTCGTGAGATTCTTTGGTTTTTCGGTTTTTCCCAACCAACTCACCCAGAAAGAGTTTATATTATCACAAATGTAAAGTTTATAATAAATTTGTCCCCCACACCACCCCACTTTACCCATCTTATAAAGTTTTATTATTTATTTTTTTTAAGTTTTCCTTCATTTTTGGGGATTATTTATGCAATTATTATTTTTATTTATATCATAATTAATAGATTATTGTTTCTTTTATGTGTCAAACTTCATTTGAAAAAGAAAAAAAAAAAGTCTTCTATTTTTTATTTTTTGTATTAATGATTGTTAAAGGTTTAAGCCATACAGAAGGACAACAAATGTTGAAAAAAAAAACCTAAGAGTCTAATTTGTCTAATTCAAATGCACTGCTTAAATTATTTTTTCTGGTTTGTAATAATCAATAATAACCAAGAATGTATAATTTGTTGTAAGAATTTTATAACCACAGCAGTAGTATTTCCTTCTAGAAGTAGACAGAACAGGAGATTGTTTTAACTCTGATTTGTTAATACACTTATGGTCTGTTTGGATCCTTTGAATTTGGATTTGGATTTGGATTTGAGGGGGCTCAAATCCAAATCCTTTGTTTGGGTAAGTTAAAAGAAATGGATTTGGATTTGGTTCCAAATCCAACCAGAATTTGATAGGCTCAAATTCATGGATTTCAAATACCCTCATTCACGGTGGAATTTGAAATCCTCTCACGCAAAGCTCGCGTCTTCTCTGCCTCAAGCTGCAACAACAACATTGAAGCTGCAGTCACCATGGTGTTGAAGTTTGTCTCTCTAAGTTCGCATTAACCCTCTCGTCTTCTTAGCCTGTCCATCTCTCTCCTCCTTCAATTCCAAATTTGCTTTAACAAAATATCAATGGGATTTTGGGTTTATCTATGGGTCTTGTATTTTTTTTTTTTTTTTGGATTTTCTGTATGTCTTTTTGATTTTGTTTGTATTTGGGTTGTGTGGTTTTTGTTTGGATTTTTCTATGTCGGTCTGTATCTACTGGTAAGCATGGGCTGGTTTAGTTTTGTTAAGAAATTGTTGGAGTTTCTTTTTTTTTTTTTTAGAGTTCAAAGTTGGTATAATTGAAATGCAATGAACTGTTTGATGAAATGCCTCTGTGAGCTATGTATTTTAATGCATGAGTTTTTAGTATGAGATTTTGAGCTACTTTGATGTGCGTACATTACAAGGAAAACATCCAAGTCCAAGAGAAATTGGGAACTAATTTTTTCATAGCTTTATACATAGCTAACAAGTAATATACAATTTGCAATGTGTGCCTTCAGTTGTGTTTCCTGTGGTCGAATTCCTAAAGCACAGTCAGACTTTTTTTGACACTCTGCTATGAAGATCAATGGTGCTTGTTGCTTTCAGATGGCTTTCGTTTAATTAGTTCTGCCCTGTAGAACACCATATTGTGATTTAATTGTGCTTTATATTCTTTAAAAAGCCATCAAACACTATAATTAATACACTGGAAAGATGGGATGCTTTAGCCTTTCATTTGACTATAGGTGGACTGGTGGAGAAGATCTTATTAGAACTTACTGGAAAGAATGCTAACTTTACTGGATTTTCTATTACTTCTGAATTTTAGAAGCTAGCTCTTTTTAAATATAACCAGGTGTTACTCTTGTATGTACTGGGTTGCTTACCTTTATTTGTGTTAATTATTTGTTATTCATATTTGTAGTTGCAATTACATTGATTTGTTTGGTGTGATTTCATGGATTTTCTTTGATAACCTTTCTATTAGTTATAGATTCTTATTGTTTGTATTTTGAAAAATAACAAAGACAAAAATGACCAACGTTGGAAGAGATATGTCCGTTCAACAAAAAAGTGGACAGTCTTTCAAGATGTTTTGGCAAAGGAAATGTTTGAGAAATATCAATCTCAGTATCGTCGTGTTATTTGAGACTTTATATTTATAATTATATATGTATAATTTTCTTATTTTAAATTTTGCATTATTTGAAAAACATAATAGAAATGGAAAGAAAATACACATATTTTGGGTATTTTGTCTCTCTTGATGTATAACTTTTTAATTGTTATGAACTTTAGAATAGTTTTTTAGTTTGAGATTTTGAATGTTGTGAAAAAATCCATGCATTTGGGTTTCCTCTCTAGTTTATATAAAAATTTTAATTGTCAATAGTTGGGAAGATATTTTTTTAGTTGTCTAGAACTAAAGATATTTGGTCATTATTTTGTTAATTGAATAATCAATATTACCTCGTGTATTTATTAAAAATGTTACTAAAATTAAAATATGGAAGGATTAAGAAAAATAATAATTATAAAATATATTTTATTGATCTTAAATTTAAATTTAAATCCAAATCCAAATCCAAATTTAGGTATCCAAACAATAAAATTTCAAATGATGAATTTCAAATCATTCTTTGTTTAAAAAGAACCAAACAAAAAATTTTAAAATTAAGGAATTTCAAATCAATGGATTTCAAATTCAAATCCAACTCCAAATGTTGCCATCCAAACACAACCTTAATTAATTTGCCTCAACCTTTTGATTATCAAAAAAATTGCCTTAACCTTTTGTTGTCTGAAAAGTGAGCTTCGAGATCTGAACGGACTTGTCAAATTCAGTAGTAGATCAGACCAGATCACGTGAATAAAGTGTAGCTGGGATGTGATAGGACCATAGTGATGTCCCCAAGTTGTTGGTTACATTTGAACCTTGGAATTATTGAAGAGATTGCTACATGTCCAGACTCAACCAACCGAGAAATTATACGCTGAATCAAAAAACTCTTTTTCTTTTTCATTTTTTGCTAGAAATTTAAGTGGATGTTAATAAATGAAATTAATAATTGAAAACTTCATTTTGTTAGGCATATTTTGATTTTTAGCACTCACAGCAGTGGTGCTATAGTACTATAATGCTATAATTTAGCTTCTCCAATACCTAAAATGATGCTCCAACAGTGGAGCTATATCCATTTTTTTTAGCTCCCCCATGAACAGTGCACATCTATAATAATATTTAATTCTGGCGGAAGATTAAGATAATACGCTCCTTTTTTTTTTTTTTTTTCATTCTTTTATCTCTTTCTCACTCCGTGCCTCTCACTCACTCCGCGCCTCTGTCTAAAGTCTCATCCTCTCCCCAAAACTCTCTCAAGCTCTCATCCTCTCTCAGTCACTGTGCAATCTCATCGTCCCGACCACCCGCCCGACCAGCTGTCCTCAAGCTCTCATCCTCTTCTCACTCCAGCCCGACTAGCCGTCCCAAGCACCTCTCAAAACTCATCGTCACTCTCCTCTCTCACCATCACTCTCTCAAGCTCCCTCATTCCCCGCCGCCGGCCAGACCCAGCCATCCCAAGCTGCCTATTGCCTCACCCACGCCGTCGATCACTCAGACCCACGTCGCCCAAGTCCCAAGTCGACCTAAGCCCTAAGCCCCAAGTCCAAAACTGACCCACACCAACCCGTTTCGCCTTTTCTTTGGTCTGACCCATCTCGGCCTCTCTGATCCAGCTCAGCCTCTCTTCTCTTCTGTCTGACCCACCAAGTCCGAAGCTTGCTTGCTGATCCAGTGAGTTGTCTCTGTCTTCTTGGGATTTTTTATTTGGGTAATTGGAATGATAAATTTTTCATGTCAGTTGGGAATTTTCTATTTGCAGGGAATTTATGTTCTTGTTTTTAATGTATTGGTGTAAATGTTAGTTTGAGAATTTTTTGTGTGCAGAAAGGCTACATTTTTTTGGTTTCTGTTTTGGCGGTGGAGGTGGCGGTGGTGGTGGCGGTGGCGGCGGTAGCAGTGGCGGCGGTGGCAGTTGCAGGTGGTTGGGATTGTTGTTTATTGTAGTGGATGTATTATTTTATTGTAGTTGTTATATTATTTTATTATAGATGATATATTATTTTATTGTGGTATTTATATTATTTTATTGTGTTGAAAGCTAAAATGGATACACTGCTGTAGCATGTGTGTAGGTAAAATAGATAAAATAAGTTTTGGTGGTGCTAAATAACTAAAATTATAGATGCACTGTTGTGAATGCTACTAGGGGTAAATTAGGTGGTCTCTGCTTTGGTTTGAAAAATGACATTGATATATAAATAATAGCCCAAAACTGACATTTCATTAATCAAATTATTTTGGTCTTCAAGGTTTTTAAATTTTGATAAGTTAACTCACTCAATTGTCAAAGCACGACATTTCTGCAACGACATTCTGCAACAAGCTTTTTAAGCAAGTCGATGTCATAGGAAGATGCAGTCAATAATGGAGGTTAGGAAGAGTGTGAGAGAGGAAGTAATAATAGACTGTGAAGAGACACAGAGAGAAAAAAAAGGCAATAGCCGTGGAAAAAAACTGTTTTTTTTTTTTTTTTTGATGAAAAAAAAAAAAAAAAAACTGTTTATTACACACCAACAAGCACTAGGTTTTAATCATCTGAAATCATAATTTGAAGTCACTATTTGAGTTTAAAATGCGTGGATAAGAGTTATTTCTCATCCATTCTCCCAAGGCTTTAATATTAAAAGGGAATGGCTATAATATCAAAAAAGAGAAAATTATTCGTATCCAAAAAAAAAAAAGAGAAAATTATACAAATTTTTTTTATCGGTATCAAGCGTCCAGGATTTTGTCCCAATTAATCTTGGGGATGCACAAACCTCGGCAAAGAGTTTCTCACAAGTACTCCTCAGATAATTTAAAGGGCGACTAAATTTCCCTAGTACACTTACGTTAATACAATGTTGCACACACGAATCAATTTCAGTTTTTTTTTTGTGTGTGTGTGTGTGTATTGGTGAGCGTGTAATAAGCCTAATCATCTCAAAGTTCATCTTTTTCTTTGGTTGCGTTTGGACAAGTTTATACCGGATAGTTCATTTTTACTATTTAGTTTATCTATATATATTAAGAGAATTCAGAAAGTTAGTTATTACTTTTTTTTTTGTCAAAAATACCCCTAAATTAATTAACCAACAACTTAAAAATTGGATTAAAATAGTAAATTGGGAAAAAAAAAGTTGGTTATTGTTTTTTTTGCTGTCAAAAATACCCCTACCTAAAACTTAAAAATGAAGTTAAAATAGTAAATTGACAAAAATAATAAATTCCTACTTCTACATTGAATGCATTCCTACTTCTAATAAACTCCTACTTTTACGTTGATTTAAATTCCTACTTCTATTCATTAACTCCCTACAAAATAGGGTCACTTTTTTATTAGTTTTAAAACTCCTCCAATCTAAAAAACTCACCCCACATATTCATTTTTCATTTTTTTTTTTTTTTTGTGATTGGAAAAAATAGAAATCCCAAATTATAATAAATGTAAATTATTAATTTTTACCCAAAAAATAGAAGAGACTTTAAGCACGCGCGTGAGCGCGTGTTCAGAGGCTAGTTTTTATTATTATTTATGGTTTTCATTGCACTTTTTAATATTATTCATAGATCTTATTGTACTATTTCAACTAACTTTTTGTTTTATCAATAATACTTTTAGCAAAAAAATTTTAGTTTCAACTAAATAAATTGTCCTCAAAATACCCATAACATATTTATTTTCAAGGCAAAAATACACTTTTCGTCCCTAAATTTTGGGTCAATTTCCATTTTAGTCCCAAAATTGATTTTTTTGCAAATTTCATCCCTAAAATTTGAAAATCAATTTTAAAATGGTCCCTGCCATGAACCAACAAACGGAACCCTCCTACGTGGCAGACGAAGTGTCCTTCTTACTGGCATGGCACTAACATGACCATTAAAATATTATTAAAAATAATTATTTGGCATTTTTAAATACACATCAGCATTTTAATTTTTTTTACTCAATGCCACGTTAGAAAATTTATATAAAAAAGAAATTAAAATTTTTTAAAAAACCTCAAATCTAATTTAATTAAAAAAATTACTTATCATTATTAATTTTCATAAGAACATTACACCTTGTTCTTGTGTTTTTCCCAATCAAACCTATCAACGAAGAACTCAACCCAGATTACAAGAACACAAACCCAACAACCAATAACTCAAACCCAGATCATAACAACACAAACGAAAAAAAAAAAAAATAGAGATCAAACACAGACCCAGATCCAAAATTTTCCCATTGTTTTCACCACATTAAGACCCCATGGCCTCCATGATCAAAACCTCGAAGATCAGCCTCTTAATATGCTCGTCGTTGGTCAATATTGGGTGTAAGGTTTTGAGCGGAGATAAGATTTTGAGATTAGGGAGTTTGGGTTCAGATCGGCGCGCGGTGCGTGGTGGAGAAGAATCAGTCTCCAAATTGTTCACAAACCCAAACCACCGAAGCGGCGGCGCTCTTCTTCACCGGAAAAGGCAACAACCTCAACGCCCGAGTTAGGTCGGCACGGTCACGAACCAACTTGATTCGTCTTGGGTTGCTGGGGTTTGATCGTGGGATGGGTTTTGTGGGTCTTCAATTTAAAGGGTTAGGGTCTATCAAAAAAAATTAAAGGGTTAGGGTTTGTCAGATTAGGGATCATGAGATTGTGGGTTCTCTTGATCTTGATTTTGATTTTTGAGTGGTTATGTTGTTTGGCTCTTGAGACCGAGAGAGGTGTTCAGTGTGAGTGAGAGATGAGAACAGAGCTTGAGCTTTAATCTTTACAGCTTAAAAAAAGTAATTTTTTTTGTTTGTTTTTCATTTTTTTTAATTAAAATTAAAATTGAGAAATCTGGCTTTTATTTTTAATAATATTTTTAATAAAATTAAAATTAAAATTGAGAAAATTGACGTGACGCTAACATGGTATTTAAAAATGTCAAATAATTATTTTTAACAATATTTTAATGGCCACGTCAGGAAGAAGGGCACTTTGTTTGCCACGTAAGAAAGTTCCGTCTGTTAGTTCACGGTAGGGATCATTTTAAAAATGATTTTTAAATTTTAGGGATGAAATTTACAAATTTTCGCCTATTTTCAACGATCAAATCTTCAAGGGCCGATCCAATTCTTTTAAAAAAGGTCAAATATTTAGGCCGAAGAGCATGTGAATTGTGCTAAAATTTCAACCCACCCCACACTGGCCGAAAGAAAGAATGACACAATTATTAGAACGAGTAGGACCATCAATTAATACGCCAAAAGAAGATGGGTTGTGTTGTGTCTTTTAAGTTGGGGCCCAGGCTTGAACAAGCAAGACCAGCACGGGTATTTTAGAAACTGTCTTCAGAAAACATGGCAAAACAAGTCCTTAGTTTTGTGCTTTGCTTCTCGTTAACTTCTAATTTTAAAAAATCAAATTGATAACAAATATAAATTTGACAAATATGAATTAATGAGAAATAAAAATTACAAGTTAACGAGAACCAAAGCACAAAATTAAGAACTTGTTTTGCTATGTTTAAAGTGTTTGTTCCATGTTCGACTGGATGTGCTTTCTAGTTCGAACTCAGATACCTGCACTTTGAAAAAACTTATTAGACTAGAGTCCACTCGTCGCAAACAGTTATTAATCTCTAGTTGAAAACTTTGAGGATACAGTGGAAAACCAAAAAAAATAAAATAAAATAAACAATTTCAATCTTGTTGTATAAGAATAAGAGTTGTTTAATTTTGTCCTATATATCAATTGTCATGCCCCAAACCCGATATCGGGATTTATGACCATGACCGGCATGCTAATATCAAGTCTAAACCTGATATTAACAAGAACCCACTTAACTTTTACAAAACTTTTACAAAAACTTTCATTTTTCTTTTCATTCTTATTTCTTTTCTTCTTTATATAACTTTTCACTAGACATTCAGAGCATCTACACTGTACTCAAAATAATATAATCCATCAATTACTCAAATTCTAAATTTCACATAATATATCTCTGAATACTTTGAGGTACACCACTTCCTTTAGATCCTAAATTTCACAATACTACAAAGCTAAACATTAAATTGCTAATTTGGGATCTATACTTTTAAAACTAAAACTAGCTCCTTCCAAAACTTGACTAAGGCTCCCTCTGCTCCAAATTAAAACCTGTTGACTGAAAAATAATAGGGTGAGCTGCGAAACCCAATAAAGGTAAGATATATAAGAATTCAATAAGGATGCAGGTAAATCAAACCATTTCAGTTTATAAACGTTCAGATAGAAAAACATTTTTCATGCATAATATTTTATACTATTTATAATAATAATTTAACGCTCTTCGTAGAAATAATTGTTCTCCCTTTTCTTATCAGAATAATTTTACCAAAACCTTTCAGATTGAATTTCTTTCATTTTTTACAAAGTCACCATATATATTTTCATTACAAAATAATCATTTTAACTTAAATCAGATAATCAGTAACTTTGTCTTAAACTAAAAACATCTTAAATAATAATAAAACTTTCCTTCATAAACTTGTTCTCGTAAAATATTATAACTTTCATAATTATAAAACTTTACGTTTCATAAAGAAAAACAGATATCTAATAACTTTTTAACGTAAATTTGTACTTTCATCAGAAGCTTTATCTTTATAGCATAACAGAATTTTAGAAACTTTTATCTTTAATGAACAGCTTTCTTTTCATCATAAACTTCTTCTTTTTATGAGAGTTTTTAACTTTCTACAATGCATTTAACAAAATAATTCTCTCATGATTAATAACATAATATAGCTGTTCATACATAACTTATTAGTTAGTCCATATCTGATAAGTTTGTACAGAGAATGCCTCATCACATTTGAGTGACCTCGTGTGCATGATATTGTCCTCTTTGAGAGGCCTGCTGGCACATCCCCTCAAGGTTTTGTCCCTCCCCGCCGTCCGTACACATTGGGGAGAAAGCCTTATTCAGATTAGAGCTACGGGCAACCTCATTTCCTCTATTTTAAATTGCCTAGAGTTACGGGCAGCCCCATTTCCTCTATTTTAAATGGCCAAACAGATAACATTTTTCCTTGGAAAGCCAGTAATTAACCCCTACTGGCCGAGTTCAGATCACCAGAGGACATAACCCGAAAACATTTTATACTTATTCATCGTACTGAATTTTCTTATTTTACATAACATTTCATAATAAAAGCATTTCCATAGTTTTCTTCATCATGTTCGTGGGATTAATAATAGCATAAATATGCTTAAATCATATACATAAAGTTTCGAAAAAGCTCACGAACATATCTTTGTTTGATAATGCTTACATGCCATATTTCTAATCAAAAACCTTTTAATGCATAATATACTTTAAAATAACCTCATGACTTACCAAATGCCCATATAACTTATTCCTTACCTGAAAGCAGAGGAACCAAGAGCCTAAAATCGAAGGAGCTTAGACCTGACGACTGATAACACCTAAACCAAAATCAAGGCTTGTTACTATCCATTATTCCTTAACATAAACTTACGCATTCATCTCAATGCCTATCTCTTACAATCAAAGAAATCCTAATCCCACCTCAATGAGGTTCCCACAAACACAAAATACATTCATCAAACGTCATTATGTACCAATCATAGAGAAACCATCATTCTCACATTAATAGCATATCTCTAGAAGAGACAACTTCATTTCAAAAGGTACTTTGAGCTTAAGGCAATAATGCATGTATAAAACATGAACTCTCTTAAGCATGGTCATATAATCATATACATTCATAAGGCAACACACAGCATGCTGAATAAAACAGCTTCATAAATACAACCGTCGGATGGTTTAAAATCTCTCCTTTGAGTACTAAACCGTGAACCAAGGTATAAAAAAATTTAGTTATGATTCAGACATACCAAATGATGAGCATAATAAATTTTAGCTCAAATCATTCACCCTAACTTTAGAATTAAATCCTCAAAGTTAGGCATGTCCCTTACTGCTCACTGTTTTATTCTAGTAGCATATGCTTCAATTGTAAAATACAAATGGACTACCAAAACAAATTCAATCTTCATGAAATTCTATAGAGCAACTCCCCTGTATGTCTATTATATACCATAAAAATTTCGGAGTCAGAGTATAAAACCATAATTTATTAAAAATCATACAAGACAACATGCTCAAATCTGTCCTGACAGAATTTCTTGCAACTTACAAATTAAATCATTATTTTTATGTTAATACAAATCCTATGAGACCACTTCCATAACAACCATGTGTGTCTTAGAATTCATAAAAAATAATCCTAGCATCCTAATTCACATAATATGATTTAATACATATTTTTCTTGTTGTAAACATCAAATCTGTCACAGAGATAGCTTCAGTACATATTCTTACAAAATCATCAACAAATAGCAATAGGCCTTAATTTCATTTGGGTATTTTTATACCTATAATAAACATACTGAAATATGTTATTAAACATTCAATAAACCATAATATCATCAAACCTTCAAATCACTAAAACAGAATCATAATTCAGCCTATAAAATCAGGATAAAGGTTAAAGAAGTAGAAATAAACAAATGAAGTTTTGATTACTTACCTCCAACAATTTGAAGCTGAAATTTTAGTGTTAACCCTTTAATTTCTTCTTTAGAGAGGGATATTTTGTTTTGGTGAGAGAGGGAGGGCTGCCATGTAAGAGCAAATGAAGAAGAAGGAATAAGAACAAGGAAAAGAGCAAAGAAAGAGGGCTGGACTTTCTGATCTGGTGCAGCCAAGAAAATAAGATAAGGGAGAAGACTTTTGTTTTCCTTTTGAGTATGTGAATCCGTGGACTTGAGAGAAAGACTCAAGGGAGCTTCCTAGCTCTTTCCTTAAGAGAAAAGAGAGCAAAGTGGGTGAGGATTTCAGATTTTTTGGGTGACCCGTAGAAATGAGAGGAAGGGAGCTCCTTGGAAGCTCTAGTTACTTTGAAAAGTCAAGGAAGGGATGAGATGGAGCTTGGTGATTGCATGGCCGGCCAATTCTTGGTCCTTGAGTTTGACAACATGCATAGTACTTTGGCTTTATGTGCGTTGAACTTCCATTGGTTGCATGGGTGGAATTTCTACAATACTATCCCATGTATCATGCTTAATTAAAACACCTACAACTATATATATATATATATATATATCATAACTTAACCACTTAATATAGTCCAACAACTATATATATACATAATAAAATTAGCAATTCAATTATTTATAATCTTTACAATTCTTATTCAAAGATATTATAAAATAATATGCTGATTAAATACTCTTATATTAATTAAAAAGAAAGTGGATTAAAATAGTAATTAACCATTAAAACACATAGTTTAATTTAAACATTGGGTTGGGATGTTACATCAATGATCTTTACTCATTATTATTGTCGCTATTAGGGGTTGTTTGGTATGGTAGTTTAAGTAACATTCTTAGTTTTTAAACAATATTACACGTATTTTTATACATTATTTCACTCATAAATATTTATAAAAAACACAAACAACGTTATTAGAACAACGTTACTGTACGGACCGAGTTTGAGCACTTCCATTATGGGATGAGTGGACTCAAGCCCAGCTAGCCCGATATAATGAATTTGTAGAGTATGGGTTCAAGAATTAGACCCTAATAACGATTGCAACAACTAAACATGGTAGTATGAGAGAGCATTCACAATAAAGTAGTCATAATAACTAAAAAGCTAGTTTAGCACCAACATACTAAAAATATCCTCAACATCAAAGTTGCCATACCTATAAATTTTTAACTCTTAGCTACAGTGAGCTGCCAAAGATAGCAGCTCACAGTAGCTAAGAGTTAAAGAAAAAAGGAAAAAAAAATTACTGTGGCACAGTACATTGCTGTCCGTTATTCTCTTTTTAGTTTTTTTGTAGTATTTATTGTGTAGGATATATTATTTTATTGTGTTGTTTATATTATTTTAATGTGTTGTATGCTAAACTAGAACCTTTAATATTGGGTGTATTGTAAAATGAGTTGTTAAAATAGATAAAATAGCTTTTTAAGTTGTTAAAAGCTATATATTTTTAGATGTTTTGCTGTAAATGCTCTAATCAGCCAAGCAAAGTCCATGAAATGAACACATATGAGGTGGATGTTAATCTTGCATACTGTCTTTCTCAAGCCTTTTTTTTTTGTGCTGAATCTGTCTTTCTCAAGCCTGCTCAAGTGTGTATCTGTCTATTTGATAATGTTTCTCAAATTAAGTGTTTACATGAACTAACAAGGGCCTTATACACCTTTGTTTGAAGGATCATATTGAGCCAAACCCAAATCAAAAGGCCCAAGTTACACTTTAGCTTGCCCAAACAGAAAAACTCCCTTTTTTTCTGAGCAATCAAGCTAAAGACCAACTCCTTCTCTCAAAAGTAAACTATGATAAGAATCTGTGTCATTGACTCATGGGCTTGGGTTTTGGACTTAATAATAGCCTGATTTAATAATAAATAAATAAATAAAAACCTTTTTCAACCATTTTGTTGTATTCACCTAAGGTTTTAATAAAGGTTTATGTTCTGTATTTTCTTGAAGATTTTAGAGTTAAGTTTATTAACCAGTTTTATGGGATGTCTACAGAGTTGTAGATTCAAAACTACCAGATGCACACTCAATATTGTGGCTACCACAGAGTCGTATGCTGCCCCACAAATTCCAACAGCCACCGTACCACACCTAGATGGAAGATCATTCATCAAAATGAAAATTTGTTGCAGCAACATGGAATGACTAGATTCGCGCATCAATCCGTGATGCAAAATGATAAAATGTGTTTAATATAAATTGTGTCAATCTCAAAAGCATATCTAAAATGGCACCCTATGTTAACCAGGACACAAACAGAAGTACTTCCACTGCCAACAACACTCTAGAAAACTATTAGATATTGCACTTAATCACAGATTTGTCACATGCACTGATGCACCATATGCTGTAAAAACAATCCACAAAAATCCAAATATGTTTAAATACCACAAATATAACAATTTTTTTTTTTTATACCAAACATTAGAACCATGATAATTACAAGGAGAGAAACAGCACTCAGATAAGGGGAAATTACAGCATGGGAATTAAAGTCCTTGGAAAGGTATTTGGAAGGCTAAGGCTCCTCCGCGCATCTCTTTCTTTGTTTGGATTGCAACTTGGGATAAGATTCCTACTGGCGACAATCTGCGAGGTAGAAGCTTTGATTTTGTTGACTGGTGCACTATGTGTCGTTGTAATGGGGAGATGGTGAATCATTTGCTACTCCATTGTGAAAAAACTTATCAGCTGTGGAGCTTGATTTTTAGATCTTTTGGGATTTCTTGGGTCTTGCCAAGATCGGTTGCATATACGCTTTTTGGTTGGTGAAATTGGTTTGGAAAGCACTTTTACAGCATTTGGAATTTAGTTCCGTTGTGCTTAATGTGATGTATTTGGAGGGAGTGAAATTGGCGAACTTTTGAGGACATGGACAAATCCGATGACCAGTTGCTTGGCTTTTTTAGTGGTTCTCTTTTTGATTGGTCTAGGGATTGGGGACTCACCTCTAGTGATTCTCTCTCTTTGTTCCTTAGTTCTCTCCATTGTAATTAGTTTTTTCTGTCTGTTTGTTTCTTTTCCTGTACTCTTTGTTTTGCCTTATGTTTTTTCATAAGGTAGCTTCTTGAATAAACATCTTTTTTACTTATCAAAAAAAAAAAAAAAAAAAAAATTAAAGTCCTTTTAGTACCAAAAAATTTAGGGTACGTTTGGTACACTGTAATAGCTCCTGTAATGGAATAATTATTCATACGTAATATCAATTCGGTCATTTGGTTACATCTTTATTACATGGATTAGTTATTACATTGTAATAACTATTCTTTAAATTGAAGAATAGTTATTCCTCTTCAAAATGGATGTAATAGCTATTCCTTAGTGCATATAACAGGTTTTAAAATTAATATATTTCCAAAAATATAAAGTTTCCTTATACATCATCTTTTACAAACTTTCTATATGTAACAACCAAACTTATGAATAGTAATAGTTATTCCATTACAATGCCTTCTATTCCTAATAATAAAGATTACCATTCCTAATGTAATCTACATTCAATATACCAAACGTACCCTTAGTGATTATAGATTTTTACATAACATAAAAATATTTAGTGATTGTAGCCATGTCAGTACAGTACATAAAAATGCATCTTTACTTGTCAATGATTATATTTATACACTAGATTTATTTAAGTCTTTCCAAAAATTGTTCGACTGCTTAGTATAGTTTAAAAAACTGGACGGAAACTGACCCAGTGGTACAACCGTGAACCAAAAACACCAATTCAATTTAGTAAAAACCCCCCAAAACTGGTCAAAATCAAGAACCGGGAGCAAAAAAAGGTTCTTTGATCGTACTAATTTATAAAACCATGCTGCTAACACTAATTAGCAAGTTTACAGTTTTAAAACATCATCTTCCTTTTATACAACTTCCGAATCATAGAGGAGATTATCTCCCTATCTAGACTAATCTCAATGATTAAATTCACGAACTCCACTCTAAGTCCAAAGCCAATAATATTATCTTGAATTCTATCCAACGATTGACAAATGGCTTAAGTTTGTTTGTCATATTGCAGTAGAATACAACAGGATTGGAGAACGAAAAGAAGTTGCATACCTTTTCCTGCATTAGGCTTTAAACTTTACCTTTAGCCACAAGATCTCATAGCCACCAAACTTGCCTCCACTAACCAGATCCCCACAAATTCATCACTTGCATCATGCAATATGACTTCATTCTTGGTTACTGAGACAAGAAACGTAGCTCGCTTCGTGAAACCCCAATCAGAACCAATATCTTTAGTAGTTGGCTAGCTAGCACCCTCCACGACGACACAGGAAAATTTCAGCCATAAATTCTTCCTTACCTTACACAAAAGAAACTAGTATGGAAAGCTTTGCAAAGAACTGAGTATATGCTTCTAGTAGAAATAAAAAAACCATATGGAACTGGAGCTAGATAAATACTTGTATGACATCTTTTCCTAAAATAATAAACAGTTAGTAAGTACACTCAATATAGGACAGGTATGATTCAGCCTCTTTTAAGAAAAGTATGTTTCAAGAATTTGGAGCAACAATTCATAAATAGTATATGGGCATAACATGGTTAAATTTAATATATATGGAATTTTTTTTCATATTTTCTTTTGATAAATACAATGAGATTTGTATAACAGTCGCATAGTAGAACCTTAACAATTCAATTTTAAATAATCTAAACTAGTAAAGAAAATTACTACAATAACCATGATAAACAAATTTAGGACCATTATAATGTTTTCATTAATTAAAATGTCTCAAATAGTTGATCCTAAGTAATCAGTCATCAATACCCTTTTCTACTACTCTGCCGAATGCATCATCCACCAAAAATTGTTCATGATCAACAAATTCAGGAAGCTCATATGGTTTGTAAAGATCAATTGGCTCCAAGTTTCGAGATTCACCTGTGTTGAATTTCTCCATCATCATTGAGTTCAATCTTACATTCACCATATTATCCAACATCTCAGATGTCAACATGTTTGTCTTCTTTCTTTGTGCTAGCTCAGATGCATTCCAATAAGCCTTGGACAAGGTAGAACTACATGGTTGACTCAAAATTCGAATGGCATACTTTTGTAAGATAGGAAGACGATCTCCACAGAAATCCCACCATATTCCTACAAATAAAATTACAATTTATATGCTCATAAAATTTATCAAGAAATAATATAGTTAAATATTAAAATTATATCAAAGCTATTGAACTTACTAGGATGAGATGCTTTCAATATTGTCTTTGCCGTAATTGTAAACAAGCTCGGTAGACGGTACTTTATTGCGATAAAGTTGCACCTCTTTCATGAAATCTTCCCTTTCTTCAATAGCCACCAAATTCTCCAAAATGAAACTTATACCATCTTTCATCTCACGACTCTCTATAAATTTCTCACTGCACAAGTAAGCAGGATTCAGAAATGTCGCAGCAGCATGAATTGGGTGCATTATATTTTCAGTATACCTACAACTAAATAACTTCCATAGCTGCATATATTTGTCTTGATTGCTATCATACTGTTGCTTAATTGTTTCTTTTTCCATTTCCATTGCTTCATATAAGTATCCTGCAGTTGACAAATCATTATCAACTAATCAAAGAACTCAAACCAAAGGCTCCAACACTGGTAACACCTCTTTCACTTGACTCCAAAATTCTACACTTTGAATGATACTAGCAACTTTAGCAATGTCCTTTTCATTATGATTCAAAATTTTCCACTTAGAAGATACAACAAGTAACTGCAATTCATCTAGAACATTCAAAATGGATCGAAGCATCAAGAAATTAGAAGAAAACCTCCTTTTACAAGGATGTTCCAATTCCTTATGGTTTGTGTACTCTCTCATAAGTGACGAAATGATACTATCCTTATACATATATGAAACAATTGATTTTGCATCAATAATTATCTTCTGAACCCAATCAACTTCCTTGCATATTTCCTTCAAAAGCAATCTAATGTCGTAAGCAGCACATTGAGTTTTGTACAACCAAGGGTACTTGCTAATAAGCATATCTCCAGCAGACTCAAAATTAGTAGTATTATCAGTGATCAACTGAACAACATTATCTGACCCAATTTCTTCAATTACTGAAGAGATAATATCTTTAATATATAGTGTTGTTATTTTATCTCTTGAAACTTCAAGTGACTTCAAAAATATTACTCCACTAGGAGAATATGCAATAATATTGATAAATGCTCTATGCTCTACATCACTCCATATGTTTGACACAAGAGTACAACCAGATACCAACCATGATTTCTTAACATTTCTAATATACTCTTTCACTTCTACCGTCAAGTCTGGAATTAGCTTCCTTTGGAAAGTCAAATAAGAGGGTAACTTATAGTCAGGACCATATTCAGCAACACCTTGCACAAAGCGAATAAAGGATGTCCTTCCTTTGGAAAGTCAAATAAGAGGGTAACTGATAACTTGCATAATTTGACATAATTTATCACTTCTTAACTTTAAACTTTAGTCTAATTTTATTTATTTTTGTTGATTTTAGACTTCATTATTGTTATTTAAATTTTATTGTAGATTTGAAGGAAATAAAGATTTAACCAAATAAAAGATAATTGAAATAGAGCAAAGAGGAAAAATGCTGAAACAAAGGGCTGAAAGGAGCAACGTTTTTTGGGCTGAATAAAAGAAAATATTGGGCTGAAAAGAGGAGCTGCTTTTGGGCTGAAGAGAGCAAGGTTTTTGGGCTGAAGAAAGCAAAGTATTGGGCTGAAACAGTGGGCTGAAAAAGACAAACGTTTTTTGGGCTGAAAAGGGCACCAAATCTAAAAGAAAAAAGGGCACCACGGCTAGAAAAAGTTTTGGAGGCGCTGAAAATAAAAGGGGGGCTGAAGCAGAAAGTTTGGAGGCTGAAACTGAAGACAGAAAAGCTGAAACAGAAAAGAAAGAGAGGGCTGAAGCAGAAAAGAAGCTGAAGCTTATGCAGAAAGAAAGGGGAGGCTGAAGCAGATTTTTGTGTTCATTTTTTCCTTCAAATCATCTCAGAAAAATTATGGTGAATTCGTTTATGTTGAATTTAATTTTTAGCATGAACTAAATTTCTTATTTCTAGGAAAACGATATAATCTAGTTCCGAACTATGCTTGCTTTTCTATGTTAATTTGAATTAATTCTTTTCATGTTTGTCTGATTTATTCTGAGTTTATTGCTTCTAATTAACCGGCCATTAATTAGATGATTTTGATCTTGTGATTTGCTGTCGAAAGAGGGAATTATAGGATAGATCTTGAATATTTCGGCATAGGTAAATATAGAGATCGAAAAACTTGTATGAACCTGTGTAGTATTAAAATCATTGGTCTTAATGCTTTCTTGCTTTATTAAATTGCATACTCTTGTGTAAATTGATGAACAAGAATGTTTCCAATTGACTGTCGAAAGAGGCTTTTGGATGTTTATTGGAGATTGCTAACAAACAAAGAGAATTAAATTCAATTAGCTAGATGAGAAAAGCATAGTGAGGGATTAGGTGAAATCGATTTCCTAGAAGTTTTCTTCCCATTAATTTGATCTTTGAACAACATATTTTTTTTCCTCTGCTTATTTTCTATAATTTGATTTTATTTTAAATTCCAATTACAACAACCTTAGTGACTTCTCTAGATAAAATCGAGATTAGCATAATTTTGGTATTTGTCAAAAGTAAGTTACCAATCCCTGAGGACGATACTCTTCTCATCACTTTACTATAAAACTACGATACAGTGCACTTGCAGTTTTGCACCGATCAGTAACTTATAGTCAGGACCATATTCAGCAACACCTTGCACAAAGCGAATAAAGGATGTCGTTTGAACAACATTGAATGATATGTTATTTACTATAACAAGTTGTGCAAGCAATTTGTCCACTGCATTCTTATCTTTTTTACCACACATCTCTGAATTGATAGCGTGGCACATATCTTTCAATATTGAACACAATGTGGTTTTACTCTCTTTAGCATTGCTAGAACTTGATGCACTCTTCAGTTTTTTGTGAGTCCCTCCAACTGCTAGATAAGCATCTTTTTGAACATCTTCAGGCACACTTGTACAAATATCTACATCATTACCTTTAACTCCAGCCAAGTGATATTTAATCCTAGAAGCACCCCCAGCAAAATTATGCTGACAAAAGTTACATTTGAAACGGTCATCTAGGTCTTCAACATAGCTCCAAAATCAATCTTTCTTTCTAACCATATTTATTTTCCCTTAAAAAAAGAAAAGAAAAGAATATAATATTTGAAAAAACTTAATTAATCTAAACAAAGATTCTATAAATGAATAAAAATAAATTTATTCTACCTCTTTCAAATATTAAATATTTACTTTTTGCCGACCAAACCTTTCCATCGAAGGCATTCTCTAAATGATAACTTTATGCAAGACTAAAAATATATCTAAATTAATATGACTAGCACTTTTTACAAATTAAAAATCTAACTGTTATGACATATCATTACTCATATTAATTTTTTTTAACATAGCTGAATGGTGGAGTTTGAATGGGAGCTCAACTCCAAATTTGCAACAGTTAGCAATAAAAATCTTGAGCTTGACTTGTAGTGCATGTGGTTGTGAGCATAATTGTTGTGTTTGGGCAGGTGAGCTTTTAAGTATAATAAGTAGATTTTATCATTTGATGAGCAGCATTATTCCATAGAAAATTCCAAAGGTGTAATTAGTAACTAATACTTAGTTTTCATAAGTACTTGTAGATTCGCATAAAAATAAGGAATAGACTTGCACAAAAAAGACTAAATGATTTATTCTTTGTGAAGTATGATAAAAAAAAAATTGAAGGCACGATATGATAAGTGTGATGTTATTGATCCCATCTCCTTGGATGATAAAGATGAAAGTAATGAATGGCTGTAGGGGAAAATTGGTATTGAGCCATCTATGGATGCTGAAGACGAGTTGGTTGATGATGATGATGGTTTGATATGGGGTGCAGTGGCAAGAGCTGCCACCGTTGGAGAAGCAAGGAAGAATACTAGATTCTAAGCACAATCAAGGGCAAACTCAAAGGCCTCAACATCACAACCAAATATATAAGAGGAAGATGATGATTCTAAGGAGACCGAGGAAGAGAATGTTGATGGCCATACTAATTTATTCAGCTGACTAAGGCCCCACCAGTGCACAAATTAAAGACTATGTTGTGCTTAAAAGACTCCCTTCAAGAAAAAGATTCCTGCCAGTAACACAAAAATTCCACGAATTTGTTGACACCCACTAATGCATTCTTACTTAAACGGTTAAACCCCACAATTGTACAAATATGAAAAGCAATTTACATTTAACACATTAGTACACCCACAGAGGAAACCAAGAAATAACGTTGTAAGGTGTCAAGCTTACCAGCAGTGGATGTCAAGGGGAACGTTACTTATATCATCTCTCTCGATGAGAACAGTATTAACTCTTTCTTGGGCTGTAACAATTCACGTGCCTTGTTCAGATTCTTCAGAAAGTTCTGTTCTTTACTGGTGGTGACACTGACACCCCAAAAATAAAAACCAAAAAACCTAGGCTACACGGTTTTCTATTCTTAAAATAAATAAATAAAAAATAAAAGAAGGCTATTATTATTTTTATTTTTTTGGGAGAGAAAAAGAGGCAACAAAAATTAGGGGAAATTTTTATGATATGGAGCAAGAACAACACAATTTTATTTGGATTGACTCCGCACAATGCAAGACCTAAAATGTAAAATTTTTGGGGGTAATTACATTCTACTCCCCTCACTTGAAGTTGAGAAAATGACACTACCCACAAATTTAAAAAGAAAAAAAGACTTTTCCTCTTTGACATCCGACTGACCAAAATTTTTTATATTAATACCATTAAAAATGTTGTGTGCTAACTTTCCCTTTGTCTTCAAAATTTATTTTCTATTTCAAAATTAAAATTCATTATTTTAATTTTGGACAAAATTTAGATACAAAATTAGTACTCAATAAAATAAAAATTACTTTATATTTTGAAAATCTAATCATTGAATTGCATGTTCTTTACACTCTTATTACACATGTCAAATTTTGTGTTAATCAGATATTATTTTATATATGATCTATAAACTTATATTTTATACATAATTTTTAGACTACAAAAACTTACAATTTAAACAATATATTGATGGCATAGCTATTGATTTATAATTTTCTAGAAATTTTGCAATTATAGAGGATAAGAAGAAGATATAAGAAAAAAATATAATCTAATGGTGAATTTGTCAAATTTTACTACCAATAAAAAGATATTGAGTAAGGTTGTAGTTTTAGACTACAATCAATTTTGTAACTAAACTTTGTCCATTAAATTTTTAATTAAAGAGTATTTAAAAAATATTAAGTATGCATTTTGCTTATTATTGTTATTATTGTTGTTGTTATTATTTTCAATAGGTTGTGAGGAGAATTACCATTTCTAGTGTTTTGGTACTTAATAAATTTTGCATTTTTATTCTAAACTTATCAATTATTTTTTTATTAACCTTCATTAAACTTTTATAAAAAGGTTCGTATAGAAGTTTAGAATATTTCATTACTAATACAAACAAAATGGGATAGTATTAATTTCTTCAAACCTTAAGAAAATGAAGTGTTTTTTTTTCCTTTAGGTTTGGAGGTTTGGGATAGAGTGTCATTTCCCTAAATTTCAAGTAATTGGAGTGTAATTCTCCCAAAGATTTTTAACAATGTATAAAGTTAGAATGTTTTTTTTTTTTTTTTTTTATTTTATAAAAAAGATAATAATATAGTTAATGCCCAAAAGTAAGCTTGGGCTAATGCCAATTCAAGATGGTTCAAGACACTTCAAAACTGACCAACTTAGTCACTAATCACTATGAGAGAGGGAGAAAAAAATGAGTAACGGTTTATGGAACAAATTGAGTTTAGAGACCAAGTTAGTAAATTTTGAAATGTCTTCAACCTAATTGGTATTAGCCCAAACTTTAGGGGTGTTAATATATAGGAGGGGAAGGTGGTAACCCCTACATGACCAAGGCAACAAGGAGGAAGATGGGCACCAATGTGCTCACTAGTGAAAAACTTTAAAAAGTTAAAAATACTTTTCATACATACTAATCATATCAATAATTGGGAAAAAAAATATCCTTACACCTATAACAAAAAATTAATAGTATCATTCTGCGCTATACATGACCTAATCAAAAATCATATATAAAGAAATCGAACTCAAACAAAATTTATATGTTCCTACAACGATTAACAACACAAAATAAAAAATTTAACAATTAATCACACAATATAGTCAAAACATAACCCAATAGGATATACATATATATATATATATATATATATATATATAATCACTAATGAATTGTGACTCTATCATTTGTTGAAAAAAAATGTGACTCTGACTTCTTAAAATTTTTTAAAAATTAATTAATTTATATATATAAATTTAATTTTCATGTAAAATGAATAAGATATTCTTTTAAAATTACGCATGTTTGTCGTTTTTATATTTTATATAAATTTTTTTTTTAAATTTTTTTGGGGGCCATCGCCAATGGAACTCTGATATTACCAAAGCAATAAAAAAAATGGTGACACAGAAAATGGTCACAAAGTAGAAAATTAAAGGAAAACATTTCTAATGGAAAAATCATTACAGGACAAAAGAAGTCTCAATGAAAATTCATTGAAGAGAAACAATTACAACGTCAATGACTCACAAATTTACTAGGATACATAGATGCTCTGTTTTTGACTCACAAATTAACTAGGATGCATAGATGCTCTATTTTTGACTCACAAATTAACTAGGATACACAGATACTCAATTTTTTTTTTCTTCGTATCCGTATTTGATACATTTCAAACCAGATTCCTTTGCATGTGTGTGATATTTGTAATTTTTTTTCTTGAAGAAAAAAGTGTTGATATGTCAAAGATATGCCCGTGATATATACAGCTTGGATAAGATTGTAAACCAACCTCTTGACAGTGAGAGATAGTTCAAACTTATAAGGATTTTTTTTTTCTTACATATTAGTTTCAATGTTGAACACTATTCTACTTATCTTTTATTTACACTTTTAGATCTTGGTTTGTATTTTAAACATCATATAATGGTTATAGATTCACTTTATTATTGTGGGTTCTAGCTAGCTCAACTGATAAAATCTCTTACCATATAGGTTGAAACTATCTTTAAAAAATATTCACTTAATTATTCATTATTATCTTTAAAATGATATATCATTAACAACATATAAAAAATAAATGCCTAACATTAATATATTTAAAAATAAAAATAAAAATATAATTAATAAGTTATTAATATATGTCTTATCCTAATTTTTCAAGTTATCGTCCTATGTAACATACCCGTATTTGTGCATTCTAGCACACAAATCCTTTGTGACCAAGATTTATACAACTCTTGAATAGGATTTGGTTTTGATTTGGAAAAGTATATATTCCCATTAATCATTTTATTCAATTCTGGTTGGTTTTATTGTAATCTGATTTTTCGTCCAAATTGTACGCATACTCTGTTGCCACTGAGGATTAATGAGTTTTGTATGTATAATTCTTGTAATTTTACTTTTTATGAAGGATTATAAACATGCATCTAAGAAAATAGGAGCACTATACCCATTACTCATTGTAATTTGTAATCTGATTTCTGTCAATTTTTTTGACCATATCTTATTGCCCATTTTCGTTTCATTGTATCTATTGATAACATATTCTTGTATATTATGAAAGATAGTATTTTCTAATATGTAAATAAACAATTGTAGTAAACAACACCAAAGGTTTTACAGAGAACATAACAACAAAGAAAAAACCAATCAACCATTATAATTAGATATATATATTTTGCTCAACTTACTCGGTCACTGGTAGAAGAAAGAGCTTGAAGCTTGGTCCATCGGAAATGCCAGGAATTCTTGTGTTGAGGGATCCTAGTTGCAACCGAGACTGATCGGAGATTTGGGGTTGAGTTGAGGCTATTGGCTAGAATAGGCCCGTCGTGGGCCTCGTGGCGACAGGTGTAGCTCATGGACAAAAAGTCATGCATGGGTGGCACGTAGCCTCCTAAAAACGTTTTAAGTGGGTGGAATTTCATAAATTTATGCCATTTACTTTTTTTAAAAAAAAATTTAAAAAAAAATAGTTTTCTATCTTTATTATGGTTAACAAATTTATTATATGTTTATTTTACTTATTAATATAAAAGTATAAATTAATTTATTTATGACGTTATAAGTGGTTCAACCATTGGTTCAATATCAATCGGATGGACTAGAGATTTTTTGATTGTTTGATCGGTCTGATTTCTAAAATATTGCTTGAAGTAAAATTGTAAAAATGTTCATAATTTTGATGTATTTATAATAAATCATATTTTAAAAAATTATGTTTATGTCATACAACTTATAATGTGATCCATTATAAATAATCGTGTCATACAACTTATGATATTCACATTGAGTTACATTATGGCATGTTGTTATTTTATATTTTTATGAACTCATGCCAGTAAAATTTTAAACATTATAAATAATTGTGTCATACAACTTACAACTTATGATATTCACATTGAGTTACATTATGGCATGTTGTTATTTTATATTTTTATGAGCTCACGGTAGTAAAATTTTAAACTTTTTGAAAGGTTAGAAATAGAGTCTTCTTTGGTATTTGCCCTAGTGTTTTCGATATCTAAATCTTGAAAGTACTTTATGTATCTTCCAAGATTGCCCTTGGGCAAAGGAATTTTGGATTGCTTTTCTTGGACAACGAAAAATATCTTTTATTTCATAACTCACTGGTTGAGACATGGAAATTTTTTTTTTTTTTTTGGTTAAGTGGAAAATATATTAACAAAACTAAAGATCAAACAGAGAAGCAGGACAGAGCCTATTCAAGTACAAGCCATTGAAATCAAAATCTAACAAACTGGAAACGTCCACAGGAGGACTTTCAAAAACAGAAAACTCAGCTTCTTGAATACCTCTCATCCTGGCTAAAGCATCCGCACACCGGTTTGCTTCTCGGAAACAATGCTTGAAACGAATTTGAGGGATTTGCTGTATCAAGTATCCACAATCTTCCATGAGAGCAGAAGCAGAGATATTAGAATACTTGGGGTTCACAACAGCATCCACAATAGACTTTGCATCCAACTCTACCTCTACCGCCAATATGTGGCGATTAACACATAGATTAAGACCGTTTCTAAGTGCCCAGAGTTCAGCAAGAAAACTAGTTGTAATTCCTATTTTGCGAGCAAACCCAAGGGAAGAGCCATCCGAGTTCAATTTCAACCAACCTGCTACAGGTTTAGACCATCGGATTGGCCTAACCACTCTAACAACAGGCTCCTTGAAAGGCGCAGCACAGAAGTTGTACTCAAAAGCCCTTTGGACTATTTCCTTTGCCAACAGGGGATTCGGCCCAAGACTCTTAAAGACCGTGTGATTCCTACGCTTCCAAATTAACCAAACAGCAAAAAGAAATTGAATACTACTTGTCCATGAGCTACATGGAAATTTGACTAATATATCTCCTTTCTCTTTTCAAATGATGCCTTGGAATGTTTTATTTGCTTATAGAATTTGGCAACTTTGGCTTTTTAGAAATAATAGGATATTCAATCTCAATCCTCCTTCTGAAACTAAAACACTTAACCAGCTTATGTATAAATCTTTACATTTAGTTGCAGAATTTTATCATCTTGCATATCATAGAAAAACAAAAGGTACAAAAGTCGCTAAAATAATATATTGGCATCCTCCACAACCTCCTTTTATTATTGTAAACGCATATGGTAGTTCTAAATATAATCCTAGTAAAGCAGGAGGTGGCAGTGTATTAAGAGATAGTGAGGGAAGATGGATAAAAGGTTTCTCAATTCACATCGGCATTGCCTTAAATAATATTGCAGAAATATGGGCTATTAGATGTGGTTTAAAAATGGCTTGGGAATTAGGTTATAAACATATAAATCTAGAAATTGATTCTCAAATTCTCCCCAATTGGCTAACAACATATGGTGTTCTAGCACCAGAACGTTCTGTTTTGATTTTGGATTGCAGCATGCTGCTTGGCCAAGAAAGAATAGTCCTTCCATGTCATGTCTTTCGTGCAAAAAATGACATGGTAGATGAACTAGCAAAGAGGGGACAGGAGCACCAAGTAGAGAATATAATGAATGTCCAAATTTTGTTTATGTAAAATATGAGTGTGATTTTTTGCAACTAGGCATTCCTCGCAAGTGCCTAGTGGACAATACTTATAAAAATGCTCCTTAATTAAAAAATAAATCCTTTGTTTTATCAAAAAAAGAAAAAGAAATAGTCTTCAATTATAGTAATTAAATTAATTATTTTAACGTATATGTAGTGTACCACATGATTATAGAGAAAAAAATGGAAAACTAATAATAGAAAAAAGAGAGTATTCACTTGACGCAACTATAATATCTTGGACACTACTTTATTATATAGAATATGATATGATTTTGACATGAAATTAGATAACATTCATGAAATAACTTTTTGATGACATTAATTAAATAACTAATTATTATATGATTTAATAATTCTCTTCTAATGTGCTAGAGGTCTAATATTTTCACATAAAATGATTTTCGGCATTCAAATAGGTTTTAGTCATAACTTGTGTGAATTTCTGTTATTTTAGTTAAGATTAACTTTGAGGTTCAAGTTATTACTAATAATGACATCATTTATGATGTCCCCTACCTATGGTCTTTTCCTACTATCTACTTATCATTAAAATTAAGAGTAACCCATTGAGGGCGTGAAAGGAAATAATTTAAAAATTCATACTCTAATTAAACTTTTTAAAAAATTTAAGGGTTTAATTTGAAATCACCCAAAAATATTGAGAAATTGTGAAGTTTGTCAAAGTTTTTAATAAATGATAGGCACTTGGCACAAAAAGAGTATATCTACTTGGCATAGAAAAAAGGTTGGCACTTGGCCCAATTACGACTTCTAAACCTAACTTTAGGGTCCGTTTGGTTGAAGAGGTGAAAAAGTGAGAGGATAAAAGAAATTTTAGTTTCTCTCATTTGTGTTTGGTTGGAGGTGGAAAAGTGGATGATAGAAAAAATAAGTTTGTATAAATTTACTCATATGTTCTTATTTAAAAATTATGCATAATCAAATCAAAAAAGTGGCAAAGAACCAAAAAAAAAAAACAATCGCCCAAATTTATGAAGAAAAATCATGCCTAGAAAAAAAAAAGCTAATAAAAAAAAATTCAAATCTTGTTAAACACAAAAAAATGAAAAGAAGAAAAGAAGAAAAGCAAAACAAAAGAAATTACCCACAACCTGTATCACATCAAAAAAAAAAAAAAAACCAGTAGGTCCACGCCTAAGGGATAGGGGGGAACTTGAGTCTCACTAATTTTTCATCATCTCCTTTTCCCCAACCAAACACCTAAAAAAATCAATTTTATCTCCCTTATTTTCTATCATTCTTGAAGTGGGCGCATTAAGTGTTTTTTACCACAACAACTTCAACTTTTTGCTTTCTTCTCCTCATAATTCCTTTGCCCTCATCAAAGCCAAAAAGATAAGTTGTGACTTGTAAGAATAAGTAAGCTTGTTACTTGTGAGGTAAATTTCCAGGTGTTGTGTAGTGGAATGCAGCCTTTAGGGAACGATTTCCAACCTTAGGCTATGATTTCTGAAAGTGGTAGTGGGTTTTCAAATTTGAAGCAACTGAATGTGATAATGGATTTTGGGGAAAACAAAAATAAAAGACTTATTTGGTCTGGTCTAGTTTGGTTTGATTATTTAAAGGGATCAAAAGAAAATAAGTAATTGTTGATATTAAGTTGTCTCTCTTTTTTTCTTTTTTTTTTTTTTAAATAATGAGCAATGGCCAAAAATGTGTGATGTTGATAAGAGAAGATCAGTGATGTTGAGCAAGCTCGTTTGTGGATGGTGCTATTGAACAGTAATGTGCAAGGTTGCATTGTGATGGACAGAAACTATTGAAGGTTGCAAGAATGTGACTCTAATACCATGTTGAGATAACAAGAAAAAGAAAGAATGAAATAAATTGTGTTTTCTATATGTTGAAATACATGATGAGACCTAGAGAGATCCTTGACTGAGCTGATGACTATGTAAACTTTGATCTTGGCCTAGGGAGATCCTTGACTGAGCTAATATAAAGGAAATTTCTCCTAATTTTTGCACAATCAATGATTTGAACATATGCAAATTTAGGCTATACATCAATTTATGGAATATTCAAACATTAGCAACCACATTATGTATTATAAGCAACAACTGCTGCTCTTGGCACTATGTTACATGTATTTTTGTTGTAAATCAGGTTTCCGAGACATGAATTGAAAAAATTAAAATTGTGCTTTAGAAATATGATTTTGATATTTTGTTATAATTGTGTGTTTGAAAACATGATTTCAATTCGAACAAATTACCTTTGTAGGTTTCATTAAATCATAATAAAATATTCTAAAATGGTTTTTGAAGACACGATTTTAACGATGAAAAGCAAAGTATAAATAAAAAGATGTTAGATTTTCCAAATAATTAAAAGTATTTCTATTTTAATAAGAATGCGCCTAGTAGGTATCGCAGCATCGCTAGGCCTAATTTGAGTAGGCCGAAGGTGAAGAAGAGAGTCAAGACTTCATAGACTATAGATATTTTTTATTTAAATGAATGTTTTCTATACTATATTGTATAGAATTGGTTTTTGTAGGTTTTTTGTTTGTCGGTGGGATAGTGTGGCCTTCCATCAATTAAATTAGGTGGGCAAATTTTAAACCTACACAAAAGACCAAAATATTAAAAAAAAATGATATTTGCCTTGAGAATCCAACGTGGCATAAAATTTTTTCCTGATAAACCAATAAAAATATGATTGCATTATTTAAGCGTCATACAACAAACTCATTTTTGTTTTTCACAACTTTACAAAAATAATAAGTTGCAGTCATCCACCATCACGTTTACATGTACTCTCTCTCAAATACGTTTACATGTACTCTTGCTAACATAAAACTTTCATTCATATAACTATGTGCCCAACTCACACAAAGGCCAAATCATTCACATTAAATGAGCTAAAAATTAAAATTTTTAGCAATTCAAAAACCTATTTTATCTATTTTAAACCCCTTATTTTACAATACATCCTACATAAAAATTTTATTTTTTTATCACTTCATTTAAAATAAAAATAAAAACAACATTCGTAAACACCAAAAGCCATCAGCCACTTCATTTAAGGAATATAAAAAAAAAATTTATAAAATTTGAGCTATTTGCCAACATTTTTAACAATATCTTTTTTCTTTTTGATAAACAATTTTTAATAATATCGTTATCGTTGCTGTATGTCTTTTGTGAAATGAGTTACTAAAAATTGTTTTTTTTTTTTTTAGCTTTTAAGAGATTTATTATGATTTTGAATAAAGTCTTTTGCTATTGAATACATACAAAATATGTGGTTTTAAATACTGTCTAAAAAAAATTTAGTATTTGAATTTAATGATAAAGAGCAATAATTTATTTATTTTTTAATTAAAAAAATAGTGGCACATTAGGCTGGCTGGGATTGCTGGGCCTAATTTACCCAGCCAGCCCAAAGGCTTAGAATAGAGTAAAAAAACACTCCATAGACTTAAGTAAAATTGAATTGGCTTCATTTGTTGAGCGTCGGTGAGAGATCTCAGCAGTTTAGAGCATTCACAGCAGCAGTGGTATAAAGCAATAATACTATATTTTAGCTCCACTTTCATTAAAAGGATTAGGGGTGTGCAAAAAACCGACAAACCGAACAAACCGGCCGAAACCGACCGAACCGTTGCCAAATTTTCGATTCTGTTTCGGTTTTGAATTTTTAAAACCGAAAATATTCGGTTCGGTTTTCGGTTGCAGGTTTGAATGCACCGAACCGCCCGAACCGAACCGATTCATATTATAATATATTTTATATATAATATAAATTTTATAAATATTTGGGCCTCCACTACTATTTGGGCTTTTCATTTTGTTTAGAAACATTTGGGCCTTTCATTTTGTTTAGAAACATTTGGGCCTTTCTTTGTTAAATATGATCCAGCCTTTACATTTCATTTCATGTTTTCAATTTTCATTTTATCATTAGATTAAGTAACTATAATTAAACTAATTACTAATTAGATATCTAATTAAACTTAATCTAATTAAACTATAAAAACAAAAAAAAACCCTACAGCCCACACGTTCTCTGTTCTCACCCTCACTCTCAGCCTCCACTCCTGTACCTCTCAGCTCTCATAGTCTCCTCTCATAGCCGCCACTCCAATCCCTCTCACAGCCTCCACTCCACACCGGCTTCCACGCAAATCTGCCTCTGCACCGCCTCCAAACAGCGGCCTCCACACGAATCTTTCTCTGCCGCTGCCGATCTGCCTCTGCCGCTTCCTTCACACGCCGGCCTCCACATGAATCTACCTTTGCCGCCGCCTCTATCTACCTCTGCCGCCGCCTACAGACGAATCGGCCTCTGTTGCCACCTCCCCACGCCGGCTTGATCTTTTCATTCTCAGTTTCTCACGGTGACATTTCTCGATAACCCTCTATTTTTTCTTTTTTCTTTTTTGGGTTTTGTTTAATACTGGATCAATGCTATTTTCTGTGAATCTGTGATTGTGATTTTGTATTTTGGGTTTTGTTTAATATTAGATCAATGCTATTTTCTGTAAATTTGTGATTGTGATTTTGAGTTGTTATTTTCTTATTGAAAAATCGATAACCCCATGTGATTTTGAGTTGTTTTTTTTCTTTTTGTGACTGTGAAACTGTGATGTTGACTGAAACCGAAAACCGACGAAACCGACCGAAACCGAAATACAACCGAAACCGATCGATTTCCAATTATTTCGGTTGGTTTTGGTTGGGAATTTCACAAACCGAAAATTTCGGTTTCGGTTGGCCAAAACTAAAAAAACCAACCGAACCGAACCGATTGCACCCCTAAAAAGGATGCTCCAGCAGTGGAGCTAAAGCAAAAAAATATACACGATTCGCTACTCTTTAGATGTGCACTGTAGCATAGAGCTAAAAATAAAAAATATTTTTTTATTCAACTGATCCACTCGTTCCAATTTTTTTATTCATTTATCAAACCCGGTGGTTCTTCACTCTCACTCTATTCTCACTCTCTCTCGTTCATCTCTCAAGCCTCCAAGCCTCTCAAGCTCACACACAGACCCACCGCCATCCCGAACTCCGGTACGGTCACCGCCATCGTCAACTCCGGAACGGTAGCCGTCCTCGTCAACTCCGGTACGGTACAACCTGCTTCTATTTTTTTTCTTTTTCTTTTTTTTTTCTTTTTTTCATTTTATCAAATCCGGTCTCATGATTCACTCTTTCTTGTTCATTGTCATCTCTCATCTCAAGCCTCTCAAGCTCACTCTCTCAATGTCGCCGGCCCGACCATCATTAACGTCACCGCCATCGTCAAGTTCAGACCCACGCCGCCGATCTGCCTCAGCCGCACTTCACTTCCGCCGATCCACTTCAGGTTATTTGTGGATGCGTTGGGTATTAATATCCTCTTCGCCGATCCGCCGATCCACTTTCAGTTTTTGATTTGGATCCACTTCATGTGGATTTCTCTGTTTTTTATTTTTGATATTTGATTTTTTATTGTTGTTTGGTGTTTGGTGTTGAACGATTTGTTTAGCTTCAAAAACTCATCCTCTCATATTGTAAGCACCTGAATTATGTTAGATTAAAAAGGAATTAGCATCCTCTCTGTTTGGGTATTAACATCCTCACTCTTTCTCGTTATTATTATTTGATTGTTTGGTGTTTCTACTCTTTGTTACGGATGCTTGAAAATAGAACTACCAACGAATTGCAAATTTGGATGAGATAGCATTGGTGCAGGGATTTTGTTTTAATGTTTCACATTTGATTTGGGCGGATTTTGTTGGATATATTGTTGCACAAAACTAGAAACAGAGCACACATTTCTTGTGGTCATTTTAATGTGAAATTGTTAGTTTGGTTTTGAGATGCTCAAAAATGAATTTGGTATTTTCTTTATCAATGGGATTAAGTTACATGTCAAATTAAGTATTTATGCATAATCATGTTCTATTGTTATAATTCTAAGTATTTTAAGTTTTGATATTAATGTTGGTTTGGGAATTTTCTGTGTGCAGGGAAGTTTGCAATTTTTTTTTTCTAATTTTATGGAGTCGCATAGAGGCACTGAGTTACATAGAAACCTACCATATTTTACGGGTATCATGAATAGGGATATAGAAATTGACTCGCAATTGTTGGGAACGGCTCAAAATACTCCTTTGTCAATTGTTGGGAACGGGAATCATGAATGGGTTAAAAAAATCACTTGTTTATACTAGACGATTATTTGCTATCATATGGTGGCGGCGGCGGCATAGGAAGAGTCGATGGCGGTGGCAGAAACGGTGGCGGCGGCGGCGGTGGCGGTGGCGGTGGCGATGGCGATGGCAGTAGCGGTGGTGGCGGTTGTAGGTGATTGTGATTGTTGTTTATTGTAATGGATATATTATTTTATTGTAGTGGATATATTATTTTATTGTAATGTTTATATTATTTTATTGTGTTGAAAGCTAAAATAGATTCACTGCTGCAACATGTGTGTAGCTAAAATAGATAAAGTAACTTTTGGTGGAGTTATAAAACTAAATTTTTAGCTCCACTGCTGTGAATGCTCAAGAGCCTATATTCCATCCCCACAAATCCAGCCTGTTCCCATTTAAACCCCGATCACCTTCCCTTCCAATCCACCGTCCATTCCTCAAACTTGCACCCCACTTAACCACTCTCTGACCCCACTCTTTCTCAAAAGAAAAAGACCTTCGATCCAACTCTCTCCTCTTCCTCTTACTTCTTCCTTCACATCACAACCAAAGCATAACAAAAAAAAAAAACACACATCCCAGAAAAACCCAGAAGCTCAAACTTGCTTCCTTGTCCAAAACACCACCAAAGAGATGAAAATGAAAGCAAAGGGCATTTTGGTAATTTTGGCACTGGTGGTGCTGGGAGTGTAATCAGTGGTCACAGTTTTGCTGTAATGAGACAATCACTGATTACTTCCAAGTGTATCAATTTGAGGAATGGTTTTCTTAGAGGAACTCGCCTGTGGCTCATGCCGTTGGGTTCTGGGACTACCAGTCGTTCGTTCTTGCTGTTGCGCAGTACGAGCCACTTGGGTTTGGGACCACCGGTAACAAGATTGAGAAGATGAAGGAGGTCGCTGCTTTTCTTGGCCATTTTGGGAGTCAGACTTCTTGTATGTGGTGTTTTTTTTATGGAAAATGTGTGATGGGTTTTTGAGATTTGTTGTGTTTTTTTTTTGTTGGGTGTTTGATTTGGTTGTTTCTATTTTGTGGGTGTCTGTATCTTTTGATTAGTTGTAGGAAAATGTGTTTAGTTGACTAGATTGGAATTTTAGAGTGGGTTTTGATTGTCTGGGTGGTTAATTTGATTGTATGTGTGTTTCTTAAGTTTGTTAGTTGGATAGAGATTTTGTTTACTTGATAAACAGAAAATTTAGGGTGAGTTTTGAGTGGATTTTTATACTTGGGTGTGTGCTTGTTATGTTAGTTGAATGAGATTGTGTGTTTCTTTTAGCTGGGTGTTTGATTTGATTGTCTATCACTGTGTTTGTGTTTCTGTTTTTTATTTAATTGGTGGTAATTGTATTTAGTTAATAGATTGGAATTCAGAGTGGGTTTTGAGGGAATTTGATTAATGCTTGGTCATGTATAAAGGAGTGTGATTCATGTACAAGCGAGAAAGATTAACTGTGTGAGTTGATTCAAGTTGAGGGAAAAAAAGGGTAGAGAAAGACCTAAAATAAAATTAGTTAAAGTAGTTAAAAAGGACATGTCAATTATGGATGTAACAATGAGTATGGTTTTAGATATAATAGAACGGTGGAAAAGAATATATGTTGTTAACCCGGCTAGTTTGTGAGAATTCATAGCTGACCTTGAGATTTTGGAGGATAAGGCTTGTTGTTGTGAGGGTATTCGATTATCTGGGTGTTTAATTTGATATTTTGAGATAGTGTGTGTGTTTTACTTAATATATAGAAATTTTAGAGAGTGGGTTTTGGGGGGATTCTTTTACCAGTGTGTTTGATAAGATTGAGTGTGTCTTTTGGGTGGATTGGATGAAATGGTGATTACCTGGTTGTGTGTGTGTGTGTTTGCAGTGATTGGAGGAAATGGTATTTACTATTTAGTTACTGAAAACTTTTTGTTTGTTCACATAATTGTTGATGGTAAATGGTGATTATAATTGGGTTCTAACCAGGTGGTTAATGGAGTGGCAACTGGAGGACCGTTAGCTTGGGGGCTTTGCTTCAGCAGAGAAATGAGTCCCAGCCAGTCATACTGTGACGACTTCTACAAATACGCCTACCCTTGTGCTCCTGGAGCTGAATACTATGGCTGTGGTGCCTTGCCTATCTACTGTTCTGTATATATTTCAGAACCAACTGTTTCTTTTCTTTTTCTCAATTTCATGGTGTTACCTTTGTTTTGTTACCAAATCTATCTTTCTTCAACCAATCTACTGATCTGATTTCATTATTTCTGTTAGTTTTTCCATTTGATTTGTTTGTTGTCTTTTCAATGCTGTGAGTTTAGAATCATAAACACATTGCACTTTTGATATCAATAAAACTTTTATTACCTATCAAAAAAAGAAGAAATGCCAAATATGAAATATAATTTGATGACGATGATGATATACTACTTGTACATAAGTTCTAAGATGGTCATTATAATAAGCATCTTCACTAGATAACTGACCCATGCACTTAGAGAATCATTTTATAGATCAAAGATGATGCATCGTGTCACTAGTAGTTCTTAACTTGTTTATTTGCCCTGTTTTGTATTATTAAACTTCTTGCTTCTTAGATTCTTATTTTTGGTGGTGTTGTTATCTGTGTTCTTATCTGTAGGAACTACAACTATAGTGCAGCTAGAGATGGTATTAAAGCAGACCTGTTGAACCATCCAGAATACATTGCACAGAATGCTACCCTCGCTTTCCTGGCTGCGATTTGGAGGTGGATGACCCCAATCAAAAAGTCACAGCCTTCAGCCCATGATGCCTTTGTTGGCAACTGGAAGCCTACCAAGAATGACACTCTATCTAAGCATGTTCCTGGTTTTGGTGCCACAATGAACATCCTTTATGGGGAACGTACTTGCGGCCAAGGTGATATTGATCCTATGAACACCATCATTTCCCATTACCTGTATTACCTTGACCTTCTTGGTGTTGGCCGAGAGCAGGCAGGGCCCAATGAAGTGCTCTCTTGTGCAGAGCAGGTTGCATTTAACCCTATCACCACTGCCAACACCGCAACTTCTTGAGCTCTACATGATGATTACTAGGTAGCCTATTTTATTGTTGGATTGATCCTCTCCAAGAGGGAAGTGTTAATAAGAGTTGGCAATGATGATATTATACTCAGGCCACAATTATAATGTGTGGAGTTATTTGTCGGTGCCCTTCGTTATTGCTGTAATGTGTAGATTTTGAGGTCCATTTATTTCTACCTAGTATGATCTTGTGCAATATATGTTCACTACGAACCATCTTCTTGTTATCCATGTTTCAAATACAAATTTGTAAAGTTAAAAAATTACAATGTGTCTTATTTATAAATTCTGGTCCCAATTAACTGGTTTCTATGGTAAATTTCTCTCCTTTCTTTTTCTTTTCTTTTTCTTCTATTTCATGTGCCATGACTTTTTGGCTAACCAGTATTGTGCTGAGAAAACAACCTCGTACTTGCATTCAATTAAGATGGTAATATGTAATTATTGACTTCCAGCAACTGCGCTAATTATGTTTCATGAACTGTGTTTTTGTTGTCTAATGAGCTTTCCCCTTGCACCAAAAATTTGAAGTAAAAAAAGAAAAAGAAAAAGAAGAGGATTAAGATCTTAAAAACTCCATAGAATTTTTATAATCATATCCATTCATTTAATTCGATTCTAGTGCAAAGTATGCTGCTGGTTTATAAGTTTTAGCCCATTAGCAATTTTAGTCCTTAAAACTAAAAGTGATTACATTTAGTTCTTAACAATTTATAGTGATCGGTTTGAGTCCTTAACAAAGATAAAGTGATATTTTCAACAAGTAAAGTGATATTTTTAGTAACTACCAAACTGAAAATGATCATGTAAGGCCACCATTCGAACTTAGAGAAAAGTAATCTAATCACCACTTGCCACGTGTCTAAGTTGTGTCAAAGTGTGTGTGCAAGTGTGACTTTTTGACATCCCCCCCTCCCCCCAACAAAACCAATTTTCATATAACAAAAAATTCTTTAATGAAATTTAGTATAATGTTTTACATTTTTTTTTTTTTTTGGTTTCCCAAGGTGTCTCTAGGTTTTTATCCCAGGACTAATTCTTTGAGGTATTGTCAGGCGCCAACACGGGGACCTCTCCCAAGAAAGTTTGCTGCATCCACAAGGGCTCGAAACCGAGACCACTTGCTTAAGTGACCAGAGCCCCTTTAACTCAGGCCAACCTTCGTTGGTAATGTTTTACTTGATTCAAACATTTAAAATCACTAATTAAATTAGTTATCTCAACCAAAATTGTGGCAAAATATAATCTAACAATAAAATATTTACAACATTGATTACGAACATCACTCACCTTTTTAAAGAGTCCACTTAATGTGTCATCCTCGATATTGAAGTTGAGCCATTTTTCCTCTCCTCGGCCTTGCTTGAAGTCGATGCACCTTTAAGTTTTCTGTTAGGCTGTCCAATATTTAGAAAAGCTTCTTCTTGGACCTTTTTAGGTACTTTTTTACAAATATCAATATCGTGACCTTTAACTCCAACTAAGTGTGCTTTAATCCTTGTAGCACCCCAGCAAAATTACATTCACAAAACTTACATCTGAAACGACCATTGAGTTCTTCAACATACTCCCAAAATCAATTTTTCTTTCGAACCATTTTTCTTTTGCCTTACCATAAATAGATAAAGAATATAATATTAGAATATGAAAATTGATAGTAAAATTGGATCTATAGAATAATAAAAAATAATTTAAAAGAAATGGATCTATAGAATTATAAAAATAAGCTTTTTTATGAAAAAGAATAAGCTTTTTCTAATTAAAAAAAAATATTATATAATTATGTTATGTCTTTTTCTCTCTATACTCTATAGCACATACATATACTATAAATATAATTAAATCAAAATCAAATTAACTTTTTGTACGCCCTGTAAATTTTAAAGGCTAGATAAGCTTCTTATTTTCTTTTCTTACTCTTCTTCTTCTTCTTCTTCTTCTTCTTCTTTTTTTTTTTTTGAGGGAAAAATAAGCTTCTTCTTGAACAATTTTAGTAGCTTTTTTACAAATAACAATATCATGATCAATAAATTTTCATCTTATTTTAATTGTTATGTTTAATAAACTATTGATTTAGCCTAGGAAAATAAAATCAATGTCATGTTAAGAGTGAACTTACTGGATTAGTATACAAACAGGTAGATGCAGTGAGTGGACCCCAAGAGAAAGAGAAGAGGTAGGATGAAGAAGAGAAGTAATAGTGTAGCAATTGTGACTTTTTTTTTTTCTTTTTTTTTTATAGAAATAATTACAACATGCTACTAACTCTGCAGCTCGAACCTTTTCCCCCTTAGACCCCCAAGCACTTTGTGCATGGGAAGGTGCCAATTCAGCTACAATGTTGTTGGCGCAAATGTGACTTGTTTGATAGCCTTATACTCATTCATTTCAATTTAATGTTTTTATGTGTATAGTACGCATATTGTTAAGAAAAATAATATATCGACAACACTTTCATAACTACTTAATAACAAATCCTAACTGGCAAGTTATTGTTAATTTGTAAACCCATTGTAACATTTTGGAGTTAAAAGTAAACAAAATGTTTTAAACTCTTATTGCTAGTACAACATTTGATTAAGGTGCCCTTAATTTATTGTTTGACTGTGATAGGTAGAAAACAAATTGAAGATGCCTCCATGAATTCTTTCCAGATGGTCCTTAAGAAATTTATATATTAACAATAACAACAACCAAAAAACATGACCAAACCCACTGCCTAATTTAATTTAACTAACATAATAATTATTATTATTTTTTTTTTTTGGTAATGTCTTGTTCAGTGTTCACTTACTACCCCAATTCAAATATTCAATGCCACGGCCCCATCTACCCCCTACTGAAGAGACAAGCCAATCAACAGTTTTATATTTTACATATACTTACCCGAAAAGACAAAAGTTGAAAAGCCAATTTATGTTGTCAAAAGATAAGAGCCTGCCTAAGTCTAAGTCACAACACAAGTCAGTAGTCAGACTATGAGTATTAGATAGAGAGAGAGAGAGAGAGAGCCGCTTTCAATCAGAGCAGAGATGAGATAGGGAAAAAACAGAGAAAACTAAAATACCTTGATGTTGCCGGCTGAGGTCAGGGGCGGCGGCACGTTGAAGGTTGAAGTTCTTATTTCCCAATCTCGCTGTCGCCGTCTCTGGGTTTTGCTGTTGCTAAGTCCCTAACTGCTGAAGACCCTAATATGGTTTATAGAAATTTAATTATTATCTGAGTGTGTATATATATATATATATATATATATATATATAACCAAAACCTCTAAAACTCTTATAATTTTTCACGTCAGTATAATATTTAAATAAAATTATCATTTTATTTAAATAAAATTATTATTTTTAGTTCAAACTTAACCAAGAGTAAAACTCTATCTCTCTAATAAGTTCAACTTAAACTTAAACTCAAACTCATCATTATCATTTTTTTAAAATAATATTATTTTTGTTCAATCAAAACTTAACAAGAAGTGAAACTCTATCTCTTTAACAAATCTAATTTAAACTCAAACTCAAACATTGATAATTTATATAAAAACAAAAAATATGGTAGGACTCAAAAAAAAAAAAAAAAAAAAAAAGACTAACGTTGAAAAAAAAGAGACACACATTGATAATCGTGGGTTTGGTTTTTGGTTTGAAATTTCTACTAATTATTTTTTTTATCGTATATGGCAGATAAAACATCTCTATTTTTTTGAAGAAAAATCAAAGATGCAACCTATGTCTTCTAGCTTAAGGAACGATAAATTTTTATTTGGTATGTTATATATAAATATGTTAAATTTGGTTTGGTTTTGAAGAAGAATTTGAGGATTCTATAAATTTTAAAGTTTTAAGTCTTGGGGTTTTTGGTATTTGCGTCTCAATAGATTGATCTTAATTTTTCACCTCAAATGCTTTTTATTTAGGTTCATGTGATTTTTTGTTTTCTTATTAGAAGCTATATTTTTGGTTGGTTAATTATTTGTTTGGATTAATTTCAATTATTTTTTTTTCCATAATTTCTATTTACTCATTGTTGGATTTTTTTTTTTCAAAGTTAATATTTTTTTGTGAATCGCATAGGTTAGCAACTAGTTATTCTTATTATTGATGATTTAAAAAACTGTCTTGGGCTTTTTTCAGGTATTTATTGGGAATTTGGGCTTGCTATTATTATAATTATTTTTTTTAGATTTTAGATTAAAAATTCTTTTTTAGGTTTTTTCTTTTTGCTTGAAAGGTTTCAATATATTGTTAAGTGGACCAAATTATGGACCAAAGTTTAATTTTATTGGGTATAAAAAAACTTAGAGTGGTCACAAATCTTTTTTAAAGGATAGACAAATATAAAATTTTAAATTATTATATATAAATTTTTTTTTGTCAAAGATACAAAAGCCAACTCTTTTCCTTGTATCAATCGGATAAGGTGAAATTTGTGGATGCATTTGCATGGATCTCTGATTCATTGTTGTTCAAGACTGGCGATTATGAAGTATTTAAAATCAAAGCAATATTGTAGAAAAGTCTAACTTAACAAAAATATTTGCTTTATAGAATGAAATGTTAGATTGTTCAATATGCTTAAAGTAGATAAAGTTGTTTATCATAACCTTCCCAAGACCACGCAAAAGTAGAAGTTTGGTACGTTGGGTAAGATTTTTTTTATCTTTTATAATCTCTTCTACACAATTTAAATTGTTTGAAAAATGAAAGAAATGTGCAATAAATCTTACAACAATATAATATAGCATAAAAAGGTAAAGACTATTCCCACCCCCTCTCCCCGAAAAATAAACATAAATAAATAAAATGAAAGGAAAGAAGACATGTTTTTTGATGAACAGAAAAGAAAACATGTATTCATGAAATATGTGTTTATACATATCTGCTATCTTTTGAACCTAGATTATGGTAGGATATAAAAATAATACCATTACCTCATCCTCTCGATTAAAGCATAGTTGTATGTGTGCAGTTGAATTTGATTTAGAGAGTAGTTAAATTGAATACATATTATAAAAAAAAGCACATCTACTAAAATGGTAAGGTTATATTGTTATACATAACACTAATTTCATCATATCTCATCACATTAAGAGTTAAAAAATAAAGTGTTATATCAATTTTCTATTCTTTTTTATGTTTTTCACATTAGGGTAAAAAAAGACAGTGTTGTATCAAATTTGATGGTATGTCACAAAATAACTAATATTTATTTAGTTCATTCATTCTCATATCCTCTTTTTCTTAGATATCTTATTTAAAATTCAACAATTATCAAAGGCAATTTCATTCATATGTTAATCCTACAATCATGAGTGCTGTTCAAAAGAAAAATAATTTTTTAACATTTCTCTACCTGGATGAAATTTGATACTTTTTTAAGAAACCCAAACCAAGCGAGCATGTTTAGCCAAAAAAAAATTAAGGACAAATTACACTCCCTTCCCTTGTGGTTTGGGAAAATGACTTTCACCCCCAAACCTGAAAGGAAAAAAATATTTCTCCCCTTAAGGTTTGAAAAAAATGACACTCACCCCCTTCCATTAATATTAATAATAGAATATTCCAAATTTTTAAAAGATTCTTTTTACCAAAGTTTAACTATTGTTAGTAAAAATAACATTCATATAAAAAAAATAAAAATGAAAAGAGCATATTATAAAACATGTTGCTCAAACAGATTTTTTAGTCGCACCTTAATAAATGATATTATAATAATAATTAAAGATAAAAGCAAAAGGACATAAGAAAAAAGAATAAATAAAATTAATTAAAGATGGCATAAAAGAAGAGCAACCAACATAGCCAATTCTACATAATCATTTTATCATGAATGGTGTCCAGTAAGATAGCTTCGAAATCCAAATAGTTCATACGGGCCTACTGCTAGGCCCAGCTATTGGTTGGGTACGAATAAATCAGGCCTAGCTTTAAAATGGACTCCATTTCCTCGAACTGCATGATTAGTGTTTTTTTTTTTTTTTTTTTTTTTTTAAATTTAAGAAATGCATGATTAGTTCATTACCCTTCAAATTTATGATTACCTGTCTTGCCTCATAAACCTGTTACCCTAGTACAATACAACCATCATCATCTTACCACTCTTAAGCCATCGCACGAGTTACAAGCTAAACCAACTAAGATTGGCTATTATGAGATTGATAACAATAACACTTACAAAATACAGTAACAAATCCAACAAGGCAGCTAACTAACTTAGTAATTTGGTACAATCAATGCATTAAATCATGTTTTTGACCTATATTATAAAGGGAGATATTCACATTTGTTGCATCGGTTTGGACTTTTTTCAACTTACATGCTGCAAAACATTTTATTGGTTACTATAAAAATCTACTTCAAACAAAGTAACGAAATCTTTATATACATAAATAAACTACTTATCGAAACATAGAAGTCAAAACCAGCTCAAAAATTTGTTTCTTTATCAACAGTTGGGTTCCCTTCTCGGTTGGCTTGGAGGATTATGCAATGATTTTCTTTCCAACAAACTGCAGACGAGAAATATACATGAAATCCATAACATAGCGCATGGAATCCATAACATGGTCAGGGCCTTGTTCAGATAACTAAATATCGACATAAATTTGACCAAGTGATTTCATACCATTTATCAAATGCATCCCATGGTTACCAAAGACTGTACAATGGAACTTCAAAAGAATAATTAGCATCAAATCATGCATTTCTGATGGTGATGGTTTTTAGTATTGGTACATTGGAGTGAAAAACTAATTGAAGCTCGTTAAGATGTCTCCACATAAATTCAGGATCAAAATTGACATCAAACAAAAAAAATCTATGAGCATTGGCTGAGATCTGAGTGTGTGATGGCGAGTCTTTAGCTGAATGCAAATTGGTGGAAATTGGCATGGGCAATGTTCGGTTTCTAGCTGAACTCATAGCTGTGTATTTGGACAATTCCTCATGTTGGAGCAAGTCACAGCATCCCTCATATCACACCCATATCACCAGGAGCTCTCTTTGGACTCATTGCCCTGGATATCACTGGAGAAAGCACATCTTCCCTGGGCTCAAGTTTATGCATTAGATACTCCTTCACTGAAACAACCTTGTCCATATTTGCTCGCCATTATCTTGCTTTCCTCTTTTAGTATCAACAGAGATAGAATAAGTTTGTGGAAAGCACTCTGAATTTCTGATACCACAGCAAAAGTTGATGCCAAATTTTCAGTTACAGTTTCAGTTAATGTCCTTCTAAGACTTGTAGGCATCTGTTTTTCTTTTTAATAGTAAGATTGACGGTGCTTTCCAAAACATGCTTCCTGAAATTCTTATGTATTGTTCTTGGATTATGTTTGGTGATTTCCTTGTACCCCTCAGGAGCCAGCTTTGATTCAAATGCTGAATATCAAATGATAAGGGGCAGATACATCAGCTTCTCACAATCCACAATATACAGCTTTTGAAGAGGGGAAAGATTGCCCAACCACTCTGGCAAAGCTACCATTTCATGAAATTTCTCCATCCACAGAATTTTAAGGGCAAAGAAGTATTGAATTTGATCCAGGACCAGGAGAGAGTGGACTGTAGCCTGTATAGACGACCCACACAATTTGAGCTATTGGAGGGACGGTTGGGAGTGTTGAATGGAAGTAGAACCCACACAATTCCCATTCTCCATATAGTGAAGAAGAGAGGTATAACACTGTAGCCCATTGGGTGGTTCTTCAATACCACACCTTATTCTGAAGGAAAACGTAGGTATGCAGTGAGTCTGGCAAATGATAAGTTTGTGAATAGAACTCTGAATTTCTGATTCCACAGCAAAAGCTGATGCCAACTTTTCAGTTGCAGTTTCAGTTAATGTCCTTTAAGACTTGTAGGCATCTGTTTCTTTTTAACACTAAGAATGATAGTGATTGACAAAACATGCTTCCTGAAATTCTTATGTATTGCTCTTGGATTATGTCTGGTGGTTTTCCTTAAACCCCTCAGGAGCCAGCTTTGATTCAATGCTGAAAATCAAATGATAAGGGGCATTATGAATTAGGAAGCCACGTTGGAGTGTTTGCATTTTACCTCACAAAAGCAGTAAAAGAATAATTAAAGACAACATGGGAACAAATGTATTAAGAAAAATAAGGTTGTAATGATGTTACTTGGGGCTCCAAAGAAAACAGCATCTTCTTCAACTTTATCATCATCCAACCTGACATTCTAAGATGGGTGTGGTGCTAACATCCTGATTATGTTTCTTCATGCTGGGAGTATGTCTCAAATTCTTGATCTTGTCCTTCAATTTAGTGGGAACTCATTTCTTGTAATGGTGAACATGTTTCTTCTTCTAGGTCATGATCCTTTCCAAATGAAGGAGATGAGGACTTAGGCCAATCACTTTGAACCTTATAAAAAGTGTGTTCAAGTCATGGAATTTTCATTCAAGATTAAATGAAACCTTTAACAAATATACCAAGCTGAAAATGCTATATATGGTTTAAAACTGATAATCAGAGTATGTACTGGAAGCCTCTCTACCACTATGACCAAGACACAAGTTTATGCAGGATGCTTAAACCAAAATGGTGTGGTTGGAATTCCCTTGGAGAAGCTTCGAAGAGGGCAGGTAGGAACTTTAGTATTGTCACCATATCTTTGCATAGTCAAGTAGAGCCATTGTCATAGTGTATTTATGCCTTCAAATATATGTTGGTTTTGTTGCTTCTTTTATCTCCTTTAACAGAGAGAAATTTAAGAGAGATGAATGATGCTCAAGCATTGGCTTATGGGATCTTGCATGGTTCTGGAATACATGAATTTGTGCACATAAGCATATATATGAACTTAATAGCTGTTTCCTGGCTGCAATTAGCAGGCATATTGAGTCCTCAAATAAACAGATGCAGCAAATGTGATAGCTAGATTGTGGATATATAGAGAGACTAAGAAAGCATATGGTTCTAGCTCTTCATTTTTAAAATGAAATCAGATTATGACCAAAGCATATACAAAATGCTGTTGCTTAATATAGCCATTATTATTAGAAAGCTGACTAGTCAAAACATATAGCAAAGACAATTCAATAGTAACAAGTAGACCAGAATTTCCTATGTAAAATAAATCCAAAAAAATTGAGGGAATTGTTTGAAACAAAAATTTGGAGGTTTACGTATGCTATGCAGCAGAATAAGTTGCAGTACATAGAGATACAAGTTTGACACAAAAATTGAAGGGAAATAGCCTTAAAATAAGAGGATAAGAAAGATGGTAAATAATTATAAAAAGAACTAGTTTATTCCAAAATGAAATGTTAGAAAAAAGGACATTTCAGAGGAAATATGAATTAAGATTGTTTTGAGCTTAGAATAGGAATCAGATGTTTATCTGGATATTTGGAATAGGGCAAATCTAAGGCCAGTCTGTGCTGAAGTGCATGACTTCTAATAGGGATAAGAAAGGTGGCCAAAATCTATATATAATATACAAACAAAAAATTTAATAATAATAATAATATATGAAATTGAAAGAAGAAAAAAAATCAAAAGGAATCATATTAGGTTTCGTTGGAAGAGAGACATCAAATGAAAAGAAGAAGAGAATGCAACAACTAACAAATTTCAATGAAACAATTAGACTGGAAATTTGGAACCAATTCAAGCTTCAGTTCTTCATTTAGCTTTCCATGGAAAGGGAGTGCACCTGCTTTGCTGGTAGGTAGTAGCACTCCTGTTCCTGAACTTCAGTTCTTGAAGAGATAAAAAATTACCCCAGCACCAAACAATCGTGAAGCATCCTTGACATTAGAAAAGTATCTGCTGATAAAAAAGAAATTACCAGTGACAGTAACATCACAAGAATTGTCAAGTGCTGCTAACAATGGCTTACAAAAATCATAGTCATAAATTCAACATTTTTTCCCTTAAGATTCAGATACACCTAACAGTGGAAGGAGATATTATCTTTTAAACTTAGTACAAATAAAAGACCTAATCACTAAAAAATTGACAAGTCAAAAATTTGAAGGTCTACATATGCTATGTAGTAAAATATGTTGCTCTAAATGGAAATACAAATTTGAAGGGGTTTTGCTAAAAAATAAGTGAATAGGAAATACAAAATTGAAATGTTGGAGAAAAGGACATTTGAAAAAAAAAAAAAACCAATTTTCAGATTATTTTGAGCATAGAATAGGAATCAAAAGTTTATCTGGATATTTGGAACAGGTCGAATCTTGGACCATTCTGTGCTGAAGTACATGACCACTAATTGAAGAATAACTAAAATTTGTAAATAGTATATAAACAACAAATTTAGTAAATATTATGCGAAATTAAATGTTAGAACCAAAAGACAGAATTCCTAATAGGTTTTTTGGGAAGAGAGAAAAGAAGACGAGAAAGAGAGTACTCACAAATTTTGATGAAACAATTTCATTGGAACCAATTTTAAATTCCCTACATTGTGATTCTTGGACTACGAAAAATCTTCTACCAATGGACCACTCTTGTTGATTCCATATCCCTTGCAAAGTGAACAGTAAAACAACAAAACATCCAGCTTTGACAACCATTCCAGGATACTTCCATCTAGCTTTCCATAGAAAGGGAACACCTCCTGCAATGCTGATATGTAGTAGCAGTTCTTGTTCCAGAATTTCAGTTCTTAAGACAATGAAAAGTTACCACAGATCCTCTGCAAAGGCTCCAACATCATCAAAATTTAATGCCTCCCCAACAAAGAAAAAGGTGTCAAAGCTGGCAGAAATGGGTGCTATGTGATGTATCCTTGACATTGGAAAAAATATCCTCTGATAAATGAGAAATTTTCTTGTGGCTCTTACAACACTGATACAATGACATCAACACATGAAAACTACATATATAAACATATATCAGAATATCAAGATTAATAGATGCTAAGTAACAAGTTATAAAATGTTGTAGGAAAGTGAGGGAAGAGGGGATAATTGGCATGAATGATAAACTCATCAGATTGAATTAGTACTCTATTTATTCAAACATAAGAGATGGCTGAACACAATAGATATGATGTTCCTATTGTCCACGTGTTGTTAGTTTTGTTAGTTTTTTAACATCCCATGCTTCTAGCAATTAGTTTCATATATACATGTTAGCAATTAAAAGAGTGAAAGGCAGAGGACATCTGTTCAGGTTAAGCTATAATAATACCAGACGCACAGAATGACTTTCATGTTAACGATTACTGTCAAACCATAATTCTGTGATCTGACTACTCAATCTAACCCTATACATTGTCTTGGTGACATGAACACATATATGGAATTGACATGCACACCTTTACATAGACTAACAATTTTGTTTATGTAGATATGCACACAATGGGTGCAGAACCCAGTGGCTGTACAAATATATATAAACTGAATTGGATCTCGCAAAGAACCAATTAAGAAGTAAGTTATATACACTTATCTGAAATGGTAAAGAGAAAGCAGACCTGAAGTACCTTGGCATCAATTGTCATCGAGTTGGTTATTTTCCAAGATGGAATCTTCTTGCAAGCTTCATGAGTTAGCTGAAACAATTTAAATGTGTTAGCAACCTTCAAAAGTCAAAAATGATATATAAATATATTAGAATCATCAACACCTTCCTTCAGTGCTGTCTAAAACTTTATAAGAAAGTTAAGCTTTGCTTCCACTAGTAAAATTGGGGATCACATAACTTCATGGACCAGTAAAACCGACCTTCCAGCCCAAACATGAAAACAAAAATCCACAAGACCTTCTCCCACCCAATGTCTCATCACATTCTTGTGCAACCCAACTCCACTTTCTCACAATAAATTCACTCAAATAAACATAGGAATTATGACCCTGCAGCCCAAATTAACAAAATCTATTTCCAACTTTTACAAAGACCTAAAAACAAGAACTGCTCCATGTATTATTAGAATTCCAGCTCATGAAATTGAAAAGAATAAGTATGCTTTCATCAATGGACATAATCAATTTGACACCAATAAGTGAAGGTTAAAAGAAATGCTGAGAAACAGAATGAGTATGCATGTTATCATGAATGGATTAATCTAACAAATTTTATGAGCATTGACTGAGATCAGATTTTTTGCAACATTCCACTAATCAGAGTGGTTGGTGAGTTAAATTTCTATTAATTAATCCAAGAAGCATTAATCTATTTTTTTTAATTAATCTAAAATGTTGAGATGTGAAATTTAAGAATAGCCCTTTTAAAAATAAAAAATTACATAAATAAATTGGGGGCCAGTAGGAAATGGAATATACTTGTAGTCCAAGTATAAGTACACTTACTAATCATCTTCAGAGACGTCAAAGTCAGAGTCGTAAAAGTCTTCAGAGTCCTCAGAATCCTTCCCTTTGATGTATTTTCCATTGAATTTGATGTTTGGAATAAGGGCAATCTTAAACCACTCTGCGCTGCTCCCATCTGCACATCTTTTAGCTAAATTGGGGCAACGAGCAATGTGCAGATGCTTTAAATTGGTGAGATCTAGAATGGGAAGGCACATCAGCGTTGGCAGAAGTAAAGAGACAGCCTTTGAAGAGAAGAAGGAATGCCCAACCAATCAGGCAAAGCTTCCATTCCGTCAAAGTTCTCTATCCACAGCTCTTCAAGGGCAGTGAAGAGTTGAATTTCGTTCGGGAGAGAGTTGAGTTTAGGACTCCCAAGCAATCTTAGCTTTTTGAGGGTCGCGTGCGAGTATCAAATGAAAGGATAACGCAGACTCGGGAAAGCATCCAACTCTTCAATAAACCCACCGATTATCAAAGTCTTTAAGCGGCCCTCTCGCCGTGAAAGCTTTAGTCTTACATCAGGACAGTTGCTAAGTTTTAAATGAATAAGAGAATGAAATACTTCTCCTAAATCTGGAATTGATTTCAGATTTGGACAGTCCCTAATCTTCAAAAATAGAAGAGATGTGTAGAATTGTAGCCCACTGGGTAGTTTATCAATACCACACCCTATTATCTCCAAGTGTTGAATAACTGATGGGACAACTGGCAAATACCTTAGGTGACGACAATCCTGTAATACAAACTTCTGAAGGGAAATGCAGGAGTGCAATGATTCTGGAATTGATTTCAAATTCGAACAGCTTCTAATCTCCAAATATTGAAGAGATGCACATAATTGTAGCCCACTGGGTAGTTCACCAATACCACACTCTATTATCTCCAAATGTTGAATAACTGATGGGACACCTGTCAAATACCTCAAGTGACGACAATATCGTACTACAAACTTCTGAAGGGAACAGTAGGAGTGCAGTAATTCTGGAATTGATTTCAAATTCGAACAGCGCCCAATCTCCAAATATTGAAGAGATGTACAGAATTGTATCCCTCCGAGTAGTTCTTCAGTACTACAATTCTTTATCTCCAAGTGTTGAATAGGTGATAGGACACCTGGCAAAGAACTCAGGTCTAGACAACTTTCAGCTACCAATTTCTGAAGGAAAACACAGGTGTACAGTGAGTCTGGAAAATCTCTCAGTTTATCACAGTAATTCATTAACCTCAGTTTCCACTATAAATTAAAAAGAAGAAAAACATTAAATTACAAATCAAACTATCTATATGATTGACAGAACTTGCTGTATATATAAACTAAATTTGGTTTTGTAAATCACCATTTATGAAGTAAATTATGTATAAATATCCAAAATGGTAGGAGAAAGCAAACCTGAAGTGCCTTGGCTACAGTTGTCATCAACTCAATTATTTTCCCAAATGCAGACTTCTTGCCAGCTTCCTGAGTTAGTCTTCGTCTTCGAAATCAGAGCAATCTGGCCGCCTTCAAAAGGTAAAAACCATATATAGATATATTAGAACCATCAACACCTTCAGTGCTGTCTGAAATTTTAATTTACTAGTAGGACCGGGGATCGCATAATTTCATGGCCCCCCAAGTAAAACTGACCCCCAACCCAAACATGAAATGAAAAATCCGCAAGAACTTCACCTACCCAATTTCTCATTATTGTGCAACTAAACTCCATTTTTCCACAATAGTTCACCCTCATAAACTGGGCAATTATGACCCAGTCCAAATCAAAAAAATCTACTGTTAAGTTTTAGACAGCACTAAGCAAAAGAACTGATCCATATATAAACTCTTACCGTATAATAACGTGAAGGTTACAAGAAATACAGAGAGAAAGAATTGAGTATGTGGACATAAAGCAGGTTCTTGTAATGCTAAATCCAATATTACAAATTTCCCAATGTTGAGAAAATTTCAATTTTAAAAAAATTAAAGAAAGGAAATAGCTTGGCAAACAGAAATTGACATATTGGTAACAGAGTCAGCTATTTCAACCACCGGAATGTGGTCAACCTAAATTGTAGGTGTAAACTATGCTTTTAGCAACTTTTGAAGTCTTGCGATGATTTGCAGAAACAAAAATTTGAATAAACTTAACCATTTAACCACTGTCTTGTATGTCAACAAATGGAATATCAAATATGGTCAATCTTGGACAGCTCATTGTCTTCCAAACTGGGGCAATCATAAATGTCCAGCGTTTTCAATTGGGTGAGGCGTCGCATGGCTTCCTCGGTGGGCAGATGCAGCAAGCGATTGCAATCCACAATATACAGCTTTTGAAGAGAGGAAAGATTGCCCAGCCACTCTGGCAAAGCTACCATCTCATAAAATCCTTGTATCCACAGAATATTAAGGGCAATGAAGTATTGAATTTTGTCCAGGACCAGGAGAGAGTAGGCTGACTCACACAATTTGAGCTTTTGAAGAGAGGGGTGAATGGATAAAATGATCCCTCTATGCCAAGTTGAATATTTCCTTTTCTTTTAATTTTGCACTTTTGGCTTCTTCCTCATCTTCCACCTTCTCTAGACAGTATATATGTTTATTTTTCCTCTGAGATTCTTTAGAAGGTTATGTTTGTCTGGAGGTGAAATACGTTAGATGAAAACTTTGAAGCGAAAAAGGGGGGAGAAAATTTGTCTTTTGAGTGTTTAATTGGATGGGGGTGGAAAGAAAATAAACCGTGGGATTAAGGTGTTTTCTTCTTTTATTAAAAAAAAAAAAAAAAGTGTTTTCTCTTCGGATTTATTAAAAAAAGAGAAAATTAAACAAAAAAAATATGTCTACTTAATAAACAAAAATATCCATATTCAATTTGTTTTTCCTTTATTTTGGGTGGGCACGTTGCCTCTTTCATTTTCTTTTTCTTTTTCTTTTCTTTCCTGATGTTGCTTCTTTTTTCTTTTTTTTTTTCTTTTCTCATTTTTTGATTTCCTGGGTTTTCTTTCCTGACGTTGCTTTTTTTTTTTTTTTTTTTTTTTCATTTTTTTAATTTCCTTGGTTGGGTTGGGCACATTGCCTTTTTCTTTTCTTTTTTCTTTTTTCTTTTTTGGACGTTGCCTTTTTTTTTTTTTTCTTCTTCTTCTTTCTGGGCCTGTGGGTGTGGGTGTGGGTGTGATAGTAGTTTTTTTTTTTTTTTTTTTTTTTTTTTTTTTTTTTAACTGGACATGATTTTTTTTTTTGGATATGATTATTATTTTTTAATAAATGGGGTGATTGCTTTTTTTTTTTTTTGGTTGTTTGTCACTTTTTTGTATTAATTGGCTATTATTTTTTAACAAGGGTGTATGAGTAAATTGATACAAATTCACTTTTTTCATCCCTCCACTTTTCACTTCCAACCAAACAAAAATAAGAGAAATTAAAATATTTTTTATCCTTTCACTTTTTCATCATTCCATCATTTTTTATCCTCCCACTTTTCCACTCCTTCAACCAAACGGATCCTAAGACTCCGCTTGGGAGTTCATAAGGGAATTGAATGGAATCATTATAAGGGAATGGAAAAGAATTAAATAGAATGAAATGTATTTAAATAAAGGAAATGAATGGAAAAGAATCAAGTAACCTTGATTGGATGTTTTAAAATAAATGAATAGAAATAAATGAAAATGAATGGAATGTAAATGTTTTTATTTGAGAGCAATATGAAGAGAATGGAATGGAATCATTTAATGACAATATTACTATTAGACCTTTATTTTAAAATAAAGTGTTAAATATATAGGAGTATTTTGGGAGTTTTAGTAAAAAAATCATTAAATTTCATTTCATTCCTTCTCATTCCTTCCAATTTCGGGAGAAATGAAGATTTGAGGTTTTAAGAGAATAAAGAGGAACGAGTGCTCTCTCCTACCTATTCTATTCCCTTCTACTTAAACTCCTAAACAAGGGAATGAGCTTTCTGTTCCCTCCATTAAAACTCCCAAACAAGGGAAAGGAAGAATGTTTTAAAATTATTCTTTTCATTCCATTCTATTCCATTCCCCCCTCCCAAGCGAGGCCTAAAGGTCCCAATTCTTTGATCCGATAACCTTCATCTCAACCCACACAAAAATCTGGCAACATTTGAAGGCAAGTCAACTGCCCCACATTTTTAAGTGCTGTTGCACTTTCACAATCAATAATGCAAATATGTCTCAAATTAATCAAATTGCGTAGGTCTTCTGGAAGCTTCACGAGATCAGGGCATTTGATTCTTAAAGTTTGCAAATTGAAAAGCTTAGTGATTGAATTTGGTAAATAATTAATTTATGGTGTCTGAGATGTGAAGAAGCCTCAGATATATTAACACACCAATTTTCTACTAACTCTATCAACTTATGTCCATATTGGTAGAGTTTGTTAGGGCATTCGATTCTTAAATTTTGCAAATTGAAAAGCTTAGTGATTGAATTTGGTAAATAATCAATTTCAATGTTTGAGATGTGAAGAAGCCTCAGATGTATTAACACACCAATTGTTTCTGGTAACTCAATCAACTTATGTCCATATTGGTAGGGTTTATGCCTTAGAATCTAATTTATTGGCATGTTATAATAATTAAATTTTTTAATTATATGAAATTATTTGTATATGAGCTAATTGTACATTATCATAGTCCTTAAGATGCATTATATGTGATTTAGTTACAAAAAATATAAATCACAAATTCCTTGTAAATTCAAAATGTAGTTTGTAGTCGGTGATGAAATTTGGCATTTCATCTGTAAAGACTATAACACATCAACTAAGATGTTTTGTCTTGATCATGGAAGTGGAGACTTCTAGTTAATGTGTCCTAAGTGTGTAAAACATATTGAACTAGATCATTGTGAGATTAATTATAATAATTAACAACTGTCACCTGAATAATTAATCTTACGACTTCTAATTTCATAAATTCTCAATCCTGAGAGGATAGTGAACCCGATCATGAAATGTAAGTAACTTTGATATATCAAGAGTGAGATCGTCAAAACCTCAGTATGTTGGGTAACCGCATGTAGCATTGAAGGAACACATATCCTCAAGATGGAATCCATAATGTCTTTCATAGAGACATGAAATAACCCATTGAGATAAGTTTAATAGGAACTGGTTATTCAGAGTCAGCCACTTTAGTAACTAAAGCTTATATTTATTGAAATTAGATTTCATAAATATGAACAACTAAAAGATTAAATCGGGGACTTAAGGAATAAAATAGTTGTTTACAAAGTGACAGTTTATTATGACTTTGTTCACTATAGATATTTCATGGAGAGGTCAAATGATATCATATTAGAGTCTTGAGATATAATTTATTAATAAGGCCTAGAGTACAATTATATTTCCATAGTGATACTTGTTATATAATTAATGGTAACTTTAGGTTTATCAAGAGTTGACAGATAAGCCTGAGACCCATTGGAGTTAGAGCCCTAATCATCCCTTTGGTCTCATCCCAAGCCACACACTTAATCCCAATTGGGCTGGCCCAAGAGGCTAACCCAATTAGATAATTGGCTATTTATTTAATAAAAGTTATTAAATAAAGTAACTGTCAAGGCAGTTAATATGTACGTATGATTAAAAGAAGAGAAAATTGTTTTTCTCTAAAGTATCTTTTGAATACACCTTCCTTATGAAGAATCAACGTACTTAAGAACTGATTAAGATACCACTCATTTTGGGCACCATGCGGAATTAGGATGAAGATTGAAGGTATTCTCAAGTCTTGTTTTGAATTTTACTATATTAAAGTACGCTTTTTGTTCTTTGTTCTAGAATTTAAGGTTACATGTTATCTCTCATGAATGAAGTAGATCCTTGTGCTGCTTCTACTGCGGGTTTTGTATGAGATGCAAAACCAATTTTTCCAACACATATAACTTTAAAACGCGTAAGCTTTTAAATTCTAATAATATGTTGCCAAAGTTAGCATTCTCTAAAATTAATGTGCACAATTTTGTGAAACCATCACCTTTAAATGAAATTCTTGGTGTTGTGTTTGGCCATCAAATCCAACAAATAAACTTCGTACCTAACTGAAATTATATGAAATTGAAAATTTCGATTTTGAAATTGAGAGCACAAAATCAAATACGAAGTCATGCATTTTGCACCTGATAATATTACCATACTCATCCTTTTTTGCATTTTGTAAAAAGGATTTGTCTAACAAAATTTTTAAATACTTTTTACCAATATCCTCCATCACCATACTTTCTTCAAATGGTTCAAGAAACCCTTGAGCCATCCAATACTAAATTAGTTCATCCTTTGTAATGTCATAATCTTTAAGGAAGATTGCACAATATGCAAAACATTGTTTTAAAGATGTTATTGTAAGACTATCAAATCTTGACGTTAATTTCAGAAAGAGATCATCACCACCCAACAAATCCCAAATTTTTACGGCACTATATTCTCTTACTACTTCTGAATCATTGAGGGAGGAGTCTATATTGTGTAGGTTAATCTTGGGGTTTGAATTCACAATTTTAAGCCCCAAGCCATCTACTTCATTCACAAATTTATCCAACATATATTTGATGGTCTTAACTTTATCAAAATTACAGAATGAAATGCTAGTTACCTGATTCATCATTTGGTTTTGAATATGTGCCTTTTGCCCAAAAATCTCATAGTTGAACTTATCTAGCACATTATCAACATCATAAACTACATCTCTAAGCTCTGTTAACTAGATCCTCACAGACTCATCACTTACTTGCCTTTTCTAAGCATCATGTAACATGACAAAATCTTGCATAAGGTGTAAAGAAGATTTTTCAGCTCCTACTCCTTGTCCTTGAAACCCTGCCCAAAATTGGTATGCTCTGTGACAAGTGAAATTACATTGGTGACTAGTCTATTCCCAACATCATCGAGGATAATTTCAACAATATATTCTTCCTCACTCTGCAAAAGAGAAATTAGGATGAAAGATTTGCAAAGTGTTGAAAGGTATGGTTTTGCTAGAAATAAACAGCTATGTATAGAGTTGGGACTAAATCAACACCTATTTGACAATTTTGTCTTATATTTTTGATGTTGAAGCTAAGGTGATTTTTCTCTTCTCAGCACCGCTTAAGGTGGATGCACTTTCAAGCTTTTTATTAGACTTTTGAGCTTCCTGAGCTTCTTTTTGAACATTTTGAGACATAGCTCCACATGCCATAATGTCATGGCCTACAACTCACTACAAGAAAAAAGGCTTGAAAAAAGTATAGCATAGTATAGCTTTGACCTATACTTGTCACTTAGGATTTATTTGTTAAAGTGTTGTGAAAATGTTGTGAACATACTATTTCTCGCAATTTTTTGGTTTAACCTTCAATGGACTAAAATTTTGAAGGGATCAAATTTTATTTTTAATGGGCTCAAGTTTTTTATTTAGGATGTTCAAGATTTTTTTTAGGTTGGTAACAACCCCATATTAATTTAAAATTCAAAATTTTAAGGTATATAAAAAATAATTAAAGTCATGACCACTTTGATTAACATGTAGAGTTCTCCCTCCTGATACATAAGAATTAAATTTTTTTTTCTTATATTACATAATTAAAAATAATAATTGATCAAATTTAATTAGTGAAAGATCAAAGTCAACCAATTACTTTGCTCTCATACTAGGAGAGAAGGTAATAAATTTGCCTATGGTCTAGCTAGGCATTTTCCTAATATCTCGGATTATGCCATTTAGATGGAGGATATTCCATCCATTTTTTATTCCATACTTCAATTAATATAGCGGTTTTTTTTTTTTAAAACTATTAATATAGCGGTTTTAAAACCGCCCCTATAGGGTATTTAGGGAAATAGAAATAGAACTTATAAAACCGCTGTAATACGTACTGCCTATGCAAGCGCTTTTAAAACCACTAGTATAGGTCATTTCAGATATAGAAATAAGCCCTATACTAGTGTTTTGGAAACGCCGTAATAGGCCTTGTCTATATCAGTGCTTTTAGAAATGCCACTACAAGGTATTTAGAGAAATAGAAATATATCTTATTCTAGTGGTTTTAAACCGCTGTAATACATACTGCCTATACTAGCGCTTTTAAAACCTCCGGTATAGGTGATTTCAATATTACAAAAATAAGCCCTATTCTAGCGTTTTTAAAATGCTGTAATAGGTCCTGCCTATACCAACAGTTTCAAAACCGCCACTACAGTCTATAGGGTAACCAACGAAATAGACAATACCCTATTCCAATGGTTTAAAAAAATGCTAGTATAGGTTTTTTTTTTTTTTTTTTAGGCACCTATAATAAACTTGTAATACATATTTTCCAAGCACCTGTAATGTAATAAAAATACAATACCAAATACAATACCACTTTAAACCAACGAACCAAATATATTTAATTACACCATATCAATAAATATATACCAAATAATATATCCCAAATGTCTAGAATGTTATGCACTGAATAATACATCCCAAATGTTTAGAATGTTATGAACAAAATAATACATTCCAACTGTGTAGAATATTATAATAAAATTTCCAACTACGACATACACACACATATCAAAGTTTGAAACTTTATTATAAATATCAAAATGTCAAACTAGCTACTCCAAAATAAGGCCCACTCCTATCAAAATAAATAAATAAGGCCCACAATTTATGTCATCATTGCCTAATGCCTGTCATCGGATGATAAGCGTTGATCATTGGGAGAATGGACATCTGCAACCGAATCATCCTGACCATCCTACAAATTAATAAATGCACAATGAATTAGATTACTTAACAACGTTAGTAACTGAATGACACAATATCACTAGTCTATTACCAATTGAACACATTATATAACTATATGGATAACGTGACAAATTCAAGTTAGTCTTCATATAGGTCATTGGTTCTTCCTTGTGTCTTTGTCTTAAATTAAATAGGTATTTTTGTAATTGAAAAATGTAGCAAATCATAATTACTAATTATTACTAAATTCATGATATTATCTTATGTCACAAAACACATAATTTAACTTGTCAAAGGTATATTCAATAAATAAATATAAAAATAAAAAGGTTTGTCAAGGTAGAAAATAGGGATCTATTGGGATAGTTGAAATAAGGTAACTCTTAAACTACGCCACCCACCTTGTTAATCTGAGATTGAGTGGCTTTGTAAAAAGGTTAGGATGCTAGTTGGTAACATAGATGAACTTATAAACTATGTTTTTCGCTTAATCTTAGATTGATACAACCTATGGTTTTCCAAAGCATTTGGAAACAAGCACTATATCTTAGAGTGCAGATTGTGAGTGACACCCATCCATGGCAACACAAATATGGGTGGCATTGTTGATACATAAGAATTAATTTTTTTCTTATATTACATGATTAAAAAAAATGATTTATCAAATTTAATTAGTTAAAGATCAAATTCAATCAATCACTTTGCTCTCACACTAGGAGAGAAGGTAATAAACTTGCCCATGGTCTAGCTAGGCATTTTCTTAATATCTCATATTATGCTGTTTAGATGGAGAATGTTCCATCTATTTTTTATTACATATTTCAGTTAATAAAGTCTTTTCTTCTCAATAAAGTCTTCAGCTTTTCATCTAAAAAAAATACTAAAGATGAGCTTTTATAAAGTTAAGGTGTTGTAATTAATATATTACTTTATTTTATATACCCATTTTTTTTCATCTCCAAAAAAAAAAAAAAAACTTAATTATTTAAGGTATATATAAAAAATTAAAGTCATGACGACCTTGATTAACATGTAGAGCCCTCCTTGCCCTAATACATAAGAATTAATTTTTTTCTTATATTACATAATTAAAAAAATAATTTATCAAACTTAATTGGTTAAAGATCAAATTCAATCAATTACTTTGCTCTCATACAAGGAGAGAAGGTAATAAACTTGCCCATGGTCTAACTAGGCATTTTCTTAATATCTCAGATTATATTGTTTAGATAGAGGATGTTCCATCCATTTTTTATTCTATACTTCAGTTAATATAGTCGTTTCTTCTCAATAAAGTCTTTAGGTTTTCTTCTCAAAAAAAAAAAAAAAAAATACTAAAAATGAGCTTTTATAAAGTTAAGGTATCGTAATTAGTATATTACTTTATTTTATATACCCATTTATTTCATTTTAAAAAAAAGTGAGTAAATAAATTAGTTAAATCAAAAACTTAAAAAAGGTGAACATATCATAATGATAATTATTAGTATATTTGTAGACACGCAAAATTTGAAGAAAATAGACTTCGCAGGCCAAGTGAATTTGGGCTAGAATAAGCACAAAGGACCCGCAGGTCAACAGAAGAAGCCCTTGGACAAAATGGCCCACAACTAGGAGCTATGGGCCCAACAGTAAAGAAAAGAGGGAAAGCCCCAAAAAAGTGAGACAACAGCCCAAGAACGGGTGCAGCCCGGAAACCTTAATCAAGGAGAAGAAGACCCAATAATGGGCTCAAGACCTAAAAGGCTAAGCACCCAAAAGAAGTGGTAATGGAATGGCCTTATTCCGCGGCAGTGGGACTAAGTCCAGATCCCAGAATCCTATACAAATACTTTCCGATAGCCCACACTCAGGTCCTTTATTTGGACTTGGGTTCAACAATGACTTTTGGTTTTCAACCTATTTAGTCTTTTTTTCCCCTTTTCTGGGCTCAACCCATTTACTTAGTTCAAAACAATTTCGAATTGTACGTGTTAAGAAGGCAAAATTGTGAGCAATTGTACATGAAATGAACAGAATTGGCCTATAACATTTTGGAAGGACTATTGGAAATACAAGCAAAATCTGAAGTATGAAATGAAAAGAACATAATCTAATCTAACATTTTCTCAATAGGGTAGTCAGCTGAAATTTGCATTTGCAGAAAAACAGCACAGTGGTGAACAAGTTTGTTAAAACAAATAATAATAATAATAATAATAATAATAATAAAATATAAAATAAAAAAAAACAGCACAATGCTGAATAGAGGAAGAGGACAATGCAATTGAGCTGCTGAAATAAGTTGGAGGATGGATAGAAAAGTAATCTTATTGGCTTTTGGTGGGCCCTAGTGACACTTCAAACTCCCATTTTCTCTTGAAACCAAATCATCTTCTTTTTTATTTTTTTTATTTTTTTATTTTAGGAAAAACATTTTCATTTTCTATCCACCCACTTTTCAACTCAACCAAACAAAGCCAGTCCAGTTATTAATGAAATTGAAGAGATTGTCCCATGTCTAGACCCAAGTATAGGTCCATAGAGAAAGATTAAGGATTGCATAGGAGAATCTGGCATGATGAAAAAATTTTAATCAAACTAATTTTTGGTCAAGAAACTAAAGTAGATGTTAATAAAATGAAATCAATAATTGATAACTTCAGTTTTGTTAGGCATATTTTGATTCCATGCTATGGGTAAATCAAGTGGACTCAGCTTTGGTTGGAAAATGACATTGATATAGAAGTAATGGCCCAAAACTGACATTTCATCCATTTTCTAGTATTCAAGGTTCATGAATCATGATCGATTAGCCACTAAAAATTGTCATAGCATGACATTTCAGCGACAAGCAATTGAGCATATCAATGTCGATTTTGATATTAGATTGAAAATGAAAGAATTCTAAACAATTGCCGTCACATTTTAAGTACTATTGTCAAATAGCCTCTTACACATATATAATCATTTTACAAACTGATCGATATAAAGAATTCAACAAAAAAAAAATAGTTGTCGCAAAAAATTAATTACACAAGATTCCAAATTGGTGGACCTTGTGGAACTAATAATGATGCCAGTAGAAAATTCATATATGAACAAGGACTTATTAGCCTAGGATTTAGTGGCAATAGATTCACGTGGTCAAACTTTAGCTGGGGAAAATGAAAACATAACATTACGGGAAAAAAAAAAATTTATGACCAATGGACCAAAGGTTGGAAGAAAGGTAAAGTTACAAATTGGTCTAGTCCTCATGAGATTCTTGGTTTTCCCCAACCAACTCTTCACATATCAACCAGATTATCATTACATTCATAAGTTAATTCCACTTCTACCTTAAACAAACAATTCACCAACATGCCAAGAGCCTAGTAGCTCAACTAGCACTTTTTTTAATTAAGAAAAGGAACGAATTTTATTATAAGATCATCCATACATCCATGACTTTACTGATACTGTTACTTCAACAAAGTTTTATGCTGGTATGGTTAGAGACTACTGGCCCTTCACAAGCTTGATATCCCATCTCCAGCTAAATCATTCCTACTGTGAAGGGAACAAGGAAGCAGACTTTTTTACAAAGCTTGGATTCACTTAGGGTTTGCCTTTTGTTATGCATAGCTCTCCTCCACTGAGGGCCAATTGCCTTGAATTCGTCAAATTCATACTCAAAGTTGCCCCCATTCCAGCTTCCTCCTTGTATGTCTGCTAGCAATTATAATAAATTGTTCCTCCAGCTGGAAACAATAGAGATTGTCTCAATTGCATTTTCCTACACATGATAACAATATAATCATGTGACAAAGCAAGGAAAAAAGAGAAAAGGTTAGTATTGGGAAAACAGAATAGAGGAATGATGAAATATGAGTATATTATAAGTATGATATTCTGTTTTAAAAGCAAGCTCAAAACAATCTTGAGAAGATCCAAATAGAGTCCTCAATGTCCAAAGCTCCTTTCATCCGTGATTAATGGCACCACAGACAGTGAGAGGTCATCACAGGGCATGGTTGGTCATTAACTGTCTAGTGTTGCCCAAAAAAGATATCATCCAAGCACTTCCAACGGCAAGTTGCTACTAATCTGCTCTGTTAAAAGAAACAAAGATAGCAGAGCATGTGTCGCATCTAGCCTTTTCTAAATCATTATGGAAGTCATCAGAATGTATGAACACCAATTTCTAAGGTACAAAACCAAATTGTACAAATTTTTTCGAATAATCACCTTATATGTAAGTGAGTGGGATCTATCTTCCAAACAATTGCATGATCTAGTGCAATCAGAATGGTCACCTGTTGGGTATGAAAATAGAGTAAGCTTACAAGGAGAAAACACCAGAATAAATGGAAAACTATTGTGTCCCAAGGGCACATGGCAGATAATTATGCAGCAGCAGATGAGGATAAATAAGCAGTAGTAGATTAGGTTGATATTGCTTAAAATTTATATTTGATAGAAGTTAGTTCCAATTTGTTAGGATAGTTATCTCACTATGAGTATTATATATGTACTATGAAGAAAGGAATGGAACTTAAGTAGAGAATTAATCCCAACAATCCTTTCTCCTCAAGTTCAGGAGCTTAGTCTTCTCGAATTGACTAAGTAGTCTAAGTTATCTTTCAATTATCTTGGCTCATATCAAAAACCTTAATAGAATATTGTATTTTTAAATGTCCTAATAGAGATAGGTACAAATGATTTTTAGTGAAATGCTTATGAAGACAACCAACAAGTAAAAAGACTTAACTATAGATGTCTACCGCATGATCCAATAAGCTGTTGAAGTCATTTGATAGAAGCAACTATTCCATAAGCACAGGAAAATCCATGGCCTCACCTATTGCTTTGCTGGAAGTGTTGTCATGTATAATATACTGATCAAAACATGTAAATAATGTACAATATGGTTCAAGTTGACTGACCACTAGATATTTCTGAGGGGAGAGAGAGAAAACACAAGACAACAAAATCAACATGGTTTTAGTGCAATCTTCAAGAAATCTAATTACAAGTAATATGGCATATCTAACGTCATAACTTGATCTCAGAAAAAAAATGCAATCAGGATCTAGTTCAATTTGAGTTGAATCTCAAGATTATGGGGTACAATAAATTGGAATTTAAGTTCATGCACAATTCTAATCAGGACAAACTAAATAAATAAATGTCATTGATTATTTCTCAACATTGAAAATTAACTTAAAAATAATTTATGATATTAACAAAATATAATGGACTTTAAAATTCCAGGTTCACTTAATGATAATGTTAAAAGCCACAGTCATACATTCGGCATTTCTTCCGATAAGTTACACATACACCTAAGGGTGAATGTGATACAATAAAATGACTTTTGAAATATGTACAAAGAAAGAGTCCTAATTATTAGAAAACTGACAAGTCAAAAATTTATTCTGAAGACAAAGCAATAATAAGAAGTAGACCAGAATTTTTAAATACAAAACAAAACAAAACAACATTAATGGAATTGATTGAAACAAAAATTTGAAGGTCAACAAATGCTATGCAGCAAAATATGACGCACCACATGGAAATAAAAGTTTCCACCAAAAATGAAGGGATATCTCTATGATATAACTAGATATTTGGAAATAGCAATTTATTAGAAAGTGGTGTTAGAGAAAAAAGAAAAGAAAAAAAAAGGACATGCGAGAGAGCACAACAATTTATTGTGATGTTACAAGGGCATTCTTGGACCACTCTGTGCCGAAGTACATGAACACTAATTACGAAATGAAGGATAACAAATGTCTGTAAATTGTATATGCCTAACAAATTTAGCAAATAGTATGGGAAATTGGAAGTAGAAAAAAGAACAAAGGAACATTGATAGGTTTTGTTGGAAGAGAGAAATCAAAAGAGAAGTAGACGAGAAATGAGGAACTCACAAATTTTGATGACATAATTGCAATGGAATCAATTTAGAATTCCCTCTATTGTGATTCTTGGACTATCAACAATATTCTGCCGATGGGCCACTCCCACTACTTCCATATCCATTTCAAAGCAAACAGTAAGAAACAAAACATCTAGCTGTACAGAACTCCTAGGATTCACATCACTATAAGATCTCTTACCTCATCACTCCGGCAAACTTTCATTCAACATTACATGGAAAGGGATCTCACTTCTTGCTTTGTTGGTAGGTAGTAGCAGTTCTTGTAACTGAACTTCAGTTTTTGAACAGATGAAAAGGTTCCCCAACACCTCTGGAAAGGCTCCAACATCATCACAAATTTAATGCCTCCAACAAAGGACATATAGGTGCCAAAGTTGGCCCAACAACTTAGATCACCAAAAGAAAGTTAGGCTCCAGGATGGTGGTATGTGAGGTATCCTTGGGATTTGAAAAGAATTCTCTAATACATCAGAAATTACTTTTGGCTCTTATATGTCAAATTGTCAAGTGCTACCTATGAGTTACAAATATTGATACAATGACATCAACACTTGAAAACTACATCTATCAGAATATCAAGATGGTAAATATAATAAGTAACAGGTTCAAAGGATTTGTAGGAAAACTGGAAAAAGAGGGAAGAGAGGATAATTACCACGAATGACATACTTATTGGATTGAATTTATAATTCATATATTAGACAAGAGGAGAAGATCTGAGTAAACTTACAAACTCCTATAAACTTCCTCTAGCATGGGAGTATATTAAAAATCCATAATGTAATTAATTTTTCTCCAGCTGAACACAATAGATATGCCATCCCTAGTATCTGCACATTAAGGCAACATATTGAACTCATTAAATAGAAAATAACCAAAAACAAAAACAAAAAGATTTAGGGAAACTGGAGAGAAAAAAAATGGAAGCAATTACAAAAATATTCCTAGGTCGATATAAACTATAAAGTAAGCTATAAGAGAAGAAGAGAGGATGAGCTAGGAGAAAACTTACTGGACATCTGTCTTAACTATGTATATGATCTTCAAACTGCTTGTTTAATGCATTCATTGATGCAGAAATTTGGATTATGGCAAATCTTGGACCACTCTGCACTGCTCCCCTTTGCACATTTTTCCTTTAATTAGGGGCAATGACAAATAAGTTCTTCTAATAAGGTGAGGCATTGCATGGCTCATGTGCCATGGGAAGATACATTTAGATCTTGCAATTGTGAAGATTCTATAGTTGAACAGTTGAAAGGTCCTAAAGATTCAGTAAAAGCTTCCATTCCATCAAATTCCTCTGATTCAAAAACTAGAAGTGACTAGCTCTTATACCTTAAGAATTGCCAAGCGTGAGCTGTGGATTAGAATTTAGAAATTTTGATATATTGTCCAATGATGCAACGACATCAACACTTAAAAATACATATATAAGAATATCAAGATAGAAAAGAAGCAATGATGTTTTGCAGGTCTTGGAATTTGTTATAAGTATCAAAAGAAGAAATTTTTCTGAGCCATACTTTATTTTCAGCAATATCATATTCTTTGTTTCCCTTGTCTTGGGATTGGTCAAGAAGAGCAAGTAATGGTGGTTATTGATAAAGAGGTGCACTAAGGCTGACCAAGTAAGTTCTTGGTATTTAGTGATTCTTAATTTTCGATTTCATTTTAGCTTAAGTTTTGTTAACTTCTTAGAATGAGCTAACAACTATAAATATAATGCTAGGATTTTAAAATGCAACTAAAAAGTTAGATTTCTAGTAAATTGAGGAATTATAGGATAAGTTGTCCCCCCATGGCCCTCACCCCCCCCCCCCCCCCACCTAAAATATAAAATAAAAATAAAAATAAAAACTGATTATTAGTTGACATCCTAGAATAATATAATATTTTCAAATTTTAAAGGATCAATCATTTGCATATTATAACTTTTTCCAGCACATTTAAGCAAGCATTGGAATTAAATATGGAAAACAATACAATTCCCAAGCATTATGTTATGTCAGTGGAAGGGGGGATAAGCCTTCACAAGCAAGAGAGTTGAAGTACTTGAACTTATTGGTGCATTAGTTTAAGTACTTCAAAATTCTCCCAATTAAAAGAAACAAGTAACAAATAACCCTACAGACACATCATGCCCAAATTTTGTGAATAAGTTGAAGAATTGGCATTTGATGCTATAATATATATATATATATATATATATATATTATAAAAAGTAAGATTTGGAGAACAGAAAAAGTAAGAAGTCTGTTTTACACGGACATACTATTGGCTTTCTATGACATCACATAAAATTCAGCTGTTACCAGTTGAACGATCCAGCTATCTATTGGTAATGGACACTCTTGGACCTCCAAAATGGGTGAGGCAATGTGTGGGAGCAGATGGATCAACTTTCTACAATCATAAGCACGGTATGCAATTTTTGAAGAAAATCGTCAGTCTTCATCAAGAGCAGAAGATTAGGGCCATCAGTAACAGAGAAAGTAATTTTAACTGCTGAACAGAATTTTAACAACAATAAACAAAGTGTTATACTATGCAATAATGATTCTGAATAAGCATCTCATATGAAAACAATGCAGCAGCTCACATACCCGACAAGCATAAAAGACTCAGGAGTTCATCATTTTAGATGCAAGTTTCCAGGTATTAATATCCAAATGATTTGGCGAATTCATTCTACTAAGGTAAATCACTAGTCCAAACAATCCACTAAAACATTCGAAATATGAAAATGGGAAATACATTAAGTAGAAAAAATTCCAAAAGCAAATATCACACCACAATCAAGAAAAAGATTAATCATTTCCCCCCTTAACTTGAAAAAATCCTACACTTTTTATGCATAAGGAACTTTTACATGATCTTGAAATCTAAATCTCTCCATTTATTTAGTTGGATTTTTAAATTTTCAAAATGGATAAGCTTAATGTATGCAATATTGAATGGCAATGATTGAATGGTTATATAAAGAACAAAAGACATAATTAGATTCACAAAAAAGTAGTGGCAACACATTATTAATTTAAAATAGCAAAAACAGTGAAAAAAAATGAGGTTGGTGATGGCATGCCAAGTATACCTTCATGCCTAAATTGTAAAGGGTAGTACATTATAATGAAATGGTCTCAAATGTTGGAAAATGAGCAAAAGATTTCACGAAGGCTTTCCTCAGTTGACTGAAAAGCTACTACTAACACAAATCATGTATAAATAATTTCCTAGAAGGCTTTCCTCAGTTGACTGTGAAGCTACTACCAACACCAATCATGCAAAAATAATTTCCTAAAAATATAATGGATTATCAATTTTTTTTTTCTATTGCTAAGTAACAGGTTCGAAAATGTTGTTGGAACAAAGGGAGGAAGGAGGGGACAATTGAAATGAATAATATACTTTTTGGATTGAATCAATACTTTATATACTAGAAAACATTAGAAAATTGAGAAAACTTACCAACTAAAACATCTGTTGGCTTGGGAGGGGATTAAAACATCATAATATTTAATTCTTCATCCAGCTGAACACAACAGAATTGCTGTCCCTAGCGCCTGCAAATCAAGGCAACATATTTAACTAATTGAATAATATTTTAGGTCTATCAGTAATGCGGATCCAGGTGTTATTAATTCTGCTAAATAAGGATGGGAACCTGAGAGTAATTTGAGGTTCATTTTGGAGAAAGTATTGAAGTAGAGCAAAGTATTTAGTCTTGGAACAGTTATGCTAGAAAAACTGATCTCCCTTTCTTTACTCAGTAATACAAAACTTTTGTTTTTTCTTTTATTTCTAATAAATTTTATGAGGATTAATGGACTTAATGAGGAGGTTTCATAGTCATTTATTCAAGGTGTAAAAGTGCGGCAAATATGTAATTCACTATCTCATTTCTTTCTTCTTTCATTTTTTATTATTATTTTAAAGTTTGTTGTTATCTTTAGTTATTTGCTTTTGGATTCTGAATAATTTACAAAGAAACCTCGCAGGGGATACAAGGAGTGAAGCTACAGTGACCCAAGCCTAAGTCTAATAGCAAAAGGCGTAGAAAACCATAGAAAACCCAACATGCAATTTCAATCACTTCAGCTGCTGCTAATGGTGTGTCATCTTCACTCACCACACACAAAAAGCAGCACAGATAATTGTTTCAAGTTTGAGCATCAAAATCTGATTAAGAGTACTGGCCCTTATAATGAAAAAGCATTCAGTTTGACAATTCAGTTTGAATCTGAGTTTAACAATCAGTTTGAATCTAAGTTTCTTAAGTACAAAAAGACTGGGAAAGCTAAGGAAAAAATTTGCAAGTCTATTTTGTTGCCATGAAAATTTTACATTTATTACCTTATTACTCTTTGATTTAAGATTATTGTGGTAAATATGTTAAAAGTTATGTTATAGAAAGAACAGTTTGAGTTGTTAACAGAAGCCCATTTATGAATATTTATAATTCATTAACCTCAGTTTCTACAATAAAATAAAAAGAAGAAAAAAAGTAAATTCCAAATCTAATTATCCAAATGATTGACAGAATTTGCTGTTATTAATGGTGACAGTGACACAAAGGCATTTGTAATTTTTCTGACTAATGGCAAATAAATGACTAGTAATTACTTTGTTATATCCATGTCAGCAACTAAAAGAGTCACAGCAAAGGACATTTCACACTGTTCAGGCTGATGCCGCTGAGCTATAATAACACCAAAAGCATAGAATGACTTTCATGTCAAAGAGTCTCAAACCAAAATTCAGTGATTTGGCTGCACTCAACATAACTCTATACATTGTAGATATGCACATTGGCTACAGATATTGTGGCACTACAAATATATATAAACTGAATTTGGTTTTGTAAATCACCATTTATGAAGTAAATTATGTATCAATATCCCAAATGGTAAGAGAAAGCAAACCTAAAGTGCCTTTGCAAAAGTTGTCATCAACTTAATTATTTTCCCAGATGCAAACTTTCTGCCAGCTTCCTGAGTTAGTCTTCAAAATCTTTGCAATGTGGGTACCTTCAAAAGGTAAAAACCATATATAGATATATAAGAACCGTCAACACCTTCAGTGCTGTCTGAAATTTTTTAAGTTAAAATTTGCTTGCACTACTAGAACTGGGGATCACATAATTTCATTAACAGTGAACAGTAAAACTGACCTTCACCCACCCAACGTGAAAAGAAAATCAGCAAGACCCTCATCCACCCAATTTCTCGTTCTTATGCAACTAAACTCTATTTTTCCACAATAAACTGACCCTCCTAAACAGAGCAATTACGACCTAGCCCAAATCTACTGTCAAGTTTTAGATAGCCCTAAGCAAAAGAACTGATCCATGAACTCTTACAGTATCAAAATATGAAGGTTACAAGAAATGCTGAGAGAAAGAAAATTTTAAATTTGAAAAAATTGATAAATCCAACATTCCAAATTTCCTAATCTCCAGAAAATTCAAATTTTGAATAAATTGCAGAAAGAAAATAGCTTAGCAAACAGAAACTGAATCGCAGCAAGACAAATTGGTAACAGAGTCAGCTATTTCAACAACCAGAATGTGGTTGACCTAAATTGTACAAATAAACTATGCTTTTAGCAACTTTTTAAGTCTTGTGATGATTTGCAAAAACCAAAATTTGAATAGCACCAAGGCAAATGACTGCAAATAGTAATTTCATAAATTGAAATTTTCAAGTATTAACAGACTGGTTGGTAATATTAATATCTTTTTTTTTTATAAGTAATGAAAAATATATAATAAAAGAAGAACGCAGCCCCGTACATAGGAAATGTACAAAAAGGCAAAAACATCATGAAACCAAATTACAATGATCAACCAAAACAGGAAGAGAAAAACAAGAAAAAGATGGTATAGCTAAACACCATTCAAGAAGAGTAAAAAAGAAAAAAGACTTAAACTCAAGAATGGACCGTTCGAGACCGTCAAAGCTTCTGGCATTCCTTACCCGCCAGATACACCACATCAAACAATGCGGCACCACCCTCCAAATAACAATATTACGATGACGCCTGAAATTACATGACCAACAATCCAACAAATCCACAACCCTTTGAGGCATCACCCAACAAATACCAAACAAGCAAAAGACCATACTCCACATCTCATAGGCCAAGGGACAGTGAAGGAGGAGATGATCAACAGATTCACCACACCTTTTGCACAAAAAACACCACTCAAGGACAACAAAATGCCTCTTCCGAAGGATATCTATAGTTAGAATCTTGCCTAAGGCCGCAGTCCAAGAGAAAAAAGCTACCCTGGGAGGAACCTTCGATTGCCACAGCATTTTCCACGGGAAGGGAGAGGCGTTAGAGGGGGATAGAGAGTGATAATACTTGCTCACCACGAAACACCTATTGTTGGCCAGCATCCAACAAAGCTTGTCAGTACCAACACCTCGCACCCTAGTGGAGCAAATCATAACCATACACGAATCTATCTACTATTTATTTAAAGAATCATTAACCAAAATTGTAGCATTTATACATTTTCTTAGTGGTGTCCAATTAAGTATTAATACTCTCACCCATTACAAACAAAAGAGGATATAACGTATGAGTAAACTTACGAATTGGGAAATTGAATAAATGGACTGTGGTCAATCTGATTGTTTAATTTGGGGCAACCATATATCATCACCGTTTTCAATTCGGTGAGGCGTCGCATGGTTTCCTCGGTGGGCAGATGCACCAAGTTCTTGCAATCCACAATATACAGCTCTTGAAGAGAGGAAAGGTTGCCCAACCACTCTGGTAAAGCTACCATTTCACCAAATTCCTGTATCCACAGGATTTTAAGGGCAATGAAGTATTGAATTTGGTCCAGGAACAGGACAGACCCATACAATTTGAGCTTTTGGAGGGAGGGGTGAATGGAGGAAGTAGAAGGCAGACAATCCCCATTCTCCATATATTCAACAGACAATGTATAACACTGTACCCCACTGGGTAGTGTTGCTATGGACTGGACACCTGACAATGACCTCAGCTTAGGACAATCCTGTACTACCAACTTCTGAAGGGAAACGCAAGTGTGTAGTGAGTCTGGCAAATCTCTCAGTTTATTACACCCTCTAATAATCAACTCCTCAAGGCAAGGAAACACCAACAACACGTCACCTACGCTTGTCAACTCCTCTGTATCCTTCCACTCTTCTAAGCTACTCATAAAAAGCAATTTGAGTATTCTCAATGCCGGGAATAATGCAGTAGTATTTCTGTAACTCCCATCACTGTAACTGTAAAACTCACTTCCTATACTTCTTACCTTCCACATTCCAAATATTTCAAGAACCCTAAGACTAGGTAAATGCCCTAGAGTGGGAACTTCTTCACATTCCGTGCACCGATTCAAATAGATCTGAATCAAATTGTCATATAGCGACAAACCAACCCATGATGGGAATTTCTTTCCTCCGTAGAATTCAATTCTCAAGCTTTTCAAATTTGGGTGAGGTTGGAGGCCTTCCAACACCTTTTCATCTTTATCATACCTGTCCACTGCTATTGAATATTCCCAGTATAATCCCAACTGGAGTATCTTTTTTTCTTTTAACTTTGCACTTTTGGCTTCTTCCTCATCTTCCACGTACCCTAGATTGTAAATGCATATTTCTCCTCTAAGATTCTTCAATGGTCCCAATTCTTTGATCCGATAACCTTCATCTCGACCCACACCAAAAAATGGCAATGTTTGAAGGCAAGTCAACCGCCTCATATTTTTGTGTAATCTATACATGTATGATAACCCCATCAAACAAATAATATTAATATGTCTCAAGTTAATCAAATTGCTTAGGTCTTCCGGAAGCTTCATGAGTTTAGGACATTCTTCAATTCTTAAAGTTTGCAAATTGTAGAGTTTGGTAATGGATTTTGGTAATTCCTCAATTTTAGTATGTGAGATGTGAAGAAGCCTCAAATGTATTAACTGCTCAATTGAATTTGGCAACCCTATTACACTATGCCCGAATAATTTTAAAACACGTAAGCATTTAAAATTTAATAACATGTCATTAAAGTCTAGATTTTCTGAAATCAATGTGCACATTTTTATGAAACCATCTCCACTAAATGAAGTTCCTAGCGTTGTTTCGCCATCAAGTCGAACGAATTAAGGTCGTACTTTACTAACATTATCCACAGAATCTCCCTCCAAAATCAAAATTTTAGATTTTGAAATTGAGATGGCAAAATCATGCACCAAATCATGCATTTTGCAACTAATAATCTCACCATAGGCATCCTTTGTAGCATTTTGGAAAAAGGAAGTGGCCAACAAAATATTGAAATACATGTTACCAATATCCTCCATCACCATATTAGCTTCTTTAGATGGTCCAAGGAACCCTTCAGCCGTCCAATGCTGAATTACTTCGTCCTTTTTCGTGTCATAATCTTTAGGGAAAATTGCACAGTATGCGAAACATCGTTTCAAAGATGGTGTTCGAAGATGATCATAGCCTAGCTTTAATATGTGAAACACTCCATTATTATCATCATTCAGTAAATCCCAATTTTTATTATTTTGAATCGATAGCCATTCACCTTTATCATGTATAAAGTACATTATTCCCCCTAAAAATCTTGCAGCCCAAGGAACCCTTTTACATTTTTTAACAATCTCCTTTCCAATTTTCTCCAAATCTAGAGTTAAAAGTCTTTCATTTGCAGATGCTCTTTTCTTGAATATGGACCAACAATCATATTCTGTTAATTCATATTGGGGAAGAGTCTCCATGGTTTTTGTCACACTATCACAATAGGTTGCTTCAACAATGTTATTTCCAACATTTTGATTGACTTTTGAATCATCAAGGAAGGAGTCTATCTCCATGTTAAAGCTAATCTCAGGGATCGAATTCACAAACTCCGCTCGAAGATCATAACTAGCAATGTCATCTTTAAGTATATTTAATGATTCATTGATGGTCTTAATATTTTCTGCCATATTGAGGGGGGATACAATGCAATTGGAGAGTAAATAGGAGCTTAGTACCTTCTATTGAAGAATCTTATAGCCAAACTCATCCAGCACATCATCAATGTCATAAGCTACATCTCTAAGCTTTGCTGACCAGCTCCTCAAAAACTCATCACTTACTTGTCTTTTTTCAACATCATTTAACACAAGTTGAATCTGGGTTAACAAGATAAGAAGGTCTATTAGCCCCTCCTTGAAACCCCGCTCTAAACTAATATGGTGCTCTATAACATTTGATCTCAACTTGGCTAAAAGTCCCTCCACAACAACATTTAGTATAATTTTAGCTCTGCATTCTTCCTCACTCTGCATAAGAGAAAATATAATAGAAAGATTTGTAGAGTGCAATTATATTATAAATAAACAACCATATGACTCCAAAAAGAGGGGGGGGAAACAACCATGTATAGGTAGGTCTAGATATAAAAGTATATAAGTGGAGCTAGATAAAAACTATTATGACAAAACTTCCCTTCTAAATTTTTCATAGAATAATTAGTAGTTAGAGACTTAGTGCCAAGAATCTTGTTGATCAACTGGTTGACATCTACTATGTTTCTAATTAAGACATCCAAGGTTCAAATCTTCTCGCCCCTATTGTAACTATTAAATTGTAGAAAATTAGTAGTCAAAAAAATGGTTGTACAGAGATTATAAAATTGACTAGACTACTTAATGTTCTTCTAGGGACACACACAATTGCTCACACACTTTAACACAACTTACACATTTGTAAAAGTGTGATTAAATTATATCACTTACATATAAGTCCACCATTAGAACTTAGAGAAAAGTAATCTAATCACCGCTTGCCACATGTCTAAGTTGTGTCAAAGTGTGTGTGCAAGTGTGTGACTTTTTGGCACCCCCCCCCCCCCCCCCCACCCCACCAATCTTCTTATAACAAAAAAATTCATTAATGAAATTTAATATGTTTTACTTGATTCAAACATTTAAAATCACTAATTGAATTAGTTATCTCAACCAAAATTGTGGCAAAATATAATCTAACAATAAAATATTTACAACATTGATTACAAACATCACTCACCTTTTTAAAGAGTCCACTTAATGTGTCATCCTTCGATATTGAAGTTGAGCCAATTTTCCTCTCCTCGGCCGTGCTTGAAGTCGATGCACCTTTAAGTTTTTTGTTAGGCTGTCCAACATTTAGAGAAGCTTCTTCTTGGACTTTTTTAGGTACTTTTTTACAAATATCAATATCGTGACCTTTAACTCCAGCTAAGTGTGCTTTAATCCTTGTAGCACCCCCAGCAAAATTACATTCACAAAACTTACATTTGAAACGACCATTTAGTTCTTCAACATACTCCCAAAATCGATCTTTCTTTCGAACCATATTTCTTTTGCCTTACAATAAATAGATAAAGAATATAATATTAGAATACGAAAATTGATAGTAAAATTGGATCTATAAAATAATAAAAAATAATTTAAAAGAAATGGATCTATAGAATTATAAAAATAAGCTTTTTTATGAAAAAGAATAAGCTTTTTCTAATTGTAAAAAAAATATTATATAATTATGTTATGTGTTTTTCTCTGCATACTCTATAACACATACATATACTATAAATATAATTAAATCAAAATCAGATTAACTTTTTGTACGCCCCCCAAATTTTAAAGGCTAGATAAGCTTCTTCTTTTCTTTTTCTTTTTTTGAGGGAAAGATAAGCTTCTTCTTGAACAATTTTAGTAGCTATTTTACAAATAACAATATCACGATCAATAACTTCAGCCAGATGTGATTTAATCCTTTAAACACCTCCATCAAAACTTACATTTTAAACAACAATCTAATTTGAAAACATTTAAACAACAATCTAATTTCTCAAAATGTTTCCAAAATTGATCTTTCTTTCTATCCATATTTATTTCTCCTTATAGTAAATACATAAAGAATATCATATGATTCTCAAAAAAAAATTAACAATAAAGAATAACATATCAAGATCAAATATAAATTTATTTGCAAAAAAATAAAAAGGATCTATAAAGGAGTATTACATAATTTTTTTTTTTTTTGAGAATCACATAATTTTTTTTTCTCTCTCTCCCAATTATATACGGAGAGAGAGAGAGTTCAAACTTCAAATAAAATAAAATATTAAAACAATTTAGAATTATTTTGTTCACTTAATGAAATTAAGAGCACGCTTTAAACATTATAGATCCATACTCATTCCGAATTGGTCTGTTTTCTCGATAGTGGTAAATATCAAATTAAAATTTTCATCTTATTTTAATTATTGTGTTTAATAAACTATTGATTTAGCCTAGAAAAATAAAATCAATGGCATGTTAAGAGTGAACTTACTGGATTAGTATACAAACAGGTAGATGCAGTGAGTGGACCCCAAGAGAAAGAGAAGAGGTAACAACATCTTAGAAGAAGAAGTAGGATGAAGAAGAGAAGTAATAGTGTAGCAATTGTGACTTGTTTTATATCCTTCTACTCATTCATTTCAATTTAATGTTTTTACGTGTATAGTACGATATTGTTAAGAAAAATGATATATCGACAACACTTTCATAACTACTTAACAACAAATCGTATATGGCAAGTTATTGTTAATTTGTAAACCCATTGTAACATTTTGGAGATAAAAGTAAACAAAATGTTTTTAAACTCTTATTGCTAATACAACATTTGATTAAGGGGCCCTTAATTTATTGTTTGACTGTGATAGGTAGAAAACAAATTGAAGATGCCTCAAGGAATTTTTTCCAGGTAGTCCTTAAGAAATTCATATATTGACGAAGACATAACAACAACCAAAAAACAAGGCTAAACCCACTGCCTAATATAGTTTTTTTTTTTTTTTTTTTTTTTTTTTTTTTTTTTTTTTTGTGTAATGTCTTGTTCAGTGTTCACTTACTACCCAATTCAAATATTCAATGCCACGGCCCCATCTACCCCACTGAAGAGACAAGAGCCAATCAACAGTTTTATATTTTACATACACTTACCCAAAAAGACAAAAGCTAAAAAGCCAATTTATATTGTCAAAAGATAAGAGCCTGCCTAAGTCTAAGTCACAACACAAGTCATCGGTAGTTAGACTATGAGTATGAGATAGAGAAAAAGAGAGAGAGAGCACTGCTCTCAGTCAGAGCAGAGATGAGATAGAGAGAAAAAACAGAGAGAACTAAAATACCTTGATGTTGATGGGGCTGAGGTCAGGGGCGGTGGCACGTTGAAGGCTGAAGTTCTTATTTTCCTATCTCGCCGTCACCGTCGCCTGCTCTGGTTTTGCTGTTGCTGTGTCGCTGACTGCTGAAAACCCTAATATAGTTTATAGAAATTTAATTATTATATTTGTTGATTTAAAAATCTGTCTTGAGTAGCAAGTGAGGATTGATTTTGGGCTTTTTCTTTTTTCCTTTTTTTCTTTTTTGGTTTTTATTAGGCATTTGGGCTTGCTATTATTATAATTTTTTTTTCCAAATTTTAGTTCATAAATTTTTTTTTTTTGGGTTTTTTCTTTTTGCTGAAAGGTACTAAAATATAGAGTTTTTTTTTTTTTTTTTCTATAAAAAGAAAAAAATTTAGGGTGGTCACAAATCTTTTTTAAAGATAGACAAATATAAAATTTTAAATTTTTATATATAATTTTTTTTTTTTTTCAAATGTACAAAAAGCCAACTCTTTTCTTTGTATCAATTGGATAAGGTGAAAATGTGTGGATGCATTTGTATGGATCTCTAATTCATTGTTTTTGTTCAAGACTGGTGATTATGAAGCATTTAAAATCAAAGCAATATTGTAGAGAAGTCTAACTTAACAAAAATATTTTCTTTATAGAATGAAATGTTAGATTGTTCAATGTGCTTAAAGTAGATAAAGTTGTTTATCATGGCCTTCCCAAGATCACGCAAAAGTAGAAGTTTAGTACATTGGGTAAGATTTTTTTTTAAACATTTTATAATCTCTTCTACACAATTTAAATTGTTTGAAAAACGAAAGAAATGTGCAGTAGATCTTACAACAATATAACATAAAAAGGTAAAGAGTATTCCCACCCCTCTCCCCAAAAAATAATAAAAAATAAAATAAAATGAAAGGAAAGAAGACATGTATTCATGAAATGTGTGTTTATACATATCTGCTACCTTTTGAACCTAGATTATGGTAGGATATAAAAATAATACCATTATTTCATCCTCTTGATTAAAGCATAGTTGTATGTGTGCAATTGAATTTGATTTAGAAAGTAATTTGAATATGTATATATATAATAAAAAGTTAAGTACAACTACTAAAAAGGTAAGGTTATACTATTATACATAATAATAATTTTGTCATATCTTACATCACAGTAAGAGTTAAAAAATAAAGTGTTATATCAATTTTCTATTCTTTTTTCTTTTTTTCACATAAGGGTAAAAAAAAGATAGTATTGTATCAAATTTGATGGTATGTCACAAAATAACTAATATTTATTTTAGTTCATTCATTCTCATATCATCTTTTTCTTAACATTTCACTACGTGGATGAAATTTGATTCTTTTCTAAGAAACCCAAACCAAATGAACATGTTTAGCCAAAAAAAAATTAAGGACAAATTACACTCTTTTTCCTTTAGGTTTGGGGGAATGACTCTCATTCCCAAACCTGAAAGGGGAAAAAATACCTCCCTCCCTTAAGGTTTGAAAAAAATGACACTCACCCCCTTCCGTTAATATTAGTAATAGAATATTCAAAAATTTTAATAGATTCTTTTTACAAAGTTTAACTATCGTTAGTAAAAATAGCATTCACATAAAAAAAAAAAAATGAAAAGAGCATATTATAAAACATGTTGCTCAAGCAGTTTTTTTAGTCATTATTAGTCGCACCTTAACAGATGATATTATAATAATAATTAAAGATAAAAGCAAAAGGACATAAGAAAAGAGAATAAATAAAATTAATTAAAGATGACATAAAAGAAGAGCAAACAACATAGCCAATTCTACGAGAAATTATAAGATCCACACGGTGGACAAGTGATGCGGTCCACCATTCCACTAAAAAACTGTCACTTGTTTAAAATTATTAGTTAGAAAATTTTTTTAAATAGAAATTAATTACTGATTCAGCTATTTTAAACAAGTGGAAGTTTTTAGTGGAATAGTGGACAAATGACATGGTCCACCAAAAGACTCTATAATTTCTCTAATTCTACAGAATCATTTCATCATGATTGGTGTCCATTAAAATAGCTTTGAAATCCAAATAGTTCATTACAAGCCTACTGCTAGGCCCAGCTATTGGTTGGGTAGGAACAAATCGGGCCTACTGCATGATTACCCGGTGATGCCTGCAAGCATTTGACTGGACCTTTATGGCCACTTATGACTCCAACTTTACTAAGCTTACCATAAGCCTCTCTTTTCCATATACCAATACTCTTATCAGCAGAGCCACTGCACAAAAACTCCCCCATTTGACACATACATAGGACAACCATTTGATGAACTTTTGTCTCATTAACTAAAAGGTTACAGGTTTAAATTTGTGAACAAAACAAAGGCAACGTGATTGCCACAAATTGTCATACCTTGAGCTTTTGTCAACTTTGCTTTGCTACATGATTGTCACACTATTTCTGGGTTTTCCCAACCTAAAAAATCTCCAAAAGAACTCTAAACGAACATACCCAAAAAAGCAGTGCTCCAATTAAATAACCCAGTAGTAACAAATTCAACACCTTAACAACCATCCACACCACAACAAGAAATAGGCAGAAACAAACGTAGAAAGGGAAAAAAAATCATCAAGCAAAAGAATAGAGTAAAAAAGAAATTGGGATGTAGGGATACCTCAATTGAACCACCTAGCTTACATCAGTATTGATATAGATGTGAGGAGAAGAAGGAAGACAAAGAGGCTGCCATTAGAAGCCAAAACAGAAGCTAAAACTGTGATAATCAAAAGGTGGGAAAGGGGAAGGAACTAAACCTGAAACGATGAAACAAAACATGGAAGACAGGAATTTGAATCCGTGTAATAGAAGGGAATAGCATAAGTTGTAACTGTGAAAAGCAATAAGGTTTGACAAAGGGAGTAAGTTGAAAAAGCTTTGGGTGTGGGCTTGGGCTTTATAGTGGATTTAAACGTATAAGAAGTGGACTTTAAAGTAGAGATAGGGCCGAAAATAATTTTAATTTTATTAGTATTTTAAAATTGGTAAAACTATTTTAAAATTGAATTAAAAATTCAGAAAATAAGATGGGAATGACATGGCTACTGACGTGGCTCAATGTAAGCGTAGTAACATTAAATGCTACGTTTAAGCTTTTAGTAATACTAAACACAGACCCGCTCAGTGCGCGGGAAAAAAAATTTATTTACTATAGTGAAAAATACTATTTCTCTTTTAAGAACTCAAATGATAAAGCTAAAAACTGTTCATTCCTAACTAATAGTTACAAAGAAAATCTTTTACAATAAGCATACATTAGACACTCTATCTCTCTCAAATAACAACAACATTTAGTTTATTATGAGAGCACAAAAATTTTGGACAGGGAACTAATCAGGCTACACAATATTATGGAAAATTCAAAGGCTGAAATTCATTACCAGAAAATCGTGTTTTACTTTTAGCTATAAAAAAAAAAAAGAGAAACTTGTTTTTGTAAAGAGAAGAAATTTAATATCTTCAAGTTTCTGCCTTCTACTTTAATGTTCACTTCAACTTTTGAAATGATCACTCCAATAGAAACAATCTTAGTATCTTACTAATTGCCATCTCTTGTCTAGTCAGTTACATGTTTTGGTTCTTGTTTTGAATTTGAAAGTTATTTTAGATATTTACATCTAACATTGTCATCTAATAATTATAGTTCTATCCCTTTGAAGTATGTAAAAAGAATGTGAGCTTGTCATTTGTTTCTAATACAATGCTTTTCTGGGTACATTCAATAATATCTACTAATCAGAAGATTCTAATAGCTTACAACCCAAAAGTAATTAACCACACCTCCATTATATGGTTAGGCTAAAAATAATTATGATTTGGATAGTGTCTCCATGATCAATCTAGGATGAAAAGACAACACCATCACATTAAGGATGTGGGATTTCCAATGTCTCACCGTCAATTTGGTTTTTGTAGTGGGGCAGTGGAAGCAAATCAATAGCTTAGCACAATCCCTGCAACAAAGAAATCCAACTCAAATTATATCTTTTTTTTTTTTTGGTAGAACAGATTGTATATAATAGATATAAACTATATGGTTGTTATCTCTACGTTACCAATTATAGAAATACAAAGAGTAGTACAACCCCAACAACCGTTATGATTTTAATCAACAATATTGTACACTAACGCATCAAGCATAAACTGTCAATATGATTGGTTGGTAATAGGAAAAGAAGAAAACTTATAAACTAAACATTTCCTAGCTTTGTTTGATGTATGATAAATTAAATTAAGGTAGCAAACTTAACAGGTGAACTTGAACTTTTATAAAGGATTTTATATGTAATATAATTGACTTGGGAAGAAAGAATAGTCCCCAAAAAATTACTTGTTTACTCAAAAGTAACAGAGTACTCCAAGCCACAAAGATAGCAATACTACCCAAACACCAAAGGCAAGTGCTAAACATAAATAAATTTAAGACAAACTTATTTTTCAAGAGGATGAGATGGAAAATGTACTAAGAATTGGAAACATAAATCTAAAAAAAAGAAAAAATAAATAAAAAAGTATCAAAGATGACAAAAGATATACCAACCCAATGTGACACATTTCTTTGAAGATTGGAATTTCTCTAGGTGGGGTTGATTAGGGAATTGAAAAGGTAATTTCAAAATATATAGTAGATTGATACCTCAATGCATAAGACACTTTCTAGAATTTGTGTTGTCCTTAAAATATGCATGTTGGCATAGAATGAAGAAGACCAAATTCAAATAAATCACATATAAGACAGAGAATCATTATTGAAAATTTAGAATATCAATCATTTGGGAATTTTTCGAATCCAGTTAATCATCATTTCTTCACCTGCCAAATCATTTTGGGAGCCTCAGGCCTCATAAATGGTGTGGGGTCTAATACACCAAGAGAGGAAACTACAATGATGCAAGCTTGCTTTGAATAAAAAATGCATATGGAGTTAATAGTTCAATTTTGAAAGGGATTAAAAAAGGCAAACTTTCAAATGTGCATTGTGTCGCTTTCCCTTCCAACACCAAATATTCTCATCATTCATGGTCCTAAACCTAGATTTGAAATACCTTTCAAGAAATCTCAAAAACCATTTAGTCCACAAAAAGGGAGGCCAAGGTTACTCATGAATCTGGATTGCTAACCCTAAAGTGAACCACCAATGTTGTAGATGATCAACAAAAAATGCAACTTTGATACGTAGATCATTACTAAAATATTGATACCCTCTAAGGTATATTTACGTTTACATTTAAATTTATTTTATATGCTCATTATGCATCTTTCATTTTCTTAAAGAAAATACTAAGTCATTTTTAAAATTTAATGAGGTAAACCCCACATTGAATTTACAATTTATTTTTTGCATTGGAGCATAAAACTACTCGATATAATTCAATGAAAATCAAAATACCTTTTATTAAGCATTGCGGCCACAAAACATAGATAAAAATTATGTGATATTATGCACCAATCATGTTTTTCAATAGAAAATATCTAATCTTTGAACATATTACAATCTTATCTAACGTTATCTCAAAATCTAAATATCAATCCAATGGTACTGCAACATGGTAAAAAAAAAAAAAAAAAACCAACACCCGGAATCATACAGTCCCAACAAAGAAATTTCAAATTCTACAGTTAATTCAAACTCCTAATTTGTTTTGCATCTAGTAATGGTGAATTACTTGTTCATCAAACTGAATTGTATTGTTAGTTGTACCTACGCCCATTTGTCACCAAGCCACCTCATGGGGTCATCTAAATATCTAGTCTACCATTGGTTTTGAAATATCAACGAACATTAAATTGATAAGTCTAGTTGCATAATCCAATTTGGGTGGTGGGACAGCAGGGAATATATACTTCGGCAAGATGCTTAAGAATTAGGAAAAAATCTACCAACCCATCTTAAAATAAAACTACAGCAAATAATCAAACTAAGTCTATTGAGTTTTAAATATTTACTCATTCAGCTATTTTATCAAACAATTGGCATGCATCTAACAAAAGCAAAATATAAAAGATAGAGGAAGATGTAAAGAGAGAGAAGTAGGTAGTTTTCTAGAAAGGGACTCAAGGGCAGGAGAGAAAAGAAAAGAAATTAATGAATAAGAAGTAAAGAAGGAAATAAAAGATACCTTGAGCTTTGGGAAGGTAGGAAGTAGTGAAGCCCGGTTGCGTGGAGCAGATTGCCATTGATGGTGGAATGAAGGTAATGGGGAGCTATATACATCCTAGAAACAAACGTTACACCGGTTCATTATCTGTGTTGTAACTTATAACGGCAAGGCGGGAAACGGAACTCTTAGGCTGAAAAGAGAAAGGGAGAGATAGTAGTCTGATGTGGCACAAGAGACCAGCCAACTGAATGGTTGAGGCACAAATGAATGTTACCAAGTGCATCAACAGTTTTGTCCAATTTATCAATATTTAATTATATTTTGAAAAAGAGAGAAAATATAAAGAAAAGGAAGAGAGGAAAATATATAACTTGTGATTATATAGACTAGTCTTTAACCCGTGCAATGCGCGGGATATTCCTAACAAAGCGACTTATATCGTAGAGGCATTTTTTTTTGGGTTAGTTTTCTATTATTTTTTTAAAAGTCAATACTTTCTATTCAACCCAACTCAAGTCTGATGTGATTTCTAGTTACAATCATCAAATTATAAACCAATCCCAAATCTAATCTTATTATCAATTATCATGGCTAATTTAGCACTTAGCAAACTTTATTTTATTTTTATTTTTTATCCATTGGGTAGCATTCAAATTTGGCTTGATAGTCCTACAATACACCTACCATTTTTACTAAAAATACATTACATATTTTTCAAATTAAGTGACATTGTGTCTCAACTTTTAAGTAGAGGGCAGGGTATGACCAAACATCCAGTTTATAGAAATGTAAATTCTACAGAAAGCAAAACATAAAGAACATTATAGCATTGCATCCCTTCCTCATTCTGATTGTGCGAGGTCTTTCATTGATCAAAACAAAGACAACATAGTCTTCATCCCATACCCACAATTATGAGAGGGGGAAATGCCACAACAAATAATTGTATGATCACATATTAATTCAACTTTTGGTTGTTCTTTCCCGTTTGAAATCATCCTGTAATGACCAAGGCAATTAAAATAATAATCATAAGTACGGTATGCAATTTTTGAAGAAAATCGTCAGTCTTCATCAAGAGCAGAAGATTAGGGCCATCAGTAACAGATAAAGCAATTTTAACTGCTGAACAGAATTTTAACAACAATAAACAAAGTGTTATACTATGCAATAATGATTCTAAATAACCATCTCATATGAAAACAATGCAGTAGCTGACATACCCGACAAGCATAAAAGACTCAGGAGTTCATCATTTTAGATGCAAGTTTCCAGGTATTAATATCCAAATGATTTGGCGAATTCATTCTACTAAGGTAAATCACTAGTCCAAACAATCCACTAAAACATTCGAAATATGAAAATGGGAAAAACAGTAAGCAGAAAAGATTTCAAAAGCAAATATCACACCACAATCAAGAAAAAGATTAATCATTTCCCCCCTTAACTTGAAAAAATCTTACAATTTTTATGCGTAAGGAACTTTTACATAATCTTGAAATCTAAATCTCTCCATTTACTTAGTTGGATTTTCAAAATGGATAAGCTTAATGTAAGCAATATTGATTGGCAATGATTGAATGGTTCTATAAAGAACAAAAGACATAATTAGATTCACAAAAAAGTAGTGGCAACACATTATTAATTTAAAATAGCAAAAACAGTGAAAAAAATGAGGTTGGTGATGGCATGCCAAGTATACGTTCATGCCTAAATTGTAAAGGGTAGTACTGAAAGCTCGAAAATGTGTTGAAAACACACGAGCGGTTTAGACCCCCAAATTCAAATTACGGCTTGGTTGATTTTACACTAACTTACTAACAAGTGCGGAATAGTGTAAACACAAGCATAAAAACCAAACAACTACTCTAATTCATATTTAAAGCAACTCAGCAATAAAAATGAAATAAACAAGAGTAGGGAAGAAGGATGCAAACACAAATAACACCGAGACGTGTTATCGAAGAGGAAACCGAAGAACTCGGCGAAAAACCTCTCCGCCGCCTTCCAAGCGGAAATCGATCCACTAGACAATCAGTTGGGATACATGGATTAGCAAAAGACCCTCCAAGCCTAGTCTACCCGATGTACCTAAGCCCTCCAAGCTCCTACTCCAACAAGGCTTCTCGGAACCGTGTCTTGTCCTAGTTATCCGGATCCCGCAACAAGCTCCATGTTGCATCTGCCATTAAAGGCTCCTTCCTATGCTTCCCAGCAGCACCAAAACGTCACTCAGCACTCTCAAAGGTGTGTCAAGTGTTTGTGCTATCAACCTCTCAAAGATATGGACAATGGAGAGGAAAGGGTTGAGGAGATACCACAAGCAAAATGTTTAGAGAAGGTGGGGAAGACAATCTCTAATTACCAAGGTGTTTGGCTAGGGTTTTCTCTCTGAAGCATTCCTCAACAAATGTGGGTAATGATGATATTTGTAGGAGGGGTGCAAAAGGTGTGACTCAAAGAATACAGGCTGGCAGAACAGCTAGTCTCGCGGGTGTCTCGCGGGAAGGCCTTACCCGCGAGATACTCGCGAGACACAGTTGTCTCCACCTGGCATGACTCTTTGCATTCCATCATGTGCCTGGCACATGTTTCACTTCGCGGGAAGCTTGGTCGCGACATACCCGCAATATACCCGCGAGAATCCTTTTCTTCTTCAAATGCTTGAGTCTTCAACACTCTTTCTCTCACACACCCCTTACATCAAGTCCCACAACAAATACAGGGTTTTACACGATTGAACAAAATTACAATCAAATTTGGCACGGAATACAAGCCAACAAAACATAGTTGTACATTACAACTTTACAATCTCCCCCTTTGGCTATTCCGTGACAAAACCCTAAAACAGACTCTAGACTTAAACGAGAGTTTGGGAACAAAGGCAAAACTCACTCACACCTAGTTCTAGAATCTGATACGCTCTTGAACATATGAACAAGAATCTCCTGAAATACAACAACACACTAACATCATTGCATGTAGAAAAACTTGAAATGCATATGGAGCAATAATAACATGATCAAGCTAAATGAAATAGAAACACTAGATCATGGCAAGATCAAACAAGTAATCACTATACGCAAGTAATTACTATGCTCATTTACACATGAAATGAACATCCGGATATGCAAGATGATAAGCTCATTTGAAGAGAATCATTTGCAACTCCAACACTCAACCAATGCAAAATACACAAAGTATTTGCATCTAGGAACAATCCTACTTGGGCACAAGAGTGATGTACTTGAAGTAACAATGCAAGACATTGAACAACAAGCAAACATGCATAAAGGTTGCATAAGCAAGGTATAGCAAATGCATGGCACAAACCACAAAGACCTACAAATTATGCATGCAACAAACCCTTAAAGCTTACAAAAGCAACATGGGTACAAAACAAAATGCCACATAGCATATATGCCACAAAGCATAGAACAATAAACACAAACTTCTGAACAAAATACTACTAAGTATGATATGATTTAGACATATGGTATCAAAGCTTTAAACCAAAAGATTAGGTGAAAGCAGTAAATAAACATAAACATAGAGAAGACTCGACAACTAGACTTCTTGCAGCTGCTTCTCCCCCTATCACTACTCCCCCTGTCACTAGCATCATCTCCCCCTTTTTGTCATGGAATAGCTAGGCATCATTTTCTTCTAGCTTCCTCTGAATTTCATCCATCTGAGTTTCAAGAGAGGTCAATTGTTTATCAAGACGGGAGTGTTGGCAGTACATGATCTGAGTAAGTCCTGAAAGTTTGGTGCTAAGATCTTGAAGAGCAACCATAATGTTGTCAAACTTTTCTTCATATGAATGAGAGGTAGAACTCGAGGTTCCTGCGGGAGCATGATGTTCTTGCTTCACATTCTTCTTGGTATGGCTCATACTTGCTTGAAGAGTACGACCATTGATTGGACCTGGCCTAGGAACGGAGCGCTCATCAGCAGAGGGACGCACACCTTTGAGTTTTAGAATCCGAGAAATAAGGCGACCAAAGGGAATGCAATTCCTTGAGGCAGTGCGGGTCACTGTTTTGGCCAAGATGTGGAAGATGTGGGAGCATACATCAATTTCCTTATCAGATACCAGATCATGAAGAAATAGTGCTCGACCAAGGTTAATATAACCAGTACTTGACAGTGGATAGAGATTGTGGCACATGATCATTGATAGAAGCCTTAATTCTGGAGAAAGTGAGGCCACATTGATGGATATTCTGCTGGAAGAGAATTCCAAATTGGCTCCTAATGCCCTCCGAAGCGTGCCCTCAGATGGAACCAGCTCATCATATACAGGTGGGATCGGAAGTATGGGTCGGTTGATGTGAAGAATTTCAGAAAGATAAACCGGAGTAATCGAGAACCGCTTTCCTCTGACCCAGCACTTGATCATTTCTCCTTCAACAACAGCATTTGCATAGAACTCTTTTACCATGTTTTCATATGCATCGTCAAGATCGGAGAGAAGATAATTCCAGTCTTTTGTGGCGAACCAAGTTGGAATTTGTGTATCCAAAAGAGATGACTGATCAACAGCTCTTTCAACCAACAAAGTAGCATCTCGGAAGAGATTTGTATATGATTCAAAAGCAGCATGAGAGCGAAACACGCTCGGATCAAAGATTCCAGTTGAAGTACGAGCTCTCTTTGGTCTCGGGGAGTCTTCATCAACGTCGATGATTGGTTCTTTTCCTTTGTTGCTGCCACCTTTCATAGCTGAAGTCTTGAACGGAGACATCTGTGCAGAAGAACACCCAAAGATACCAGGAAACACGTGCACAGCACACAACATAGCACGGAGTTTGATTAGATTCAAGTTAGTTTAAAGACAAATGTAGTGCCGTGTATGATGATGAACAGACACACAATGCATAAAGCTAAGTGGCTGGGCATGTGTGTGTAGGTGATATGCATGAGGAGTGTTTTAGTGTGCCTAGGTATGTGAGGGATGTGTAGAATGAGTAAAGTGATAGAAACACACACTCAATGATCAGATGGAGTGAGAATCCACAGATTGAAATCACTTGATTTCAAATAGGCACAAAAATGTCAGTCGGACATTTTATCGAACACCTAATATGCATAAGAACACTCTAAGCATGAGCAATGCATGAACATGGTAAAAGCTTGCCTAAATACATGATAAAAGGCCACAAGGGGCCAACACAGATGCAACAAGACCAAATGCAACAAAACCCAATCAAAAATTTGGCAAGAACAACACCCAATTTTGAAGAACAACCCAAAAATTCGAAAATTCCCAATTATCAAAACCCTAACCAAAAATTCTGCAAAATCTAAGCAAAAACTCAGAAGGAAATGGTTAATTAACATACCTTGAAGAAGAAAATGCAGAAAAATGCTTGATTTGGAAGGGGTTTTGAAGAAATAATGAGTTGGGATGAGAGAGGTTCGAAAAGAGTTTTTAGGGAGGGAAGTTTTTATGTTTTGAAACAACCATCACATCAGCCCTATAAAACTGAAAACACGCGATTTTCGCGGGTAAGGGAGTCGCGAGACAGTCGCGAGACAACCGCGAAAGGTGCCACTGAAGCAAAAATTTTTCGCGAGAAGCTGTTGGTCGCGAGACAGTCGCGAGACAGTCGCGATAATCTCTGTCTGATTTCAAGAAAAACTCAGTTTTTGCCAAACTGCATTTCGCGAGAAGCTGTTGGTCGCGAGACAGTCGCGAGACAGTCGCGAAATAACCCCTGAACCAGTTTTCTGATGAAAAACACACAAAATGCATTTTGACCAAAAAGAAACACAAGAAAGTTTAAAATCACTTTCAAAAACAAATAAAACTCACAAAAATCTTTTTGGATTTGATCATCAAAGATTGAGCATTGTGAAACACATTTAATCAAGTACAATCACACAAATGATCATGACATTCATAGAACATAGACTTGAGTGTTGTGTGTGGATATCAAAAATGAGATAGTCCTTAGTCCAATGTGAAGCTTCAATGATCAATTCAATCAAGGCATACACAACTAGCACTAGATTATGTGATCTATCTCACTTATAGAAACATGCATATATGACCTCCCACACGTACTTGATAACAATTCATTGAAGCTTTTCATTTGGCTCCATTCTTAACACTTCATTTGCAACTTTTGAGCAAAGAGAATCTCATTTAGAGAAAGATGCCTGAAATTTTTGATATTTCAATTTATGAGATAGCCTTTGGCTTTTTGGGCATCATACATTTTATTTTGGTCGCTTTCCCTTTTTCCTAGTCGAATACTAGTTTGTGCGACAGGCTTTTGCAGCTCTATATCTCTTTTCATTTGGAGATTTACATTTAGAGAGCTCTTTTAAGCAAGAAAAAAATAAAAGTGGGAAGATATATAGGCATGAGTCTATGCATGTATCAAGATCAACACAACCATTCACTAGTCATTCATGACAAGATTGAAGATCTATTTACAACCGTCACATAGAATTCAGAATTTCTTCCACTATGATATGAGTGCATGAGGGACAAGCTACGCTCGTTAAATGCACAAAGCCATAAGTACAAAGGTACAAGGCAAAACATGATATGAGACAAAACTCAACAAAGTGATCAAACTTTTTAGATTTTATAATTTTTATGGGTTTTTGAAATTTTTGAAACACAGCCAAAACAGAATAGGAAAGGAAAGATCAACAATAACAGGTGCAAACCATGAAAGTAATGCATGATGCAATGCAACAACAAATGTCCCTAAAAATGGAAAGAATTAATGCATGGACATGTTATAGTGCTTATGCATGAGTACCCCTTTTCACCCACACGTCACGTGCGTTTGGGGTGATATCCTTGACGGATTGGGTACGAGAGTTGGGACTTTCAAACCTCCTGGTGAAACTCTCCAAGCAAGTGGTGAAGGCACCGATCATCTTCATCACATCTGTCATTCCGGGATCATGGTTTTGGCTTCTTGAGTTCTCACTTCCCCAAGCTCTATTGTCATTCCTTCTTCCTCGTGATCGAGGAATGCTTGCACTATTGTCTGCTCTCAATTTTTGACAGTTGGGTCTGGTGTGTCCTTGCAATCCGCAATAGTGACACACATAATCCGTTCTAGGACCCCGTTGAGGTCTTGAGAGAGATCTTGCTCTGGTTTCGTGTCTACCTCCAGCTTGATTTCGAGGCTTATTCATCATCAGTTGCTCATTTACATTCTTCTTTTCAACCTTAACATTCTCAGGAACGGCCTCCTCTACAATTGGCTCTACGGCCTTCACAAATTTCACTTCTTTGGTAGCTTTGACTGATGAGCTACTTCCTCCGGTATATCCCAATCCGGACTTGTCTGAAGAATGTTTTTGGGATGAAATAACATCATCCAACTTTCTGGAGGAGACCCTCTCTATCTTGGCTTGCGCTTGCACCACCTCTTGCTCAAGAAATCTGATCTTCAAGTATGCTTCTGACAGCTCACCATTCAGCCCCTCTATTTCGCATTTGGCCTCCTTATGTCTGATCATGAGACTTCGGTAGTCTTCCTCTGCTTTCTTCATTTTTCTCACAGCTGCCTTGGCTATTCTTGCATATTCCCCTGACTTCTCAAGAAGTGAGGAGTAATTCTCTTGAAGATTAGCTATATTCTCTTCCTCTTCAGCGTCTGATTCTTCCACAACTCCAGCAGATTCTGAATCAGAATGTTCACCAAGTTCCTTCTCAAGTGCACCCAAGTCATCCGAGGAATCTTCATGAGCAATAGTCATGAAAGCGGAGTAGTTTCCCTCACCGTCACAGCTCTCTTCCGAGTCAGAATCAGAAGATTCAGAGTCACTGAGCGTTGTAGCATATGCTTTTCCTTTTCCCCTCAGAAAATTCGGACACTCCTTCTTGAGATGTCCATGACCGTTGCACTCATAGCACACAATGTCTGGAGAGGGTTGATAGTCCTTTCCTTCTTTTCTCTTAAACTCTTTCTTATCACCTCTTGAAGGAGAGAACTTTTCTCTATTGAACGGTTTCCCACTGTTCTTCATTTTCAGAAACTTGCGGAAGTTCTTTGCAAGATATGCTACTTCTTTCTCCACTCCGTCTTCTTCGGAGGAATCATTCAATCTTTCGTTGATGGTTTTAAGGGCAAACGATTTGCTTGTTTTATGGGAAGGCAATCCCAGCTCATAGGTTTGGAGAGAACCGATCAGCTCTTGAATCTTAATCTCATCCAAGTCTTTGCTTTCTTCTATGGCTGTAACCTTTGCTCTAAAACTCTCAGGCAAGGACCTCAATATTTTTCTCACCACCTTAGTGTCTTCAATCTTCTCCCCAAGATTGAGTTTAGCAATGACAATTTCATTGAGCTTCCCATAGAATGAGTCAAATGGTTCATCATCACTCATCTTGAGTTCTTCAAATTTGGTGGTGAGCATTTGGAGCTTTGTATCCTTGACTTTCTTTGTACCCTCATAGGTAGTCTCCAAAATCTCCCAAGCTTCCTTGGCTACTGTCATATGAGATATCCTGTGGAATTCATCAGGGGACACACCACAAAAAATAGCATTTAAAGCTTTACTGTTAGCATTTGCTGCCGCAAGGGCTGCCTTATCCCAAGTGGACTTAGGAGCCACCGGCTTGGTCCAACCTATCTCAACCGCATCCCAAACGGTATCATCGATAGAGCATAAGAATGCTCTCATTCTAACTTTCCAGAATGCATAATTGTTCCCATCAAAAAATGGTGGAACATTGAGCGATTGAGACCGGTCCATCTCAAGAAGGGTCAAGGATCACACTTAGGTAATTAAACCTCAGCAAGTGTACCCGCTCTGATACCAATTGAAAGCTCGAAAATGTGTTGAAAACACACGAGCGGTTTAGACCCCCAAATTCAAATTACGGCTTGGTTGATTTTACACTAACTTACTAACAAGTGCGGAATAGTGTAAACACAAGCATAAAAACCAAACAACTACTCTAATTCATATTTAAAGCAACTCAGCAGTAAAAATGAAATAAACAAGAGTAGGGAAGAAGGATGCAAACACAAATAACACCGAGACGTGTTATCGAAGAGGAAACCGAAGAACTCGGCGAAAAACCTCTCCGCCGCCCTCCAAGCGGAAATCGATCCACTAGACAATCAGTTGGGATACATGGATTAGCAAAAGACCCTCCAAGCCTAGTCTACCCGATGTACCTAAGCCCTCCAAGCTCCTACTCCAACAAGGCTTCTCGGAACCGTGTCTTGTCCTAGTTATCCGGATCCCGCAACAAGCTCCATGTTGCATCTGCCATTAAAGGCTCCTTCCTATGCTTCCCAGCAGCACCAAAACGTCACTCAGCACTCTCAAAGGTGTGTCAAGTGTTTGGGCTATCAACCTCTCAAAGATATGGACAATGGAGAGGAAAGGGTTGAGGAGATACCACAAGCAAAATGTTTAGAGAAGGTGGGGAAGACAATCTCTAATTACCAAGGTGTTTGGCTAGGGTTTTCTCTCTGAAGCATTCCTCAACAAATGTGGGTAATGATGATATTTGTAGGAGGGGTGCAAAAGGTGTGACTCAAAGAATACAGGCTGGCAGAACAGCTAGTCTCGCGGGTGTCTCGCGGGAAGGCCTTACCCGCGAGATACTCGCGAGACACAGTTGTCTCCACCTGGCATGACTCTTCGCATTCCATCATGTGCCTGGCACATGTTTCACTTCGCGGGAAGCTTGGTCGCGACATACCCGCGATATACCCGCGAGAATCCTTTTCTTCTTCAAATGCTTGAGTCTTCAACACTCTTTCTCTCACACACCCCTTACATCAAGTCCCACAACAAATACAGGGTTTTACACGATTGAACAAAATTACAATCAAATTTGGCACGGAATACAAGCCAACAAAACATAGTTGTACATTACAACTTTACAAGTACATTATAATGAAATGGTCTCAAATGTTGGAAAATGAGCAAAAGATTTCACAAAGGCTTTCCTCAGTTGACTGAAAAGCTACTACTAACACAAATCATACATAAATAATTTCCTAGAAGGCTTTCCTTAGTTGATTAGAGGCTACTACCAACACCAATCATGCAAAAATAATTTCCTAAAAATATAACGGATTATCAATTTTTTTTTTCTATTGCTAAGTAACAGATTAGAAAATGTTGTTGGAACAAAGGGAGGAAGGAGGGGACAATTGAAATGAATAATACACTTATTGGATTGAATCAATACTTTATATACTATAAAACATTAGAAAATTGAGAAAACTTACCAACTAAAACATCTGTTGGCTTGGGAGGGGATTAAAACATCATAATATTTAATTTTTCATCCAGTTGAACACAACAGAATTGCTGTCCCTAGTGCTTGCAAATCAAGGCAACATATTTAACTAATTGAATAATATTTTAGGTCTATTAGTAATGCGGATCCAGATGTTATTAATTCTGCTAAATAAGGATGGGAACCTGAGAGTAATTTGAGGTTCATTTTGGAGAAAGTATTGAAGTAGAGCAAAGTATTTAGTCTTGGAACAATTATGCTAGAAAAAATGATCTCCCTTTCTTTACTCAGTAATACAAAACTTTTGTTTTTTCTTTTATTTCTTATAAATTTTATGAGGATTAATGGACTTAATAAGGAGGTTTCATAGTCATTTATTCAAGGTGTCAAAGTGTGGCAAATATGTAATTCACTATCTCATTTCTTTCTTCTTTCATTTTTTATTTTTATTTTTAAGTTTGTTGTTATCTTTAGTTATTAGCTTTTGGATTCTGAATAATTTACAAAGAAACCTCGCAGGTGATACAAGGAGTGAAGCTACAGTGACCCAGGCCTAAGTCTGATAGCAAAAGGCATAGAAAACCATAGAAAACCCAACATGCAATTTCAATCACTTGAGCTGCTGCTAATGGTGTATCATCTTCACCCACCACACACAAAAAGCAGCACAGATAATTGTTACAAGTTTGAGCATCAAAATCTGATTAAGAGTACTGGCCCTTATAATGAAAAAGCATTCAGTTTGACAATTCAGTTTGAATCTGAGTTTGACAATCGGTTTGAATCTGAGTTTGACAATTGGTTTGAATCTAAGTTTCTTTAAGTACAGAAAGACTAGAAAAGCTAAGGAAAAAATTTGCAAGTCTATTTTGTTGCCATGAAAATTTTACATTTATTACTTTATTATTCTTTGATTTAAGATTATTGTGGTAAATATGTTAAAAGTTATGTTATAGAAAGAACAATTTGAGTTGTTAACAGAAGCCCATTTGTGAATATTTATAATTCATTAACCTCAATTTCTACTATAAAATAAAAAGAAGAAAAAAAGTAAATTCCAAATCAAATTATCCAAGTGATTGACAGAATTTGCTGTTATTAATGGTGATAGTGACACAAAGGCATTTGTAATTTTTCTGACTAATGGCAAATAAATGACTAGTAATTACTTTGTTATATCCATGTCAGCAACTAAAAGAGTCACAGCAAAGGACATTTCACACTGTTCAGGCTAAGGCCGCTGAGCTATAATAACACCAAAAGCACAGAGTGACTTTCATGTCAAAGAGTGTCAAACCAAAATTCAGTGATTTGACTGCACTCAACATAACTCTATACATTGTAGATATGCACATTGGCTACAGATATTGTGACACTACAAATATATATAAACTGAATTTGGTTTTGTAAATCACCATTTATGAAGTAAATTATGTATCAATATCCCAAATGGTAAGAGAAAGCAAACCTAAAGTGCCTTTGCAACAGTTGTCATCAACTTAATTATTTTCCCAGATGCAAACTTTCTGCTAGCTTCCTGAGTTAGTCTTCAAAATCTTTGCAATGTGGGTACCTTCAAAAGGTAAAAACCATATATAGATATATAAGAACTGTCAACACCTTCAGTGCTATCTGAAATTTTTTAAGTTAAAATTTGCTTGCAATACTATAACTGGGGATCACATAATTTCATTAACAGTGAACGGTAAAACTGACCTTCACCCACCCAACGTGAAAAGAAAATCAGCCAAGACCCTCGCCCACCCAATTTCTCGTTCTTATGCAACTAAACTCTATTTTCCACAATAAACTGACCCTCATAAACAGAGCAATTACGACCTAGTCCAAATCTACTGTCAAGTTTTAGATAGCCCTAAGCAAAAGAACTGATCCATGAACTCTTACAGTATCAAAATATGAAGGTTACAAGAAATGCTGAGAGAAAGCAAATTTTAAATTTGAAAAAATTGATAAATACAATATTCCAAATTTCCCAATCTCCAGAAAATTTCAATTTTGAATAAATTGCAGAAAGAAAATAGCTTAGCAAACAGAAACTGAATCGCAGCAAGACAAATTGGTAACGGAGTCAGCTATTTCAACAACCGGAATGTGGTTGACCTAAATTGTACAAATAAACTATGCTTTTAGCAACTTTTTAAGTCTTGTGATGATTTGCAAAAACCAAAATTTGAATAGCACCAAGGCAAATGACTGCAAATAGTAATTTCATAAATTGAAATTTTCAAGTATTAACAGACTGGTTGGTAATATTAATATCTACTATTTATTTAAAGAATCATTAACCAAAATTGTAGCATTTATACATTTTCTTAGTGGTGTCCAATTAAGTATTAATACTCTCACCCATTACAAACAGAAGAGGATATAAGGTATGAGTAAACTTACGAATTGGGAAATTGAATAAATGGACTGTGGTCAATCTGATTGTTTAATTTGGGGCAACCATATATCATCACCGTTTTCAATTCGTTGAGGCGTCGCATGGTTTCCTCGGTGGGCAGATGCACCAAGTTCTTGCAATCCACAATATACAGCTCTTGAAGAGAGGAAAGGTTGCCCAACCACTCTGGTAAAGCTACCATTTCACCAAATTCCTGTATCCACAGGATTTTAAGGGCAATGAAGTATTGAATTTGGTCCAGGAACATGACAGACCCATACAATTTGAGCTTTTGGAGGGAGGGGTGAATGGAGGAAGTAGAAGGCAGACAATCCCCATTCTCCATATATTCAACAGACGATGTATAACACTGTACCCCACTGGGTAGTGTTGCTATGGACTGGACACCTGACAATGACCTCAGCTTAGGACAATCCTGTACTACCAACTTCTGAAGGGAAACGCAAGTGTGTAGTGAGTCTGGCAAATCTCTCAGTTTATTACACCCTCTAATAATCAACTCCTCAAGGCAAGGAAACACCAACAACACGTCACCTACGCTTGTCAACTCCTCTGTATCCTTCCACTCTTCTAAGCTACTCATAAAAAGCAATTTGAGTATTCTCAATGCCGGGAATAATGCAGTAGTATTTCTGTAACTCCTTTCACTGTAACTGTAAAACTCACTTCCTATACTTCTTACCTTCCACATTCCAAATAGATCTGAATCAAATTGTGATATAGCGACAAACCAACCCATGATGGGAATTTCTTTCCTCCATAGAATTCAATTCTCAAGCTTTTCAAATTTGGGCGAGGCTGGAGGCCTTCCAACACCTTTTCATCTTTATCATACCTGTCCACTGCTATTGAATATTCCCAGTATAATCCCAATTGGAATATCTTTTTTTCTTTTAACTTTGCACTTTTGGCTTCTTCCTCATCATCCATGTACCCTAGATTGTAAATGCCTATTTCTCCTCTAAGATTCTTCAATGGTCCCAATTCTTTGATCCGATAACCTTCATCTCGACCCACACCAAAAAATGGCAATGTTTGAAGGCAAGTCAACCGCCTCATATTTTTCTGTAATCTATACATGTATGATAACCCCATCAAACAAATAATATTAATATGTCTCAAGTTAATCAAATTGCTTAGGTCTTCCGGAAGCTTCATGAGTTTAGGACATTCTTCAATTCTTAAAGTTTGCAAATTGTAGAGTTTGGTAATGGATTTTGGTAATTCCTCAATTTTAGTATGTGAGATGTGAAGAAGCCTCAAATGTATTAACTGCTCAATTGAATTTGGCAACCCTATTACACTATGCCTGAATAATTTTAAAATATGTAAGCATTTAAAATTTGATAACATGTCATTAAAGTCTAGATTTTCTGAAATCAATGTGCGCATTTTTATGAAACCATCTCCACTAAATGAAGTTCCCAGTGTTGTTTTGCCATCAAGTCGAACGAATAAAGGTCGTACTTTACTAACATTATCCACAGAATCTCCCTCCAAAATCAAAATTTCAGATTTTGAAAGTGAGATGGCAAAATCATGCACCAAATCATGCATTTTGCAACTAATAATCTCACCATAGGCATCCTTTGTAGCATTTTGGAAAAAGGAAGTGGCCAACAAAATATTGAAATACATGTTACCAATATCCTCCATTACCATATTAGCTTCTTTAGATGGTCCAAGGAACCCTTCAGCCATCCAATGCTAAATTACTTTGTCCTTTTTCATGTCATAATCTTTAGGGAAAATTGCACAGTATGTGAAACATCGTTTCAAAGATGGTGTTCGAAGATGATCATAGCCTAGCTTTAATATGTGAAACACTCCATTATTATCATCGTTCAGTAAATCCCAATTTTTATTATTTTGAATTGATAGCCATTCACCTTTATCATGTACAAAGTACATTATTCCCCCTAAAAATCTTGCAGCCCAAGGAACCCTTTTACATTTTTTAACAATCTCCTTTCCAATTTTCTCCAAATCTAGAGTTAAAAGTCTTTCATTTGCAGATGCTCTTTTCTTGAATATGGACCAACAATCATATTCTGTTAATTCATATTGGGGAAGAGACTCTGTGGTTTTTGTCACACTATCACAATAGGTTGCTTCAACAATGTTATTTCCAACATTTTGATTGACTTTTGAATCATCAAGGAAGGAGTCTATCTCCATGTTAAAGCTAATCTCAGGGATCGAATTCACAAACTCCGCTCGAAGATCATAACTAGCAATGTCATCTTTAAGTATGTTTAATGATTCATTGATGGTCTTAATATTTTCTGCCATATTGAGGGGGGATACAATGCGATTGGAGAGTAAATAGAAGCTTAGTACCTTTTGCTGAAGAATCTTATAGCCAAACTCATCCAGCACATCATCAATGTCATAAGCTACATCTCTAAGCTTTGCTGACCAGCTCCTCAAAAACTCATCACTTACTTGTCTTTTTTCAACATCATTTAACACAAGTTGAATATGGGTTAACAAGATAAGAAGGTCTATTAGCCCCTCCTTGAAACCCCGATCTAAACTAATATGGTGCTCTATAACATTTGATCTCAACTTGGCTAAAAGTCCCTCCACAACAACATTTAGTATAATTTCAGCTCTGTATTCTTCCTCACTCTGCATAAGAGAAAATATAATAGAAAGATTTGTAGAGTGCAATTATATTATAAATAAACAACCATATGACTCCAAAACCGGGGGGGGGGGGGGGGGAGGAGGAATAAACAACCATATATAGGTAGGTCTAGATATAAAAGTATATAAGTGGAGCTAGATAAAAACTATTATGACAAAACTTCCCTTCTAAATTTTTCATAGAATAATTAGTAGTTAGAGACTTAGTGCCAAGAATCTTGTTAATCAACTGGTTGACATCTACTATGTTTCTAATTAAGACATTCAAGGTTCAAATCTCCTCGCCCCTATTGTAACTATTAAATTGTAAAAAATTAGTAGTCAAAAAAATGGTTGTACAGAGATTATAAAATTGACTAGACTACTTAATGTTCTTCTAGGGACACACACAATTGCTCACACACTTTAACACAACTTACACATTTGTCAAAGTGTGATTAAATTATATCACTTACATATAAGTCCACCATTAGAACTTAGAGAAAAGTAATCTAATCACCGCTTGCCACATGTCTAAGTTGAGTCAAAGTGTGTGTGCAAGTGTGTGACTTTTTGACATCCCCCCCCCCCCCCCCCACCAATCTTCTTATAACAAAAAAATTCATTAATGAAATTTAATATGTTTTACTTCATTCAAACATTTAAAACCACTAATTGAATTAGTTATCTCAACCAAAATTGTGGCAAAATATAATCTAACAATAAAATATTTACATCATTGATTACAAACATCACTCACCTTTTTAAAGAGTCGACTTAATGTGTCATCCTTCAATATTGAAGTTGAGCCAATTTTCCTCTCCTCGGCCTTGCTTGAAGTCAATGCACCTTTAAGTTTTTTGTTAGGCTGTCCAACATTTAGAGAAGCTTCTTCTTGGACTTTTTTAGGTACTTTTTTACAAATATCAATATCGTGACCTTTAACTCCAGCTAAGTGTGCTTTAATCCTTGTAGCACCCCCAGCAAAATTACAATCACAAAACTTACATGTGAAACGACCATTTAGTTCTTCAACATACTCCCAAAATCGATCTTTCTTTCGAACCATATTTCTTTTGCCTTACAATAAATAGATAAAGAATATAATATTAGAATACGAAAATTGATAGTAAAATTGGATCTATAAAATAATAAAAAATAATTTAAAAGAAATGGATCTATAGAATTATAAAAATAAGCTTTTTTATGAAAAAGAATAAGCTTTTTCTAATTGTAAGAAAAATATTATATAATTATGTTATCTGTTTTTCTCTGTATACACTATAACACATACATATACTATAAATATAATTAAATCAAAATCAGATTAACTTTTTGTACGCCCCCTAAATTTTAAAGGCTAGATAAGTTTCTTCTTTTCTTTTTCTTTTTTTGAGGGAAAGATAAGCTTCTTCTTGAACAATTTTAGTAGCTATTTTACAAATAACAATATCATGATCGATAACTTCAGCCAGATGTGATTTAATCCTTGAAACACCTCCATCAAAACTTACATTTTAAACAACAATCTAATTTGAAAACATTTAAACAACAATCTAATTTCTCAAAATGTTTCCAAAATTGATCTTTCTTTCTATCCATATTTATTTCTCCTTATAGTAAATACATAAAGAATATCATATGATTAGATATTCTTTAGGTAGGTCTAGATATAAAAGTATATAAGTGGAGCTAGATAAAAACTATTATGACAAAACTTCCCTTCTAAATTTTTCATAGAATAATTAGTAGTTAGAGACTTAGTGCCAAGAATCTTGTTAATCAACTGGTTGACATCTACTATGTTTCTAATTAAGACATTCAAGGTTCAAATCTCCTCGCCCCTATTGTAACTATTAAATTGTAAAAAATTAGTAGTCAAAAAAATGGTTGTACAGAGATTATAAAATTGACTAGACTACTTAATGTTCTTCTAGGGACACACACAATTGCTCACACACTTTAACACAACTTACACATTTGTCAAAGTGTGATTAAATTATATCACTTACATATAAGTCCACCATTAGAACTTAGAGAAAAGTAATCTAATCACCGCTTGCCACATGTCTAAGTTGAGTCAAAGTGTGTGTGCAAGTGTGTGACTTTTTGACATCCCCCCCCCCCCCCCACCAATCTTCTTATAACAAAAAAAATTCATTAATGAAATTTAATATGTTTTACTTCATTCAAACATTTAAAACCACTAATTGAATTAGTTATCTCAACCAAAATTGTGGCAAAATATAATCTAACAATAAAATATTTACATCATTGATTACAAACATCACTCACCTTTTTAAAGAGTCGACTTAATGTGTCATCCTTTGATATTGAAGTTGAGCCAATTTTCCTCTCCTCGGCCTTGCTTCAAGTCAATGCACCTTTAAGTTTTTTGTTAGGCTGTCCAACATTTAGAGAAGCTTCTTCTTGGACTTTTTTAGGTACTTTTTTACAAATATCAATATCGTGACCTTTAACTCCAGCTAAGTGTGCTTTAATCCTTGTAGCACCCCCAGCAAAATTACATTCACAAAACTTACATTTGAAACGACCATTTAGTTCTTCAACATACTCCCAAAATCGATCTTTCTTTCGAACCATATTTCTTTTGCCTTACAATAAATAGATAAAGAATATAATATTAGAATACGAAAATTGATAGTAAAATTGGATCTATAAAATAATAAAAAATAATTTAAAAGAAATGGATCTATAGAATTATAAAAATAAGCTTTTTTATGAAAAAGAATAAGCTTTTTCTAATTGTAAGAAAAATATTATATAATTATGTTATCTGTTTTTCTCTGTATACACTATAACACATACATATACTATAAATATAATTAAATCAAAATCAGATTAACTTTTTGTATGCCCTCTAAATTTTAAAGGCTAGATAAGCTTCTTCTTTTCTTTTTCTTTTTTTGAGGGAAAGATAAGCTTCTTCTTGAACAATTTTAGTAGCTATTTTACAAATAACAATATCATGATCGATAACTTCAGCCAGATGTGATTTAATCCTTGAAACACCTCCATCAAAACTTACATTTTAAACAACAATCTAATTTGAAAACATTTAAACAACAATCTAATTTCTCAAAATGTTTCCAAAATTGATCTTTCTTTCTATCCATATTTATTTCTCCTTATAGTAAATACATAAAGAATATCATATGATTCTCAAAAAAAAATTAACAATAAAGAATAACATATCAAGATCAAATATAAATTTATTTGCAAAAAAATAAAAAGGATCTATAAAGGAGTATTACATAATTTTTTTTTTTTTTGAGAATCACATAATTTTTTTTTCTCTCTCTCCCAATTATATATGGAGAGAGAGAGAGTTCAAACTTCAAATAAAATAAAATATTAAAACAATTTAGAATTATTTTATTCACTTAATGAAATTAAGAGCACGCTTTAAACATTATAGATCCATACTCATTCCGAATTGGTCTGTTTTCTCGATAGTGGTAAATATCAAATTAAAATTTTCATCTTATTTTAATTATTGTGTTTAATAAACTATTGATTTAGCCTAGAAAAATAAAATCAATGGCATGTTAAGAGTGAACTTACTGGATTAGTATACAAACAGGTAGATGCAGTGAGTGGACCCCAAGAGAAAGAGAAGAGGTAACAACGTCTTAGAAGAAGAGGTAGGATGAAGAAGAGAAGTAATAGTGTAGCAATTGTGACTTGTTTTATATCCTTATACTCATTCATTTCAATTTAATGTTTTTACATGTATAGTACGATATTGTTAAGAAAAATGATATATTGACAACACTTTCATAACTACTTAACAATAAATTATATATGGCAAGTTATTATTAATTTGTAAACCCATTGTAACATTTTGGAGATAAAAGTAAACAAAATGTTTTTAAACTCTTATTGCTAATACAACAGCAATTGTGACTAGTTTTATATCCTTATACTCATTCATTTCAATTTAATGTTTTTACGTGTATAGTACGATATTGTTAAGAAAAATGATATATCGACAACACTTTCATAACTACTTTACAACAAATCCTATATGGCAAGTTATTGTTAATTTGTAAACCCATTGTAACATTTTGGAGATAAAAGTAAACAAAATGTTTTTAAACTCTTATTGCTAATACAACATTTGATTAAGGGGCCCTTAATTTATTGTTTGACTGTGATAGGTAGAAAACAAATTGAAGATGCCTCAAGGAATTTTTTCCAGGTAGTCCTTAAGAAATTCATATATTGACGAAGACAATAACAACAACCAAAAAACACGGCTAAACCCACTGCCTAATATAGTTTAAATATATATATATATATATATATATATATATGTATATATATTTATTTTTTTGGTCTTTTTGTAATGTCTTGTTCAGTGTTCACTTACTACCCAATTCAAATATTCAATGCCACGGCCCCATCTACCCCACTGAAGAGACAAGAGCCAATCAACAGTTTTATATTTTACGTACACTTACACAAAAAGACAAAAGCTAAAAAGCCAATTTATATTGTCAAAAGATAAGAGCCTGCCAAAGTCTAAGTCACAGCACAAGTCGTCGGTAGTTAGACTATGAGTATGAGATAGAGAAAAAGAGAGAGAGAGAGCACTGCTCTTAGTCAGAGCAGAGATGAGATAGAGAGAAAAAACAGAGAGAACTGAAATACCTTGATGTTGATAGGGCTGAGTTCAGGGGCGGTGGCACGTTGAAGGCTGAAGTTCTTATTTTCCTATCTCGCCGTCACCGTCGCCTGCTCTGGTTTTGCTGTTGCTGTGTTGCTGACTGCTGAAAACCTTAATATAGTTTATAGAAATTTTATTATTATTATTATTATTATACTTGTTGATTTAAAAATCTGTCTTGAGTAGCAAGTGAGGATTGATTTTGGGCATTTTTTTTTTCTTTTTTCTTTTTTTTCTTTTTTGGTTTTATTAGGCATTTGGGCTTGCTATTATTATAATTTTTTTTTTCCAGATTTTAGTTCATAAATTTTTTTTTTGGTTTTTTGTTTTTGCTGAAAAGGTACTAAAATATAGAGTTTTTTTTTTTTCTATAAAAAGAAAAAAATTTAGGGTGGTCACAAATCTTTTTTAAAGATAGACAAATATAAAATTTTAAATTTTTATATATAATTTTTTTTCTCAAAGGTACAAAAGGCCAACTCTTTTCCTTGTATCAATTGGATAAGGTGAAAATGTGTGGATGCATTTGTATGGATCTCTAATTCATTGTTTTTGTTCAAGACTGGTGATTATGAAGCATTTAAAATCAAAGCAATATTGTAGAAAAGTCTAACTTAACAAAAATATTTTCTTTATAGAATGAAATGTTAGATTGTTCAATGTGCTTAAAGTAGATAAAGTTGTTTATCATGGCCTTCCAAAGATCACGCAAAAGTAGAAGTTTAGTACATTGGGTAAGATTTTTTTTTTTTAACATTTTATAATCTCTTCTACACAATTTAAATTGTTTGAAAAACGAAAGAAATGTGCAGTAGATCTTACAACAATATAACATAAAAAGGTAAAGAGTATTCCCACCCTCTCTCCCCAAAAAATAATAAAAAATAAAATAAAATGAAAGGAAAGAAGACATGTATTCATGAAATGTGTGTTTATACATATCTGCTACCTTTTGAACCTAGATTATGGTAGGATATAAAAATAATACCATTATTTCATCCTCTTGATTAAAGCATAGTTGTATGTGTGCAATTGAATTTGATTTAGAAAGTAATTTGAATATATATATAATAAAAAATTAAGTACAACTACTAAAGAGGTAAGGTTATACTATTATACATAACAGTAATTTTGTCATATCTCACATCACAGTAAGAATTAAAAAATAAAGTGTTATATCAATTTTCTATTCTTTTTTCTTTTTTTCACATAAGGGTAAAAAAAAGATAGTATTGTATCAAATTTGATGGTATATCACAAAATAACTAATATTTATTTTAGTTCATTCATTCTCATATCCTCTTTTTCTTAACATTTCACTACGTGGATGAAATTTGATACTTTTTTAAGAAACTCAAACCAAATGAACATGTTTAGCCAAAAAAAAAAAAAAAATTAAGGACAAATTACACTCTTTTTCCTTTAGGTTTAGGGGAATGACTCTCATCCCCAAACCTGAAAGGAAAAAAAAATAGTAAAATACCTCCCTCCCTTAAGGTTTGAAAAAAATGACACTCACCCCCTTCCGTTAATATTAGTAATAGAATATTCAAAAATTTTAACAGATTCTTTTTACCAAAGTTTATCTATAGTTAGTAAAAATAGCATTCACATAAAAAAAATAAAAATGAAAAGAGCATATTATAAAACATGTTGCTCAAGCAGTTTCTTTAGTCACTATTAGTCGCACCTTAACAAATGATATTATAATAATAATTAAAGATAAAAGCAAAAGGACATAAGAAAAGAGAATAAATAAAATTTATTAAAGATGACATAAAAGAAGAGCAAACAACATAGCCAATTCTACGAGAAATTATAAGATCTACATGGTGGACAAGTGATGCGGTCTACCATTCCACTAAAAAACTGCCACTTGTTTAAAATTGTTAGTTAGAAAATTTTTTTAAACAGAAATTAATTACTGACTCAGCTATTTTAAACAAGTGAAAGTTTTTTAGTGAAATGGTGAACAAGTGACGTAGTCCACCAGAGGACTCTATAATTTCTCTAATTCTATAGAATCATTTCATCATGATTGGTGTCCATTAAAATAGCTTCAAAATCTAAATAGTTCATTACGGGCCTACTGCTAGGCCCAGCTATTGGTTGGGTAGGAACAAATCGGGCCTACTGCATGATTACCCGGTGATGCCTGCAAGCATTTGACTGGACCTTCATGGCCACTTATGACTCCAACTTTACTAAGCTTACCATAAGCCTCTCTTTTCCATATACCAATACTCTTATCAGCAGAGCCACTGCACAAAAACTCCCCCATTGGACACATACATAGGACAACAATTTGATGAGCTTTTGTCTCATTAACTAAAAGGTTACAGGTTTAAATCTATGAAGAAAACAAAGGCAACGTGATTGCCACAAATTGTCATACCTTGAGCTTTTGTCAACTTTGCTTTGCTACATGATTGTCACACTATTTTTGGGTTTTTCCAACCTAAAAAATCCCCAAAAGAACTCTAAACGAACATACCCAAAAAAGCAGTGCTCCAATTAAATAACCCAGCAGTAACAAATTCAACACCTTAACAACCATCCACACCACAGCAAGAAATAGGCAAAAACAAACATAGAAAGGGAAAAAAAAAATCATCAAGCAAAAGAATAGAGTACAAAAGAAATTGGGATGTAGGGATACCTCAATTGAACCACCTAGCTTACATCAGTATTTATATAGATGTGAGGAGAAGAAGGAAGATAGAGAGGCTGCCATTAGAAGCCAAAACAGAAGTTGAAACCGTAGAATAGGAAGATGAAACCGTGAGTGAAACAGTAAAATAGAAGCTGAAACCGTGATAATCAAAAGGTGGGGAAAGGGAAGGAACTAAACCTGAAACGATGAAACAAAACGTGGGAGACAGGAATTTGAATCCGTGTAATAGAAGGGAATAGTATAAGTTGTAACCGTGAAAAGCAATAAGGCTTGACAAAGGGAGTAAGTTGAAAAAGCTTTGGGTGTGGGCTTGGGCTTTATAGTGGATTTAAATGTATAAGAAGTGGACTTTAAAGTAGAGATAGGGCTGAAAATAATTTTAATTTTATTAGTATATTAAAATTGGTAAAACTAATTTAAAATTGAATTAAAAATTCAGAAAATAAGATGGGAATGACATGGCTACTGACGTGGCTCAATGTAAGCGTAGTAATATTAAATGCTACGTTTCAGCTTTTAGTAATACTAGACACAGACCCGTGCAATGCGCGGGAAAAAAATTTTATTTACTATAGTGAAAAATACTATTTCTCTTTTAAGAACTCAAATGATAAAGCTAAAAACTGTTCATTCCTAACTAATAGTTACAAAGAAAATCTTTTACAATAAGCATACATTAGACACTCTATCTCTCTCAAATAACAACAGCATTTAGTTTATTATGAGAGCACAAAAATTTTGGACAGGGAACTAATCAGACTACACAATATTATGGAAAATTCAAAGGCTGACATTCATTACTAGAAAATCGTGTTTTACTTTTAGCCTTAAAAAAAAAAAAAAAAAAAAACTTGTTTTTGTAAAGAGAAGAAATTTAATATCTTCAAGTTTCTGCCTTCTACTTTAATGTTCACTTCAACTTTTGAAATGATCACTCCAATAAAAACAATCTTAGTATCTTACTAATTGCCATCTCTTGTCTAGTCAGTTACATGTTTTGGTTCTTGTTTTGAATTTGAAAGCTATTTTAGACATTTACATCTAACATTGTCATCTAATAATTATAGTTCTATCCCTTTGAAGTATGTAAAAAGAATGTGAGCTTGTCATTTGTTTCTAATACAATGTTTTTCTGGGTACATTCAATAATATCCACAAATCAGAAGATTCTAATAGCTTACAACCCAAAAGTAATTAACCACACCTCCATTATATGGTTAGGCTAAAAATAATTATGATTTGGATAGTGTCTCCATGATCAGTCTGGATGAAAAGACAACACCATCACATTAAGGATGTAGGATTTCCAATGTCTCACCTTCAATTTGGTTTTTGTAGTGGGGCAGTGGAAGCATATCAATAGCTTAGCACAATCCCTGCAACAAAGAAATCCAACTCAAATTATATCTTTTTGTTTTTTTTTTTGGTAGAACAGATTGTATATAATAGATATAAACTATATGGTTGTTACCTCTACGTTACCAATTATAGAAATACAAAGAGTAGTACAATCCCAACAACCATTATGATTTTAATCGACAATATTGTACACTAACGCATCAAGCATAAACTGTCAATATGATTGGTTAGTAATAGGAAAAGAAGAAAACCTATAAACTAAACATTTCCTAGCTTTGTTTGATGTATGATACATTAAATTAAGGTAGCAAACTTAACATGTGAACTTGAACTTTTATAAAGGATCTTATATGTAATATAATTGACTTGGGAAGAAAGAATAGTCCCCAAAAAATTACTTGTTTACTCAAAAGTAACAGAGTACTCCAAGCCACAAAGATAGCAATGCCACCCAAATACCAAAGGCAAGTGCTAAACATAAATAAATTTAAGACAAACTTATTTTTCAAGAGGATGAGATGCAAAATGTACTAAGAATTGGAAACATAAATCTAAAAAAAAGAAAAAATAAATAAAAAAGTATCAAAGATGACAAAAGATATACCAACCCAATGTGACACATTTCTTTGAAGATTGGAATTTCTCTAGGTGGGGTTGATTAGGGAATTGAAAAGGTAATTTCAAAATATATAGTAGATTGATACCTCAATGCATAAGACACTTTCTAAAATTTGTGTTGTCCTTAAAATATGGTCAATCTGATTATTTAATTTGGGGCAGCCATATATCATCACCGTTTTCAATTCGGTGAGGCGTCGCATAGTTTCCTCAGTGGGCAGATGCACCAAGTTCTTGTATATATATATAATTTTAAATTTTAAATTATATAAAGGTACAAAAGCCAACTCTTTTCCTTGTATCAATTGGATAAGGTGAAGATGTGTGGATCCATTTTTATGGATCTCTAATTCATTGTTTTTATTCAAGACTGGCGATTATGAAGCATTTAAAATCAAAGCAATATTGTAGAAAAGTCTAACTTAACAAAAATATTTTCTTTATAGAATGAAATGTTAGATTGCTCAGTGTGCTTAAAGTAGATAAAATTGTTTACCATGATCTTCCCAAGATCATGCAAAAGTAGAAGTTTAGTACATTGGGTAAGATTTTTTTTTTTTTTTTTTAATAATCTCTTCTACACAATTTAAATTGTTTGAAAAATGAAAGAAATGTGCAATAGATCTTACGACAATATTATCTTATATCTAAAAGCGACCATGCCTTTTTGTACTGTTCATACAACTTTTTTCATGGTAGTAAGCCGCTTCTTTCTTTTTCTTTTTTTTTCTTTTTTTTAATTTTTTTTTTTAAGTTTTGAACAATAGCTACAATGCCAAGAGGCACTGTAGCTACGGTAGCTACAGTTTTTTTTTTTTTTCTTCATCAGTCTTCCGTTTGTACTTTTTTTTCTTTTATATATCGTTATATTGACACATCAAATTTTACAATATTTTCATAATTATTGATGTGTCAATTTCTTATAAGTCAAAATAAAATAATAAAATATGAAACTGTGACAAACTACAACTGAAAATAAATATTTTGTGAAAATGTTGTGATATTTGTTAGGTGAATGTGTAAAAGTTACAGTACTTTTGGTTTGTTCAATATGTATTTTTTTTTTTTTTTTTCAATCATCGATTTGTGCTCTTTTTTCTACTAACTATATAAAAAGAGGCAATGCCTCTATAGTGCCCCTTATGGTGTAATGAGCCATTTTTTTCCCCCAAGTTTTGAACAGTTGCTACATTGCCACTTTGATTTGTTCAAGTGGCTACAAGCGCTTTTTTTTTTTTTTTTTTTTTTTTCAGTGTTCCGTTTGTATTTTTTTTCTTTTAAATATTTATAAGAACCCGCATATATATTATTATACTGACACAACAAATTTCACAATATTTTCATAATTATTGAGGTGTCAATTTCTTATAAGTCAAAATAAAATAATAAAATATGAAACTATGACCAATTATAACTGAAAATAAATGTTTTGTGAAAATGTTGTGACACTTGTTGGGTGAATGTATAGAAGTTACAGTACTTTTGGTTTGTTCAATATGTACTGTTCATCGCTTTTTTTATTTTTTATTTTTATTTTTTCCCAGTCATCGATTTGTGCTCTTTTTTTTCTATATATAAAAAGAGCGAATAGGCTCATGAATAGTGTTATGAACAATATTTTTGGTTTAGTGACTTGCCTTTTTCCTCCTTTTTTTTCCTTCAGGTTCACCAACTTGGTTTGAGCTTGTTTTTTTCTTTTAAAGGATCTTTATATGTTTACTTTCTACTTGTAATGTAAGCTTACATTGTATACACACAAAAAGTAGCAAATATTATATACATTTGCAAAAAAAAAAAAAAAAATTGTGCAAATTTTGCAAATGTGTACAACATTTGCCAATTTTTATGTGTTCACAATATAAATTTACATTGTAAGTGCAATGTATATTTATATATATATATATATATATATATATATATATTGTATAAAAGGAGTGAATGGGAAAAGTTACAGTAATTTTGCTACAGTAGTTATGGTTTGTTTAACTTTCTGGGCTTTTTTTTTTTTTTTTTTTTTTTTTTTTTTTGTGAATGCATAAAGTTGTAGTATATTATAAAAAAAAAAAAAAAAAAAGTACATCTACTAAAACGGTAAGGTTATACTGTTATGCATAACAGTAATTTTGTCATATTTCACATCACATTAAGAGTTAAAAAAATAAAGTGTTATGTCAATTTTCTATTCTTTTTTCTTTTTTTCACATTAGGGTTAAAAAAGATAGTGTTGTATCAAATTTGATGGTATGTCACAAAATAACTAATAATTATTTTCTTTCTAAAAAAAACTAATATTTATTTCAATTCATTCATTCTCATATCCTTTTTTTCTTAGATGTTTTATTTAAAATTCAACAATTACCATAGGCAGTTTCATTCATATGCTTATCCTAAAATCATGAGTACTGTTTAAAAGAGAAATCAGTTTTTAACATTTCACTACGTGGATAATTTGATACTTTTTTAAGAAACCCAAACCAAGCAAGCATGTTTAGTCCCAAAAAAAAAAAAGGGCAAATTACACTCCCTTCCCTTGAGGTTTGGGGAAATGACTCTCATCCCCAAACCTGAAAAGAAAAAATACTTCCCTCCCTTAAGGTTTGAAAAAAATGACACTCACCCCCTTCCATTAATATTAGTAACAGAATATTCCAAATTTTTAACAAATTATTTTTACCAAAGTTTAACCATCGTCAGTAAAAATAGCATCCACATAAAAAAATAAAAATGGAGAGAGCATATTATAAAACATGTTGCTCAAGCAGATTTTTTAGTCGTTCTTAGTTGAACCTTAACAAATGTTATTATAATAATAATTAAAGATAAAAGCAAAAGGACATAAGAAAAGAGAATAAATAAAATTAATTAAAAATGACATAAAAGAAGAGCAACCAACATAGGCAATTCTACATAATCATTTCATCATGAATGGTGACCAGTAAGATAGCTTTGAAATCTAAATAGTTCTTTACAGAGTGCTAGGCCCAACTATTGGTTGGGTATGAACAAATCAGGCCTAGCTTTAAAGCGGTCTCCTTTTCCTCAAACTGCATGATTAGTTTTTTTTTTTTTTTTTGGAGAAATGCATGATTAGTTTATTACCCTTCAAATTTATGATTACTTGTCTTGCCTCATAACCCTGTTACCCTAATACAATACAACCATCATCTTCTTACCACTCTTAAGCCATCACACGAGTTACAAGCTAAACCAACAAAGATTGGCTATTATGAGATTGATAACAATAACACTTACAAAATACAGTAAAAAATCCAACATGGCAGCTAACTGACTTAGTAATTTGGTACTATCAATGCATTAATTCATGTCTTTGACCTATATTATAGAGGGAGATATTCACATTTGTTGCATTGGTTTGGACTTTTTTCAACTTACATGCTGCAAAACATTTTATTGGCAGCTATAAATACACTACTTATCGATACATGGAAGTCAAAAACAGCTCAAAAATCCGTTTCTTTATCAACAGTTAGGTTCCCCTCTCGGTTGGCTTGGAGGATTATGCAATGATTTTCTTTACAACAAACTGCAGACGAGAAATATACATCAGACATGAATTATAATATACCAAAAAGAGAAATTACACAATAGCACATGGAATCCATAACATGGTTAGGGCCTTGTTCAGATAATTAAATATCAACATAAATTTGACCAAGTGATTTCATACCATTTATCAAATGCATCCCATGGTTACCAAAGACTATACAATGGAACTCCAAAAGAATAATTAGCATCAGATCATGCATTTCTGATGGTGATGGTTTTTAGTATTGGTACATTGGAGTGAAAAACTAATTGAAGCTCGTTAAGATGTCTCCATATACATTAAGGATCAAAATTGACACCAAAAAAAAATAAAAATTTATGAGCATTGGCTGAGATCTGAGTGTGTGATGGCGAGTCTTTAGCTGAATGCAAATTGGTGGAAATTGGCATGGGCAATGTTCGGTTTCTAGCTGAGCTCATAGCTGTGTATTTGGACAATTCCTCATGTTGGAACAAGTCACAGCATCCCTCATACCACACCCATATCACTAGGAGCTCTCTTTGGACTCATTGCCTTGGATATCACTAGAGAAAGCACATCTTCCCTGGGCTCAAGTTTATGCATTAGATACTCCTTCACTGAAACAACCTTATCCATATTTGCTCACCCTTATTATCTTGCTTTCCTCTTTCAGTAGCAACAGAGACAATAAATTTGTGGAAAGTACACTGAATTGCTGATACCGCAGTGAAAGCTGATGCCAAATTTTCAGTTACAGTTTCAGTTAATGTCCTTTTAAGACTTGTAGGCATCTGTTTTTGTAAAGTTGTAATTTACAACTATGTTTTGTTGGCTTGTATTCCGTGCCAAATTTGATTGTAATTTTGTTCAATCGTGTAAAACCCTGTATTTGTTGTGGGACTTGATGTAAGGGGTGTGTGAGAGAAAGAGTGTTGAAGACTCAAGCATTTGAAGAAGAAAGGGATTCTCGCGGGTATCTCGCGGGTATGTCGCGACCAAGCTTCCCGCGAAGTGAAACATGTGCCAGGCACATGATGGAATGCGAAGAGTCATGCCAGGTGGAGACAACTGTGTCTCGCGAGTATCTCGCGGGTAAGGCCTTCCCGCGAGACACCCGCGAGACTAGCTGTTCTGCCAGCCTGTATTCTTTGAGTCACACCTTTTGCACCCCTCCTATAAATATCATCATTACCCACATTTGTTGAGGAATGCTTCAGAGAGAAAACCCTAGCCAAACACCTTGGTAATTAGAGATTGTCTTCCCCACCTTCTCTAAACATTTTGCTTGTGGTATCTCCTCAACCCTTCCCTCTCCATTGTCCATATCTTTGAGAGGTTGATAGCCCAAACACTTGACACACCTTTGAGAGTGCTGAGTGACGTTTTGGTGCTGCTGGGAAGCATAGGAAGGAGCCTTTAATGGCAGATGCAACATGGAGCTTGTTGCGGGATCCGGATAACTAGGACAAGACACGGTTCCGAGAAGCCTTGTTGGAGTAGGAGCTTGGAGGGCTTAGGTACATCGGGTAGACTAGGCTTGGAGGGTCTTTTGCTAATCCATGTATCCCAACTGATTGTCTAGTGGATCAATTTCCGCTTGGAGGGCGGCGGAGAGGTTTTTCGCCGAGTTCTTCGGTTTCCTCTTCGATAACACGTCTTGGTGTTATTTGTGTTTGCATCCTTCTTCCCTACTCTTGTTCATTTCATTTTTACTGCTGAGTTGCTTTAAATATGAATTAGAGTAGTTGTTTGGTTTATATGCTTGTGTTTACACTATTCCGCACTTGTTAGTAAGTTAGTGTAAAATCAACCAAGCCGTAATTTGAATTTGGGGGTCTAAACCGCTCGTGTGTTTTCAACACATTTTCGAGCTTTCAATTGGTATCAGAGCGGGTACACTTGCTGAGGTTTAATTACCTAAGTGTGATCCTTGACCCTTCTTGAGATGGACCGGTCTCAATCGCTCAATGTTCCACCATTTTTTGATGGGAACAATTATGCATTCTGGAAAGTTAGAATGAGAGCATTCTTATGCTCTATCGATGATACCGTTTGGGATGCGGTTGAGATAGGTTGGACCAAGCCGGTGGCTCCTAAGTCCACTTGGGATAAGGCAGCCCTAGCAGCAGCAAATGCTAACAGTAAAGCTTTAAATGCTATTTTTTGTGGTGTGTCCCCTGATGAATTCCACAGGATATCTCATATGACAGTAGCCAAGGAAGCTTAGGAGATTTTGGAGACTACCTATGAGGATACAAAGAAAGTCAAGGACACAAAGCTCCAAATGCTCACCACCAAATTTGAAGAACTCAAGATGAGTGATGATGAACCATTTGACTCATTCTATGGGAAGCTCAATGAAATTGTCATTGCTAAACTCAATCTTGGGGAGAAGATTGAAGACACTAAGGTGGTGAGAAAAATATTGAGGTCCTTGCCTGAGAGTTTTAGAGCAAAGGTTACAGCCATAGAAGAAAGCAAAGACTTGGATGAGATTAAGATTCAAGAGCTGATCGGTTCTCTCCAAACCTATGAGCTGGGATTGCCTTCCCATAAAACAAGCAAATCGTTTGCCCTTAAAACCATCAACGAAAGATTGAATGATTCCTCCGAAGAAGACGGAGTGGAGAAAGAAGTAGCATATCTTGCAAAGAACTTCCGCAAGTTTCTGAAAATGAAGAACAGTGGGAAACCGTTCAATAGAGAAAAGTTCTCTCCTTCAAGAGGTGATAAGAAAGAGTTTAAGAGAAAAGAAGGAAAGGACTATCAACCCTCTCCAGACATTGTGTGCTATGAGTGCAACGGTCATGGACATCTCAAGAAGGAGTGTCCGAATTTTCTGAGGGGAAAAGGAAAAGCATATGCTACAACGCTCAGTGACTCTGAATCTTCTGATTCTGACTCGGAAGAGAGCTGTGACGGTGAGGGAAACTACTCCGCTTTCATGACTATTGCTCATAAAGATTCCTCGAATGACTTGGGTGCACTTGAGAAGGAACTTGGTGAACATTCTGATTCAGAATCTGCTGGAGTTGTGGAAGAATCAGACGCTGAAGAGGAAGAGAATATTGCTAATCTTCAAGAGAATTACTCCTCACTTCTTGAGAAGTCAGGGGAATATGCAAGAATAGCCAAGGCAGCTGTGAGAAAAATGAAGAAAGCAGAGGAAGACTACCGAAGTCTCATGATCAGACATAAGGAGGCCAAATGCAAAATAGAGGGGCTGAATGGTGAGCTGTCAGAAGCATACTTGAAGATCAGATTTCTTGAGCAAGAGGTGGTGCAAGCACAAGCCAAGATAGAGAGGGTCTCCTCCAGAAAGTTGGATGATGTTATTTCATCCCAAAAACATTCTTCAGACAAGTCCGGATTGGGATATACCGGAGGAAGTAGCTCATCAGTCAAAGCTACCAAAGAAGTGAAATTTGTGAAGGCCGTAGAGCCAATTGTAGAGGAGGCCGTTCCTGAGAATGTTAAGGTTGAAAAGAAGAATGTAAATGAGCAACGGATGATGAATAAGCCTCGAAATCAAGCTGGAGGTAGACACGAAACCAGAGCAAGATCTCTCTCAAGACCTTAACGGGGTCCTAGAACGGATTATATGTGTCACTATTGCGGATTGCAAGGACACACCAGACCCAACTGTCAAAAATTGAGAGCAGACAATAGTGCAAGCATTCCTCGATCACGAGGAAGAAGGAATGACAATAGAGCTTGGGGAAGTGAGAACTCAAGAAGCCAAAACCGTGATCCCGGAGTGACAGATGTGATGAAGATGATCGGTGCCTTCACCACTTGCTTGGAGAGTTTCACCAGGAGGTTTGAAAGTCCCAACTCTCGTACCCAATCCGTCAAGGATATCACCCCAAATGCACGTGACGTGTGGGTGAAAAGGGGTACTCATGCATAAGCACTATAACATGTCCATGCATTAATTCTTTCCATTTTTAGGGACATTTGTTGTTGCATTGCATCATGCATTACTTTCATGGTTTGCACCTGTTATTGTTGATCTTTCCTTTCCTGTTCTGTTTTGGGTGTGTTTCAAAAATTTCAAAAAACCCATAAAAATTATAAAATCTAAAAAGTTTGATCACTTTGTTGAGTTTTGTCTCATATCATGTTTTGCCTTGTACCTTTGTACTTATGGCTTTGTGCATTTAACGAGCGTAGCTTGTCCCTCATGCACTCATATCATAGTGGAAGAAATTCTGAATTCTATGTGACGGTTGTAAATAGATCTTCAACCTTGTCATGAATGACTAGTGAATGGTTGTGTTGATCTTGATACATGCATAGACTCATGCCTATATATCTTCCCACTTTTATTTTTTTTCTTGCTTAAAAGAGCTCTCTAAATGTAAATCTCCAAATGAAAAGAGATATAGAGCTGCAAAAGCCTGTCGCACAAACTAGTATTCGACTAGGAAAAAGGGAAAGCGACCAAAATAAAATGTATGATGCCCAAAAAGCCAAAGGCTATCTCATCAATTGAAATATCAAAAATTTCAGGCATCTCTCTCTCCAAATGAGATTCTCTTTGCTAAAAAGTTGCAATTGTATTGTTAAGAATGGAGCCAAATGAAAAGCTTCAATGAATTGTTATCAAGTTCGTGTGGGAGGTCATATATGCATGTTTCCATAATTGAGATAAGTCACATAATCTAGTGCTAGTTGTGTATGCCTTGATTGAATTGATCATTGAAGCTTCACATTGGACTAAGGACTATCTCATTTTTGATATCCACACACAACACACAAGTCTATGTTCTATGAATGTCATAATCATTTGTGTGATTGTACTTGATTAAATGTGTTTCACATGCTCAATCTTTGTTGATCAAATCCAAAAAGATTTTTGTGAGTTTTATTTGTTTTTGAAAGTGTTTTTAGTCTTTCTTGTGTTTCTTTTTGGTCAAAATGAATTTTGTGTGTTTTTCATCAAAAACTGGTTCAGTGGGTTTCTCGCGAGAAGCTCGCGACTAAGAAGCTTCCCGCGAAAATCTGTTTGGCAAAAACTGTGTTTTTCTCAAAATCAGACAGAGAATCTCGCGACTGTCTCGCAACTGTCTCGCGACTTAGAGCTTCTCGCGAAAATTTTGTGCTTCAGTGGCACTTTTCGCGGTTGTCTCGCGACTGTCTCGCGGCTCCCTATCCCGCGAAAAACGCGTGTTTTCAGTTTTTATAGGGCTGATGTGACAGTTTTTCAAAACATAAAACTTCCCTCTTCTCTTTTCTTCGAAACTCTCTCTACCCAAAAACACTATTTCATCAAATCCCTCTCCAAATCAAGCCTTTTTCTGCATTTTCTTCTTCAAGGTATGTTGATCATTCACTTCTTTTTAAGTTTTTACTTAGATTATGCAGAAATTTTTAGTTAGGGTTATGATGATTGGGGATTTTCGAAATTTTGGGTTGGTTTTCTAAATTGGGCAATGTTTATGTTAAATCTTTGATTGGGTTTTGTTTATTGTGATATTGTTGCATCTGTGTTGGCCCCTTGTGGCATTTTAAAGTGTATTTAGGCATATTTTCACCATGTTCATGCATTGTTCATACTTAAAGTGTTGTTATGCACATTAGGTGTTTGATTGAATGTCTAAATGACATTGTTGTGCCTAATTGGTCTCAAGTGAGTCCCAATTTCAAGGTTTTCATATACCTTACCATGTTTTGGTCTAGAATTGTTACTTGATCATGTGTGCATTACACTTTACACTTGGTACACTCACTTGGCAAACACCTAGGCACTATATAGGCACACCCTCATGCATCTCATGTTACATACACTTGCATACACACAGACTCACACACTTGCACAGTGATTTAGTTTCATGCAAAATGTCTTGATGTTCAATGCATTTATGCTATAATTTAATGAAGTTTGTGTTATAGCTTGCTTTGTTGTGTTGGAAATGCTCTGTTTTTGCACCTTACTCTGTTTTGGATGGATCTCATTTGATGAAAACTAACTTGAATCTAATCAAGTTTTGTTCTTGTGTTGTGTGCACTTGTGCTTTATGTGTTGTGTTCACTTATGCAGATGTCTCCCACCAAGCATGCTGGTTCCAAGAAGAAGGCCCCCAAGCGTGCTCGTACTGACTCCGATAACTTCAAATCCGCAGAGGCAGATATGAAGTACAATGATTGCTACAAGAGAGCAACCATTGTCATGGAAAGGGTGGTGCAGTTGGAAGAGCTTGAGAATACCTGCATTCCAGATGTGTTCAAAGAAAGAACCTGGACAAAGTTGCTAAATCCAGTTGGGAATGTGTACTCAGAAATTATCAGGGAATTCTTCTCTAATGCTGCTGTGGAAGATGATAAGAGCCTTTGCTGGGTGAGGCGCAAAGAATTTGAGATCACCAGGGACAGCATTCAAGACTTCTTGGAGATTCGTCCTCCCTCACAGCCAATGACAGTTCAGTATGATGAGCGATTGGGGCATATCACGGAGATGATATCAGCACTTGGTGGGGTTCCAAAGAAATCCTCAATGGATACTCTCAAGTTCTCTCCAGAAATGAGAACTCTCAGCTACGTCATGATCCATAACTTGTATCCGGTCACCAACCTCACTACTCTCTCGGCTCCAAGGACGAGGTTTCTCTACGACCTCTTTACTCACAAGGAAATTGATATCTGCAGCCACATCTTTCACATTCTGAAGAAGAGCATCACGAAGCAGAATTCCAGAACCATAATGCCCTTTCCTTCACTGATCATGGGTCTCATTGCCAAGGCAAAGCTGAAGTTTCCTAGTGGCCTCACTGTTGTTCAGAGGGATTACCCCATTGGTGCAAACACTCTGACTCGGAGCACAGCACACATCAAAGGCCCCAAGACTGGTCCTCATCTCATTCCACCGCCTAGGGGTGCGCCTCAGGATATCCCAGAGGAGGGTGGGGATACTGAGGAGGAGATTGAGAGGTTTACTTCTGCTCCAGAGTCTGCACAGCCATCATCTTCTGCTCCAGCACAACCACAAGGTCTCAGCAAGCTTGATCAGATCCTAGCAAAGATGGATCTCATGTCCACAGTGCTTGACACTCATGTACAGCACACAGCCGATCAGTTTGCTTACCTTCAGGAGCAGATCACCACTCTATCCACTCAGATTCAGAGCTTATCCCCTACACAGGGTTCAGACTCCGACTCCGACCAATTCTAGTCCTTTGGCCATTCCGGTCAAAAAGGGGGAGAAAATTTTGAGGGGGAGCTGATGAACAAGAGCTTGCACAGCCTTAGGGGGAGCATAGCTTAGAAACATAGCTACATTAACTATTGGTTATTGGTTTTTCAGACGGTTTTTACTAAGTTTTTTTTGGTTTATAGCTAATGTTTTACTGTTTTAAGTTTATACTTCTGACACTTATGTTTTTAACTTTAGTATTAATTTCAGTATATTTTCAGAAGTTTGTGTTTATAGTTCTATGCTTTGTGGCATATATGCTATGTGGCATTTTGTTTTGTACCCATGTTGCTTTTGTAAGCTTTAAGGGTTTGTTGCATGCATAATTTGTAGGTCTTTGTGGTTTGTGCCATGCATTCGCTATACCATGCTTATGCAACCTTTATGCATGTTTGCTTGTTGTTCAATGTCTTGCATTGTTACTTCAAGTACATCACTCTTGTGCCCTTGTAGGATTGTTCCTAGATGCATATACGTTCTATGCATTGGTTGAGTGATGAACACTCTTGTGCCCAAGTAGGATTGTTCCTAGATGCAAATACTTCGTGTATTTCGCATTGGTTGAGTGTTGGAGTTGCAAATGATTCTCTTCATATGAGCTTATCATCTTGCATATCCGGATGTTCATTTCATGTGTAAATGAGCATAGTAATTACTTGCGTATAGTGATTACTTGTTTGATCTTGCCATGATCTAGTCTTTCTATTTCATTTAGCTTGATATTGTATTTATTGCTCCATATGCATTTCAAGTTTTTCTACATGCAATGATATTAGTGTGTTGTTGTATTTCAGGAGATACTTGTTCATATGTTCAAGAGCTTATCAGAATCTAGAATTAGGTGTGAGTGAGTTTTGCCTTTGTTCCCAAACTCACGTTTAAGTCTAGAGTCTGTTTTAGGGTTTTGTCACGGAATAGCCAAAGGGGGAGATTGTAAAGTTGTAATTTACAACTATGTTTTGTTGGCTTGTATTCCGTGCCAAATTTGATTGTAATTTTGTTCAATCGTGTAAAACCCTGTATTTGTTGTGGGACTTGATGTAAGGGGTGTGTGAGAGAAAGAGTGTTGAAGACTCAAGCATTTGAAGAAGAAAGGGATTCTCGCGGGTATCTCGCGGGTATGTCGCGACCAAGCTTCCCGCGAAGTGAAACATGTGCCAGGCATATGATGGAATGCGAAGAGTCATGCCAGGTGGAAACAACTGTGTCTCGCGAGTATCTCGCGGGTAAGGCCTTCCCGCGAGACACCCGCGAGACTAGCTATTCTGCCAGCCTGTATTCTTTGAGTCACACCTTTTGCACCCCTCCTATAAATATCATCATTACCCACATTTGTTGAGGAATGCTTCAGAGAGAAAACCCTAGCCAAACACCTTGGTAATTAGAGATTGTCTTCCCCACCTTCTCTAAACATTTTGCTTGTGGTATCTCCTCAACCCTTCCCTCTCCATTGTCCATATCTTTGAGAGGTTGATAGCCCAAACACTTGACACACCTTTGAGAGTGCTGAGTGACGTTTTGGTGCTGCTGGGAAGCATAGGAAGGAGCCTTTAATGGCAGATGCAACATGGAGCTTGTTGCGGGATCCGGATAACTAGGACAAGACACGGTTCCGAGAAGCCTTGTTGGAGTAAGAGCTTGGAGGGCTTAGGTACATCGGGTAGACTAGGCTTGGAGGGTCTTTTGCTAATCCATGTATCCCAACTGATTGTCTAGTGGATCGATTTCCGCTTGGAGGGCGGCGGAGAGGTTTTTCGCCGAGTTCTTCGGTTTCCTCTTCGATAACACGTCTCGGTGTTATTTGTGTTTGCATCCTTCTTCCCTACTCTTGTTCATTTCATTTTTACTGCTGAGTTGCTTTAAATATGAATTAGAGTAGTTGTTTGGTTTATATGCTTGTGTTTACACTATTCCGCACTTGTTAGTAAGTTAGTGTAAAATCAACCAAGCCGTAATTTGAATTTGGGGGTCTAAACCGCTCGTGTGTTTTCAACACATTTTCGAGCTTTCAGTTTTAATTTTTAATAGTAAGACTGACAGTGCTTTCCAAAACATGCTTCCCGAAATTCTTATGTATTGCTCTTGGATTATGTCTAGTGGTTTCCTTGTACCCCTTAGGAGCCAGCCTTGATTCAAATGCTGAAAATCAAATCGTAAGGGGCATTAAGAATTAGGAACCATGTGTTTATCAAAAAAATATTTAGGAACCATGTTGGAGTGTTTACATTTTACCTCACAAAAGCAGTAAAATAGTAAAGAAAGAAAAAACATGGGAATAAATGTGTTGCACAAAGTAAGGGTGTAAAAAATATAACCTAGGGCTGCATAGAATTCAGGATCTTCATCATCATCTAACCTACCAACCCAAGAAGGTGTGGTTCTAACATCCCGATTATGTTTCATCATGCTGAGAGTAGGTCTCAAATTCTTGGCCATCTTCAATTTGGTGGGAACTCATTTCTTGTAATGATGAACATATTCCTTCTCGGTCAAGATCCTTCCAAATGTAGGAGATGAGGAGGTAGGCAACCACTTTGAACCTTATAAAAAGTGTGTTCAAGTCAAAGAATTTTCATTCAACTTTAAATGAAGCCTTTAACAAATATACCAAGCTGAAAATGCTATATATGGTTTAAAATTGATGGTCTAAGTATGTACTAGAAACCTCTCTACCACCAGGACCAAGACACAAGTTTATGTAGGATGCTTAAACCACGATGGCATGGTTGGAATTACCTTGGAGAAGCTTCAAAGAGGGGCTGATAGGACTTTTAGTATTGTCACCATTTCTTTGCATGCAGTCAAGTAGAGCCATTTTCACAGTGTTTCCTAGGTAAAATAAATCCAAACAATTTGAGGGAAATGTTTGGAAAAAATTTTTTGAAGGTTTACATATGCTGTGCAACAAAATATATTGCAGTACATAGAGATACAAGATTGACACAAAAATTGAAAGGAAATCACTTTAAAATCGCTTTGAGAAGAAATATGAATTTAAGATTATTTTGAGCTTAGAATAGAAATCATATTTTTATCTAGATATTTGGAATAGGGCGAATCTAGGATCACTCTGTGCTGAAGTGCATGACTACTAATTGGGATATGAAGGATGACCAAAATCTATAAATAGTATACAAACAACAAATTTAATAATAATAATATATGAAATTGAAAGAAGAAAAAAGAATCAAAAGGAATCATATTAGGTTTTGAAGAGCGAAATGAAATGAAGAAGAGAATGTGACAACTCACAAATTTCAAAGAAACAATTAGATTGGAAATTTGGAACCAATTCAAGCTTCAGTTCTTCATTTAGCTTTCCATGGAAAGTGAGTGGACCACCTGCTTTGCTGGTAGGTAGTAGCACTCCTGCTTTGCTGGTAGGCTATCACCTCTATCATCTTCAGAGTCGTCAAAGTCTTCATAGTCAGAGTCGTCAAAGATGTCTTCAGCTTCGTCAAAGTCTTCAGAGTCCTCAGAATCCTCCCCTTGGATGTATTTTCCATTGATTTTGATGTTTGTAAGTGACTTAACTTACAGAACTTTTCACTCCTATTTTGTAAGTTACTGGATTGGGTCTTGTATAGCACCAATTACAAATTAAATTACATATATCCCAAATGGTAAAGAAAAAGCCAATGGTTGGCTTCTTACCAGAAGTACCTCAACATCAGTTCTCATCAAGTCGGCTGAGATCCGAGTGTGTGATGGTGAGTCTTTAGCCAAATGTTGTGTTTCTAACTAAACTCATAGCTGTGTATTTGGACAATTCCTCATGTTGGAGCAAAGTCACAGCATCCCTCATACCACACCCATATCACCAGGAGTTCTCTTTGGACTCATTTCCTTGGATATCACTAGAGAAAGCACATCTTCCCTGGGATCAGGCTTATGCATTAGATTCTCCTTCACTGAAACAACCTTATCCATATTTGCTCACCATTATTAATTTGCTTTCCTCTTTCAGTAGCAACAGAGACAGAATAAGTTTGTGGAACAGTTGTGGTTGAATAAGTTTGTGGAAAGCACTCTAAATTTCTGATGCCACACCAAAAGCTGATGCCAACTTTTCAGTTGCAGTTTCAGTTAATGTCCTTTTAAGACTTGTAGGCTTCTGTTTTTCTTTTTAACACTAAGAATGATTGAGCTTGACAAAACATGCTTCCCAAAATTCTTATGTATTGCTCTTGGATTATGTCCGGTGGTTTTGATTGAACCCCTCAGGAGCTAGCTTTGATTCAATGCTGAAAATCAAATGATAAGGGGCATTAGGAATTAGGAAACCACGTTGGAGTGTTTGCATTTTACCTCACAAAAGCAGTAAAAGAATAATGAAAGATAAAACATGGGAACAAATGTATTAAGAAAAATAAGGTTGTAATGACATTACTTAGGGCTTCAAAGAAATCAGCATCTTCTTCAACTTCATCATCATCCAACCTGACATCCCAAGACGGGTGTGGTGCTAACATCCTGATTATGTTTCTTCATGTTGAGAGTATGTCTCAAGTTCTTGACCTTCTACTTTAATTTTTTGGGAACTCATTTCTTGTAATGGTGAACATGTTCCTTCTTCTAGGTCATGATCCTTTCCAAATGAAGGCTAGGCCAACCACTTTGAACCTTATAAAAAGTGTGTTCAAGTCATGGAATTTTCATTCAAGATTAAATGAAACCTTTAACAAATATACCAAGCTGAAAATGCTATATATGGTTTAAAAATGATGGTCTGAGTATGTACTGGAAACCTCTCTATCACCAGGACCAAGACACTAGTTTATGTTGGATGCTTAAACCATGCTGTAAAGGTTGGAATTACCTTGGAGAAGCTTCAAAGAAGGGCTGGTAGGACATTCAGTATTGTCTCCATATCTTTGCATGCAGTCAAGTAGAGCCACTGTTGTAGTGTATTTATGCCTTCAAATATATGTTTGCTCCTTTTATCTCCTATAATAGAGAGCAATTTAAGAGAGATGAATGATGCTCAAGCATTGGCTTATGGGATTCTTGCTTGGTTCTGGAATAAATGCATTTGTGCACATAAGCATATATATGAACTTTATAGCTATTTCCTGGCTGCGATAAGTAGGCATATGGAGTCCTCAAATAAACATATGCAGCAGATGTGATAGCTAGATGGTGGATATATAGAGAGACTAAGAAAGCATATGGTTCTAGCTTTTCATTTTTAAAATGAAATCAGATTATGACAAAAGCACATACAAAATGTTGTTTCTTAATATTCAATAAAGAGCATAATTATTAGTAAACTGACAAGTCAAAACATTATAGTGAAGACAATGCGATAGTAACAAGTAGACCAGAATTTTATATGTAAACTTAATCCAAAAATTTTGCGGGAAATGTTTGAAACAAAAATTTGAATGTTTACATATGCTATGCAGCAGAATATGTTGCAGAACATGGAAGCACAATTTTGACACAAAAATTGAAGGGAAATAGCTTTAAAATACGTGGATAAGAACTATGGTAAATTAATTATATAAAAAAAAACTAGTTTATTCCGAAGTGAAATGTTAGAAAAAAATAACATTTGAGAGGAAATAGGAATTTAAGATTATTTGGAATTTAGAATAGGAATCATATGTTTATCCGAATATTTGGAATAGAGCGAATCTAGGATATGAAGGATGACCAAAATCTATACGAACAACAAATTTAGTAATAATATATGAAATTGAAAAAAAAAAAAAGAAACAAAAAAAAAACAAAAGGAATCATATTAGGTCTTTTGTAAGAGAGTAATCAAATGAGAAGAAGAAGAGAATGCGAAAACTCACAAATTTCAGTGAAACAATTAAATTGGAAGTTTGGAACCAATTCAAGCTTCCAGATACAGCTTTGACAACCACTCCAGAAGACTTCCATTTAGCTTCCATAGAAAGGGAGCACACCACCTGCTTTGCTGGTGGGTAGTAGCACACTTGTTCCTGAACTTCAGTTCTAGAAGAGATAAAAAGTTACCCCAGTAGCAAACAACATAATGGATCGTGAAGCATCTTTGACATTTGGAAAGTATCCACTGATAGAAATGAAATTACTTGTGGCAGTTACATCAAAAGAATTGTCAAGTGCTGCTACCTCTGGCTTACAGAAATTGATCAAGGACATCAAGACGTGAAAAATTAATATATCAAGATATCATGATGGAAAGAATGCTAAGTAACAATTTAGAAAAAATTTTAGGAAAAGTGAGTGGAAAGAGGGATAACTGGCATGAATGACAGATTTATTGGATTGAATTAATACTTTATATATTAAAAGAGAAGATTTGAATACAATAGATATGCTGTCCCTAGTGTCTGGACATCAAGGCAACATACTTTAACTGAATAAATAAGAAATATCCAAAAACAAAAGCAAAAAGACTTGGGGAAGCTGAAAAGAAAAAGAAAGAAATTAAGAGCAATTCCGAAAATACTCCTAGGTCGATGTAAAGGATAGTATAAGAGGAGAAGAGGACGAGGTAGGAGAAAACTTACTGGTCATCTGTATTCATGACATATATCATCTTCAAACTGCTTCTTGTCTAATACATTCACCAACGAAGATATTTCAAATGTGGACAATCCTAGACCACTCTGCACCGCTCCATTTTGCACATATTTCCTTTAATTTGGGGCAATGTTGCATATTCAGCCTCTTTGCTGGCATGGTAGTGGATTAAAGCTCCATGAATTAACTTTTCCTCCAGCTGAACAGAATCAACATGCCGTCCCCAGTGCTTGCATATCAAGGAACCATATTTAACTTATTCAATAGTCTTTTACTTCTTTGAATAATAAGGATCTATGTGTAGTTAGTTTTTTTAACATTCCGTTCTCCTATCAAATAGTTTCTTATATCCAAGTCAGAAACTAAAAGACTCAAGTGAAGGGCATTTCAAACTGTTTAGGCTAAGCAATAATAACACCAGACACCGAATGAATTTATGTTCTAGAAGAGAATAGTAAATTGAGAAAACATACCAACTAAAACTTCTGTTGGCTTGGGAGTGGGTTAAAACTTCATAATGTAAATTTTCATCTAGCTGAATACAACAAATGTGCTGTCCCTAGTGCCTGTACATCAAGGCAACATATTTAACTGATTGAATAATCTTTTAGGTCTATTAATAATGCAGATCCAGGTGTTATTAATTCTGCTAAATAAGGATGGGAACCTGAGAAGAATTCAAGTTTATTTTGCAGAAATTATTGAAGCAGAGCAAAGTACGTAATCTTGGAACAATTATACTAGAAAGACTGATCTCCATTTCTCTATCACCAGGACCAAGACACAAGTTTATGTAGGATGCTTAAACCATGATGTAAAGGTTGGAATTACCTTGGAGAAGCTTCAAAGATGGGCTGGTAGGACATTTAGTATTGTCACCATATCTTTGAATGCAGTCAAGTAGAGCCATTGTCATAGTGTATTTATGCCTTCAAATATATGTTGGTTTTGTTGCTCTTTTTTCTCCTATAACAGAGAGAAATTTAAGAGAGATGTTGAATGATGCTCAAGCATTGGCTTATGGGATTCTTGCATGATTCTGGAATACATGCATTTGTGCACAGAAGTATATATATGAACTTTGTAGCTGTTTCCTAGCTGCAATTAGCAGGCATATTGAGTCCTCAAATAAACATATGCAGCAGATGTGATAGCTAGATGGTGGATACTGAGAAAGTATATGGTTCTTGGCTTCTAGCTTTTCATTTTTAAAATGAAATCAGATTATGAACAAAGCATATACAAAATACTGTTTCTTAATATTTGATAAGAGCCATTATTATTAGAAAACTGACAAATCAAAACATTATAGTAAAGAGGATGCAACCAGAATTTCCAATGTAAAATAAATCCAAAAAATTTGAGGGAATTGTTTGAAACAAAAATTTGAAAGTTTACATATGCTAGGCAACAGAATACGTTGCAGTACTTAGATATACAAGTTTGACACAAAAATTGAAGGGAAATAGCTTAAAAACAAGTGGATAATAAATATGGTAAATTAATTATAAAAAGAACTAGTTTATTCCAAAAAGGACCTATGAGAATAAATACATTTGCACTTAATATAGGAATCAAATGTTTATCTAGATATTTGGAATAGGGCGAATCTAGGACCACTCTGTGCTGAAGTGCATGACTACTAACTGGGATATGAATGATGACCAAAATCTATAAATAGTATAGGATCAACAAATTTAATAATAATAATATATGAACTTGAAAGAAGAAAAAAGAATCAAAAGGAATCATATTAGGTTTCGTTGGAAGAGAGAAATCAAATGAAAAGAAGAAGAGAATGCGACAACTCACAAATTTCAATGAAACAATTAGATTGGAAATTCGGAACCAATTCAAGCTTCAATTCTTCATTTAGCTTCCCATGGAAAGGCAGTGCACCACCTGCTTCGCTGGTAGGTAGTAGCACTCTTGTTCCTGAACTTCCGTTCTTGAAGAGATAAAAAGTTACCCCCCCCCCCCCCCCCCCCCAAAAGCACCAAACAATCGAGAAGCATCCTTGACATTGGAAAAGTATTTGCTGATAAAAAAGAAGTTACCAGTGGCAGTTACATCAAAAGAATTGTCAAGTGCTGCGAACTATGGCTTACAGAAATTAATGTCATAAATTCAACATTTTTCCCCTTAAGATTCAGATACACCTAACAGTGAAGGTGATATTAACTTTTTAAACTTTGTACAAATAAAGAGCCCTAATTATTTGAAAAATGAGAAGTCAAAAATTTGAAGGTCTACATATGCTATGCAGTAAAATATGTAGCTCTAAATGGCAATAAAAATATGAAACTAAAATTGAAGGCGTATCACTATAAAATAAGTGAATAAGAAATATGGTAAGTGGGAAAAAATACTTTATTCCAAATTGAAATGCTAGAGAAAAGGACATTTGAGAAAAATACCATTCTACGTTGAAGTACATGAACACTAATTGAAGAATAACCAAAGTCTATAAATAGTATGTGAAAATAAATGTTAGAACCATAAAGAAAGGATTCATAATAGGTTTTCTTGGAATGGAGAAATTAAAAGAAAAGAAGACGAGAATAAGAGAACTCACAAATTTCGAAGAAACAATTTCATTGGAACCAATTTTAAATTCCCTCCATTGCCATTCTTGGAGACTTGGACTATGAACAATCGGCTACCAATGGACCACTCTTGCTGATTCCTTATCCCTTTCAAAGCAAACAGTAAGAAACAAAACATCCAGCTTTAACAACCATTCCAGGATACTTCCATCTAACTTTCCATAGAAAGGGAGCTCCTCCTGCATTGCTGATAGGTAGTAGCAGTTCTTGTTCCAGAATTTCAGCTCTTAAGACAATGAAAAGTTACCACAGTTCCTCTGCAAAGGCTCCAACATCATCAAAATTTAATGCTTCCAACTAAGGAGAAATAGGTGTCAAAGCTGGCCAAAATGGGTGCTATCATCTATGTGAAGTATCCTTGACATTGGAAAAAATATCCTGTGACAAATGAGAAATTTTCTGGTGGCTCTTGCAATGGAAGAATTGTTCAGTGCTACTACCTGTGGCTTACAACACTGATACAATGACATCAACACGCGAAGACTACATATATATCAGAATATCAAGAAGAATAGATGCTAAGTAAGTTATAAAATGTTGTAGGAAAAGTGTGAGGGAAGAAAGGATAATTCGAATGAATGATATACTTATTAGATTGAATTAGTACTCTATTTATTCAAACATAAGAGATGGCTGAACACAATAAATATGCTGTCCCTAGTGTCCACGTGTTGTTAGTTTTGTTAGTTTTTTAACATCCCATGCTCCTAGCAATTAGTTTAATATATACATGTTAGCAATTAAAAGAGTGAAAGGAAAGGACATTTGTTCAGGTTAAGCTATAATAATACCTGATGCATGGAATGACTTTCATGTCAAAGAGTTTCAAACCATAATTCTGGGATCTGACTACTCAATCTAACTCTATACATAGACTAACAATTCTGTTTATGCAAATATATGGAGTTGACATGCACACCTTTACATAGACTAACAATTCTGTTTATGCAAATAGGCACAATGGGTACAAAACCCAGTCACTGTACAAATATATATAAACTGAATTGGATCTCACAAAGCACCAATTAATTAAGAAGTAAGTTATATGCACGTATCTGAAATGGTAAAGTGAAAGCAGACCTGAAGTACCTTGGCATTAGTTGTCATCAAGTTGGTCATTTTCTGAGATGGAATCTTCTTGCGAACTTCATGATTTAGCCAAAAAAAAATTAAAATGTGTTAGAAACCTTCAAAAGCTAAAACCGATATATAAATATATTAGAACCATCAACACCTTCAGTGCTGTCTAAAACTTTATAAGAAATTTAAGCTTTGCTTCCACTAGTAGAACTGGGGATCACATAACTTCATGGACCAGTAAAACTGACCTACCAACCCAAACATGAAAACAAAAATCCACTAGACCTTCTCCCACCCAATGTCTAATCTCATTCTTATGCAACCCAACTCCACTTTCCCACAATAAATTCACTCAAATAAACACAGGAATTATGACCCTGCAGCCCAAATTAACAAAATCTATTTCCAACTTTTACAAAGCCCTGAAAACAAGAATTGCTCCATGTATTATATTAGAATTCCAGCTCATGAAGTTGAAAAGAACGGGTATGTTTTCATCAATGGACATAATCAATTTGACACCAATAAGTGAAGGTTACAAGAAGTGCTGAGAAAAAGAATGAGTATGTATGTTATCATGAATGGACAAAAAGCAGGCTCTGATAATTGCTAGGAGGACATGCATTTTGAAGTGCAAAGTTTCAGATTTTTTGCAAAATTTCAGTAATCGGAGTGGTTGGTGAGATAAATTTCTATTAATTAATTCAATATGCATTAATCTAAAATATTTATTTTTTTATAATTAACTTAAAATGTTAAGATGTGAAATTTAAGAATAGCCCGTTTAAAAAAAATATTACATAAATAAATTGGGGGCCAGTAGGAAATGGAATATACTTCTAGTCCAGATATAAGCACACTTACTACTCATCTTCAGAGTCGTCAAAGTCGTCAGAATCCTCTCCCCCTTTGATGTATTCTCCATCGATTCTGATGTTTGGAACTTGGGCAATCTGGAACCACTCAACGCCGCTCCCTTCTGCACATCTTTTCTCTAAATGGCGGCATTCATCAATGTGCAGATGTTTTAAATTGGTGAGGTTTAGAATGGGAAGATACATCAGCTTTTTGCAGTAGTAAAGAGACAGCTTTTGAAGAGAAGAAAGATAGCTCAACCAATCAGGCAAAGCTTCCATTTCGTTAAAGTTCTGTATTAGCAGCACTTCAAGGGCCGTGAAGAGTTGAATTTCGTTGGGGAGAGAGTTGAGTGTAGGCCTCCCAAGCAATACTAGCTTTTTGAGGGACGCGTGCGAGTATCGAATGGAAGGATAACGCAGAATCGGGAAAGCATCCAACTCTTCAATAAACCCACCGACTACCAAAGTCTTTAAGTGGCCTCCTCTCCTAAGCTTCAGTCTTAGATCAGGACAGTTGCTAATTTTTAAATGAATAAGAGAATGAAATACTTCTCCTAAATCTGGAATTGATTTCAGATTCCGACAGCTCTCAATCTTCAAATATTGAAGAGATGCACAGAATTGTAACCCCCTGGGTAGTTCATCAATACTACACCCTATTATCTCCAAGTGTTGAATAACTGACGGGACACCTGGCAATGACCTCAGCTTATAACAATCCTCTACTACGAATTTCTGAAGGGAAACGCAGGTGTGGAGTGATTCTGGAATTGATTTCAGATTCCGACAGCTCTCAATCTTCAAATATTGAAGAGATGCACAGAATTGTAGCCCCCTGGGTAGTTCATCAATACTACACCCTATTATCTCCAAGTGTTGAATAACTGACGGGACACCTGGCAATGACCTCAGCTTATAACAATCCTCTACTACGAATTTCTGAAGGGAAACGCAGGTGTGGAGTGATTCTGGAATTGATTTCAAATTCCAACAGCTCTCAATCTTCAAATATTGAAGAGATGCACAGAATTGTAGCGCACTGGGTAGTTCATCAATACCACACCCTATTATCTCCAAGTGTTGAATAACTGACAGGACACCTGGCAATGACCTCAGCTTAGGACAATCCTCTACTACGAATTTCTGAAGGGAAACGCAAGTGTGGAGTGATTCTGGAATTGATTTCAAATTCCAACAGCTCTCAATCTTCAAATATTGAAGAGATGCATAGAATTGTAGCCCACTGGGTAGTTCATCAATACCACACTTTATTATCTCCAAGTGTTGAATAACTGACGGGACACCTGGCAATGACCTCAGCTCAAAACAATCCTCTACTACGAATTTCTGAAGGGAAACGCAGGTGTGAAGTGATTCTGGAATTGATTTCAAATTCCAACAGCTCTCAATCTTCAAGTATTGAAGAGATGCACAGAATTGTAGCCCACTGGGTAGTTCATCAATACCACACTCTATTATCTCCAAGTGTTGAATAACTGATGGGACACCTGGCAATGACCTCAGCTCACGACATTTCTCTACTACGAATTTCTGAAGGGAAACGCAGGTGTGCAGTGAGTCTGGAATTGATTTCAGATTCGAACAGTCCCCAATCTTCAAATATTGAAGAGATGTACAGAATTGTAGCCCGTTGGGTAGTTCATTAATACCACACCCTATTATCTCCAAGTGTTGAATAACTGACGGGACACCTGGCAAATCTCTCAGTTTATGACACCCTGTAATAATCAACTCCTCAAGGCAAGGAAACACCAACAACACCTCACCTGCGCTTGTCAACTCCTTTGCATCCTTCCACTCTTCTAAGCTATCCATCCACTCCAATTTGAGTATTCTCAATGCCGGAAATAATGTAGTATTTCTGTAACTCCCATCACAATTGTAAAACTTACTTCCTATACTTCTTACCTTGTACATATGGTTTATTTCAAGAACCCTAAGACAAGGTAATTGCCCCAGAGTGGGAACTTCTTCACATTGCAAACAAAAATTCAATTTGATATGAATCAGATTGTGAAATAGCGACAAATCATTAACCCAAGATGGGAATTTCTTTCCTACATACCTTTCGATTGTTAAGCTTTTCAAATTTGAGTGAGGATGGAGGCCTTCCAACACCTTTTCATCTTTATCATACCAGTCCATTGCCATTGGATATTTATCTTCCCAGTATAATCCCAACTTTAATATTTCCTTTTCTTTTAATTTTGCACTTTTGGCTTCTTCCTCATTTGTCACCTTCTCTAAATTGTATATGTTTATCTCACTAAGATTCTTTAAGGGTCCTATTTCATTAATCCTATAACCTTCATCTCGACCCACACCAAAAAAATTCAATGTTTGAAGGCAAGTCAACCGTCCCATATTTTTGAGTAGACAATCTTTGTACTGACCAGTATTAATACAAATATGTCTCAAGTTAATCAAATTGCTTAGGTCTTCCGGAAGCTTCATGAGATTAGGGCATTCTTCGATTCTTAAAGTTTGCAAATGGTAGAGTTTGGTAATGGATTTTGGTAATTCCTCAATTTTAGTGTGCAAGATGTGGAGAAGCCTCAAATGTATCAACTGCTCAATTGAATTTGGCAACCCTATTATACTATGCCCAGATAATTTTAAAACACGTAAGCATTTAAAATTTGATAACATGTCATCAAAGTCTAGATTTTCTGAAATTAATGTGCGCATTTTTATGAAACTATCTCCACTAAATGAAGTTCTTGGTGTTGTTTCACCATTAGATCGGACAAATAAAGGTTGCACTTTACTAACATTATCCACAGAATCTCCATCCAAAATTAGAATTTCAGATTTTGAAATTGAAATAGCAAAATCATGCACCAAATTATGCATTTTGCAACTAATAGTATCACCATAGGCATCCTCTCTAGCATTTTGGAAAAAGGAAGTAGCCAACAAAATATTGAAATACGTGTTACCAATATCTTCCATCACCGTATTACCTTCTTTAGATGGTTCAAGGAACCCTTCAGCCATCCAATGCTGAATTACTTCGTCCTTTTTCATGATATAACCTTTAGGGAAAATTGCACAGTATGCAAAACATCGTTTCAAGGATGGTGTTTGAAGATGATCATAGCCTAACTTTAATATATGAAACACTCCATTATTTTTATCATCCAATAAATCCCAATTTTTATTATTTTGAATTGATAGCCATTCACCTTTATCATGTATAAAGTACATTATTCTCCCTAAAAATTCTACAGCCCATGGAATCCTTTTACATTTTTTAACAATCTCCTTTCCAATTTTCTCCAAATCTAGAGTTAAAAGTCTTTCATTTGCAGATGCTCTTTTCTTGAATATGAGCCAACATTCATATTCTGCTAATTCATATTGAGTAAAAGTCTCTGTGATTTCTATCATTCTATCACAATAGGTTGCTATAACAATGTTATTTCCAACATTTTGATTAACTTTTGAATCATCAAGGAAGGAGTCTATCTCCATGTTAAAGCTAATCTCAGGGATCGAATTCTCAAACTCTGCTCGAAATTCATAACTAGCAATGTCACCTTTAAGCCTATTTAATGTTTTGTAGATAATCTTAATTTCGTTTGCCATATTGATAATGTCATTAGAGGGTGAAGAGTAGTTTAGTACCTTTTGCTGAAGAATGTTATAGCCAAACTCGTCTAGCACATCATCAATGTCATAAGCAACACGTCTAAGCTCTGCTAACCAACTCCTCACAAAATTATCACTTGCTTGTATTTTCTCAGCATCATTTAACACAAGTTGAATTTGGGTTAACAAGATAAGAAGGTCTATTAGCCCTTCCTTGAAACCCAACTCAAAACTAATATGTTGCTCTATAACAATTGATCTCAACTTGGCTAGAAGTCCCTCCACAAAAACACCAAGTAAAATTTCAGCTATGTATTCTGCCTTTCTCTGCATAGGAGACAATAATATGAAAATATTTGTGGAGTGTAGAGTACAATTCTATTAAAAATAAACAAGGTGGGTCCAGATATATTTATATATTGGAAATATGGAAACTTATATTATGATGTTCACCTTCTTAATTTTTATACAATAATTAATAGTTTTTTTTTCTTTCGAAGTTTTATAATAACTAGTCGCAAACACATGTGATACATAGAAATATATAATTATTTTTAAATGTGGTATAATATATAACTTATTATCTAAATTTTATTGTAAATAATTTATTCTCCCAAAAAATTAAACAAACTCTTAAAGTAATTTATATTTCTCTATCTTTACAAATATATAATTTTATCATTTATGATGTTTTTGATTGATATTATTTTTTTAAGTTGTCCATATTTTTCTAATTATTGTTATTATGCATTATATTTTCCTAATTTCTTTTTGTATAACTAAAATTTTTAAGTTTCAAATATATTATTCAAATTTTTTATTCTCTTAAGAAGATTGTCATGATAATCAAAACTGATCATATAGTTACAATGAATATTACTCAAATAATTGATTGCAATATAGTACTCCCAACCCAAACCTTTTTTTTTTCCCTATTTTTAGGTATGTACACCAAAATGGATTGAAGTGGACCATTATGGACTGAACTGGAATGAATTGGACCAAACTGGATTGTAATAGATTGGACTACAATAGACCAAATGCCGAATCGTGATTAGTAAACATAACTCAAAAAATTAATAATAATTATAATAATAAAGTAATGTAAAACCATTATCTATGATAAGTAATGTATTCCAATGTGATGGAAGTGGTTTGTTTTAAAAGTAATATCAATCAAATTTGTTGTCACATTAATATTTTTAACTAAATTATTATGCATGCACTTGTGATTCTATGTGCTTGTTGAAAGTTTTATTCAAATTAAATTTGGTACTATGTACACCACAAAAAAAAAAAAAAAAAAAAATTAGAAAAACCACTTACATGTAATATTTTATACAAAAATAAAAAGAAAATGGGGTTGGGGGGTTGGGAGACTTTGTTAAGAGCTTTATTATCTCTATCACTATCTTTTGACGTTGATGAAAATGACATATGGTTCTCTAAGTAGGAGCGGAATTGGACCCAACATTGAAGGTTATCAAAAAAAACAAGGGCGGAATTGGACCCTTCAATTTAGCCTTGAATACTACATTAGTATATGGACATGTATACAGTGGTGGAATGAGATTTTTTTTCAGGTGAGTTTAAACTAAAAATAAATAAATGGTGTCTCCACCCAAAATGTTTGTATTACATGTATTTTCTATTATAAGTTGCATTTAGGTTCAAGAATGTGTAAAGTGACGGTCATATCATGATTGATAAGTTATAATTAGTTTTGAGATTGAGTAAAGGCATAATGTATTATTGCATACATGGATATTTATATACTTTTTTTTGAAGAAATGATGGAAAGAAAATGATGACTTGGCCGCCGACGTGGTTCAGTAAAAATGTAACAATAATAAATGCTATACTTCAACTTTTAAATATTCTATAAATTAGTATTGAATACAAATCTTTTGTCCCATTTTTTGTGTTCCACATTATTCTCCACCTTCTAACACCCCCCCCCCCCCCCTTCCCCCTTAAATTTCAAAAATAAACACACTCATCCCCTCTTCCCTATGTTATAACTATCAAATTATATATATAAATAAAATAATAATAATAATAATGCTAAGAATTTTGTAGTTTACTGACATTACACTTCTCCAATGGAAGAAAATATGAGTTCAAACTCCCCTTCCCCACTTGTTGCAAGGAAAAAAAATTCCCTAAATAATACAGAAATTTATTATAATGTTTTGCTTGATTCAAACAATTGAAATCAATAACTGAAAATGTTATCACAAGTTCACTACTAAGATTATGATGAAATATAATCTAAATATAAAACATTTACATCTTTACTCACCTTTTCAAACACTCCGCTTAACATGTCATCCTTTGATATTGAAGTTGAGCTGATTTCCCTCTCCTTATCCTTGTTTGAAGTTGATGCACCCTTAAGTTTTTTGTTAGGTTCACCAATGGTTAGAGAAGCTTCCTCTTGGACCTTTTTAGGCACTTTTGTACAAATATTAATATCGTGACCTTTAACTCCAGCCAAGTGATATTTAATCCTTGTAGCACCCCCAGCAAAAATACTTTCACAGTACTTACATTTAAAACGACCATTATTTTGTTTTTCAACATGCTCCCAAAATCGATCTTTCTTTCTAACCATATTTCTTTTCCCTTACAACAGATATATAAAGAGTTTAATATTAGAATATAAAAAAAATTGATAGTAAAAATGGATCTGTAGAGTAATAGAATTAATTTAAATAATATATAGAATAATAAAAATAAGCTTGTTATATTTCTTTAAAAATATTATATAATTATTTTATGTCTATCAAAATCACCTTCAAGTAGTTTTTTGCTAAGCCCTCTAATGGCTAGATAAGCTTGGAATTCGTGTATTTTTAGGAACATTTCTACAAGTAGCAATATCACGATCAATAAATCTAATCCTTGAAACACTTCCATCAAACTTTTCATCTTATTTTATTTACTGTGTTAATAAACTATATATAATATTTAGCCAAGAAAATATAAAATCCATACCATGAAAGACATGTCAGAGTGCACTAACTCTATTAGTTCACAAACAGGTAGATGCCGCAAATGGACACCAAGAGAAAGAGAAGAGGTAAAGTCTGAGAACAATAGAATGAAGAAAAAAAAAAGTAATCGTATAGCAATTTATTATAACGTGTTTTATATCACTCGCCGAAAGACTCAAATGATTAGAACAAGTAGTAGGACTAAGACTAACACTCTGCCGAAAGAAGATGATTTTGGATTCGATGTGTAAATGACAACTTAGAGAAATGCCATAGACGTTGAGCTTAACATGTTTTACAGTACATGCCTTTCTGTTTTGGATTCTAAGGTAAATTTGGTTCCTATGTTGTTGGAATTTTAGAAGAGTTCCAACTAATAATTACTATGTCAGCCTGCAAATTAAGACTCTTGTTACCAAAATGGGAATTACAGCACAAACGTATATAACAGATGTTTACTTATATGGGTCAAAACACTGGTAGCATTTTATATACAGCTTCGTTTCAAAAAGCCTCATGAGATTCTCCTCTTCATTTTTTTATTTTTTTTATTTTTTATTAAAGGAATGAGATTCTTGGTTTTTCCCCCAACCAACTCATCAATCATCACCCGGAATGAGTTTATATTACTTTACCCATCTTGCAGTTTTTTTATTACTATTAGTTTTCCTTCATTTTTTATGGATGATTTATGCAATTCTTTTTTATTAATATCATAATTAATAGATTACTATTTCTTTAAATGTCAAATTTCATTTGAAAAAGAATAAGAATTCCTTTTTTTTATTTTATCAAAGATTGTTAAAGGTTTAAACCTAGCCAAAAAAAAGTTGAAAAAAAGAACTAAAAGTTATAATATATATATATATATATATATATATATTTAAAAAAAGAAGAAGAGAAAAAGAACGTTGTTATTAACTTTTGAGAGCGATAACTAAAAAAAAAAAAATGATATTACCCCACTAATAATTGCTTTGTATATTTAAAACAAAAAAGATGTCTAATTAAAAAAAATACTGAAAATAAACCAAATTATAAAACCAGTCACGTATTATTTGCATATTTTAAGAATATAGCAGATATGCACAATTTACCCAAAAAATAATAATAAAGATTTGGATTTTATCTTCTAGTTTTTTTTTTTTTTTTTTTTTTTTTTTTTTTGATTTTATCTTCTAGTTTAAATAACTTGGATAAAGTAGATTTGATTTTTTTTTCCTATTTAATATATGGATTGAAATGATTAGTAAAACTATATATATATATATATATATATATATATATATATATTCAGCCAATTTAAAATAATAATAAAATTGAATAGCATGAAAGACATGTGAGGGTGCACTTACTGTAGTAGCTTGAAAATAGCTAGATGCAGTCAATGGACGTCAGGAAGAGTGAGAGGAAGAGAGAAGGAGCTTATCAAAAAAAGAGAAAGAGAGAAGGAAATAGAAATAGTCTGAGAAGAATAAAGAGGAAGAGGAAAGAAGACGTGTAATGGCCTGGCAATGTATAAAACGCGTTTGTGCCGGTAGATGAAATTCCTGTGCAAATATAATCATCTCCATCTGCCAGTCAACAGGTCAGGGAATCTCTTGTGCAAACATCACAGTTGTTTTACTTTTTTTTTTTAATACTATGTATGTGTCCGTCTATATGCACTTCAAAGTTTAAAATGTTAGGTGTTTGGTGGGTTTTAAAAAATTGCTTTAGTAAAAAGGTTATTTTTTCAAAAAGTGCAAGACCCCAAAAAGTTCGGCCAGCTTTTGTAAAAAAATCACTTCAATTTTTAAGAATTAATTGTTGGTTCAATTATCAAATTGTCCACTTGTTTTATTAAAAACCTAACTTTACCTTTTGAAACTCCTTCTGATCATCATGTCAGAACAAGTAACATCATATTCAATAAGACAAAAATATTATTAAAATAGTGATATTGATATTATTAAAAATAGATAATATTATTAAAGTAAAACAAATAACATACTTGTTTGAAAATTTTTAGAATAACAAATAATTGATACTAAAAAAAAAACTAACATTATTAAAATAATACCAATAATAGTAATAGTAATAACTAATAATTATGACAATAATATATTTATTATTATTATTAAGTAACTTTTTTTTTTGAGTAAGTATTATGAAGTAGTTGATTTAAAAATGAAATAAACTCCCTTATATATAAATTGTTCTTTTTGGTAATTTACCACTTAAACTACCACTTTTATAAGTGCTAACCAAACACAGTTTTTTCAAAAAACACTTTTTAACAACTTTTACCAAAGACTAAGCTTTTTCGAAGAGCTCAGTTTCATACTGCACTTTTTGAAAATCTCACTTTTTCAAAAAGCCCAATTTCAAAAAGCTGAACCAAACTCACCATATGTGTCAAACCACCGAAAGCATAAATCGCAAACCCTTTAAATATAGCTTTGTTTCGAAAATTTTAAGTAGCGGTTTTTAAGTATTATTGTTTAAAATAATGTGAAATTTGTAATTTAAAAAGTATTGTGAAAATATATGTTTCAAGTACTCATAATGCAAAAAATGTGTTTAAAACATCTTACCAAACATGTTTCTTTTAACAATTCAGTGTTTAAATACTAAAAACTGTTGTTAAAAATTTTGTACCAAACAGCCCCCTATTGTTTTACTTTTACCCCCAACTAACTCATCACTCATTGCCCGGACACAATGCATTTACATAATCACAAATTTCAGGACACATTTATAAATTAATTCAAAGGTTAATTTGGTTCTTATCTTGGATATTTTAGAAGAGTTCCAACTAATTACCATGGCCCTTTGTTTTAAAAAGCCTCGTGAGATTCTTTGGTTTTTCGGTTTTTCCCAACCAACTCACCCAAAAAGAGTTTATATTATCACAAATGTAAAATTTATAATAAATTTGTCCCCCATACCACCCCACTTTACCCATCTTATAAAGTTTTATTTTTTATATATTTTTTTAAGTTTTCCTTCATTTTTAGGGATTATTTATGCAATTATTATTTTTATTTATATCATAATTAATAGATTATTGTTCCTTTTATGTGTCAAACTTCATTTGAAAAAGAATAAGAAAGTCTTCTATTTTTTATTTTTATTTTTATTAATGATTGTTAAAGGTTTGAGCCATACAGAAGGACAACAAATGTTGAAAAAAAGAGCTAAGAGTTTAATTTTTCTAATTCGAATTTACTGCTTCAATTATTTTTTCTCATTTGTAATAATCAATAATTATAATTTGTTTCAAAAATTTTATACCCACAGTACTAGCATTTCCTTCTAGAAGCAGACAGAACGAAAGAGATTTTTTTTTTTTTTTTTTTTTTTGAGAAGACAAAAGAGATTGTTTTAACTCCGATTTGTTAATACAATTAATTAAAGAGTGAATGTTTTGTCCGGATGTTTTACGCCCCACCAGTAATGGATCCCCACGTCAGCTATTTATTAGAAAGTGAATATAATATCTCATTTATTAATCCCAAATTTTATTACACCTCTGTTACACATGAGCTGCTGACAATCTCTCTCTCTTTCTTTTTCTTTTTCCTTTTCCATGGATCTAATCTCACGTTATCTCTCTTCTTTCAGTATTTTTTTTTATCCTTTTACAATGGCAATTGGGTTCTGGATTTTTGGTGTGGCTTAAGTGTTCATTTGGAGTTTGATGTGGTGTTGATGGCAATTTTGTGTTAGAGGTTAAGTCCTTGGCCGATGTGGTTGAATCTAAGGCCATTGTGTGTTTTTTGGGTTTCTTTGTGAAAATAGATTTTCCTTTTGGTTTTCTTGGCTACCAAACACTAAATGAAGATGAAAATTTTTTTAGGTTTCCCTTTTAATTTTCTAGGCTGCCAAATACAGAGTAGAGAAAACTTATGTGGCGTTTTCCAAATGATTTACTCAGCTACCAAGCACAATTATTAATAATTTGTATTTTAAGAAAAAAAAATCAAAGAAAATCACAAACTAGTTGAATCACCATGGATCGGAATTCATGGTGGAGCTTTATTACTCCGCCATCACTTGAGCCACAAATAGTGATTCTCAAACCCAAAATTGTCTACTCATCCCTCTCATTCAATGTGATCAAACCCATAACCTCAAACTCTCAGTCTAACTCATCAGAGGCCGAGTGTGGGTCTATAGGGTGGCTTGGAAAAAAAAAACACTGCATCCATCAGATGTTCAACAAAGGACCCAGCACCAACCATGGCCATCTTCCTCATCATTTTTGTTTTAACTTATGTATTTTCTCATTTGGGTTTTGTCTAGTTTTTGAAACAAGCTGATGGGTTTTTGTTCTGTTATTGATATTGGTGTTTCTATAGATTTTTTGTTTTGGTTACTTCTTTGAGGAGCACTAGAAATGAGATGGGTCTTAATTTTTGTTTGTAAATTAGGCTCATTGGAGTGGCGGTGCTTGGATTTCTCATCCAGGTTTCATTTTCTTGAATTTTTCCCTTCATAGTAGTGTGGCAGCTCCGGTGTTTTTTTTTTTTTTTGGGCTCCGGAAGTGACTCCATTGGCTTTTGTGGTGGCGTGTGTGGTGGGGTGGGAGTGGAGCTATGGAGGTTTGGTTTGAACGTGAGGAGGAGGGTTGTGTTTTCAATTTGTTTTTGTTTTGAATTTGATATTGTAAGCTGTTATTGTATAGGGGTGCTTGTATTCATATTTTGGTAAAGTGCTGACATGTCACTATCTCATTGGAGGGCGTAAATACTTGGATTTACGCCAAGTCCTGACTGAATTTAAACTCTTAATTAATTTTCCTTAACCTTTTGATTATCAAAAAATTTGCCTTAACCTTTTGTTCTCTGAAAAGTGAGCTTCGAGATCTAAATGGATATGTCAAATTCAGCAGCAGATCAGACCAGATCATGTGAATAAAGTGTAGCTGGGATGTGATAGGACCAAAGTGAGGCCAAAATGGCCAAATACCACCTTTTTTTGAAATTTTTAGCAAAAAAACACTGTTTCGGAAATAAATAGCAAACTAGAACTCGAGTTTCAGAAACTCGAGTTCCTCATCAATTCTGCCACCGTGGCACTGCTGAGCTGGAATTTGTGCGATTAAAAAAAATTATGTGGTACTCGAGCTTGGTAAACTTGAGTTCCATGCAACACAATACTCGAGTATACCAGGCTCGAGTACGTTTTTAAATAAAATACAGATAAAAAAATTTACACGGTACTCGAGTTTACCAAACTCGATTACCGTGTAAATTTTTTGTTTTTGTTTGGGGATAGTCGAAAAATAAACATAAAGATAAAAATAAATGGCTTTTTTATGTTTTTATTCATTTAAACAGAAGCATTGCAAAATATAGAGATTTTAATTTGAAAATATGAATTTAATTTCTACATTAATTAAAATTGTTCATTGTTTTCTCATAAAAATTGTTCACTGTTTTCTGTATAAACTATTTCTACGATTTTGCATAAAATTATTTTTTGTTCAACATTATATAAGAATTTGTTCACTCTCTTTTCTGCATAAATTATTTTCTGTTTACTGTTTAAGAAATTGTTCACTGTTTTCTCATAAAACACCTAGTGAAATCGTGTTTTCTAAATTTAAACGCCAAATCTGAATGCTTTTTCATGTTTGAATTTCACAATAATTGAATATATTTTTCTGCATTGATAAAATCTGTTTCTACATTAATAAAATTGCTCTTTGCACATCATATTTACTGTATATTCAAATCTACTTACTGCATTCATAAAATCTGTTTTTTGCATTAATTAAAACTGTTCACTTTTTTCTCATAAAAATTGTTCATTGTTTTCTACATAAACTATTTCTAGTATTCTGTATAAAATTATTTTATGTTCAGCATTATTTAAAAAATTGTTCACTCTCTTTTATGCGTATATTATTTTCTATTCACTATTTAAAAAATTGTTTGCTGTTTTCTCATAAAACACCTAGTGAAATCGTGTTTTCTAAATTTAAAAGCCAAATCTGAATGCTTTTTCATGTTTAAATTTCACAATAATCGAATTTGTTTTTCTGCATTGATAAAATCTATTTCTACGTTAATAAAATTTGCTCTCTACATATCATGTTTTGTCGATGGCATGGGTTACGAGTTCCTAAGGCACGCTCAGCCGAGTTACCTAGAGTTGAACTTGCCAACATACTTGCTTGTCTTGAACAAGAGAACAATCAAATGCAAAGGTGATTAGACCGTTTTCATGCAATCCAAAAAGTTAAGAAGCATCTAAAGGAGAAGGCGCAAGAGCAAGCCATCAAGTCTATTAATGAAGTTACTGCGTTAGATGATGAAAGAGATATTTCAGACTTCTCAGATTCAAGTAATGATGATTTCCAAAAATTGCTACCTACGAACATTAGATGTTGTTGTTAATGTCTACACGTTCTGTGCAATACAAAATGTTGTTGTTAATGTCTGACAACTGATGATTATGTACATTTAACTTTTGCAAATCTAAAGATTAACTGTTCATTAACTATTGAGTTTACACAATCTTGTTCATTCAATGATTTCGAATTTTTCAACAAATTTGGATGATCAATACATTAGTACACAGTTTTCCATTTAATATTCATGATTTTGTACATTTAATGAATTCAAACTTTTCAACAAATTCAGACTATCTGTACATCTAATTTACAAAATTTTATTTTGTACTTTCAAGATTTTATACAATCAACAAATTCGAACGATCTGTACATCTAAATTTTGTTTTTTACAAATTTGAACGATTTGTGCATCTATTTTACACAATTTTCTCTTGAATTTTCACGATTTTGTACTTTCAACGAAATCAAATTTCTCAACAAGTCTAGAATATTTGTACATCTAATGTACACAACTTTCCATTGAATTTTCACGATTTGGTACGTTCAACAATTTCGATTTTCCATTAAGATTTTGCGATTTTGTACATTCGACAATTTTGAAATTTTCATCAAATCAGGATGATTAGTACATTAGAACATAGTTTTAAATTGAATTTTCACGATTTTGTACATTTGACGACTTCAAATTTGGAAACAAATTTGGATGATCTGTACATCTAATGTAATTAATTTTCCATTAAGTTTACTTAATTTGGTATGTTCTTCAATTTTCATTTGAATTTTGATGATTTTACATACTCAATGAATTTGAATTTTTCAACAAATTCGTACTATCAGTACATCTAATGTACACAATTTTTTCTTGAGTTTTCACAGTTTTGTACATTCAATGAATTCAAATTTTTAAACAAATTCATACAATCTATACATCTAACGTACATACTTTTCCATTAAATTTTCATTATTTTGTACTTTCAATGAAATCAAATTTCTCAACAAGTCTAGACTATCTGTACATCTTACGTACACCTTCACGATTTGGTACGTTTATTGATTTTCCATCAATTTTTCTCGAATTTCTACATTCAACTAATTTGAACTTTTTTACAAATTCAATTTTTTTGAGGCATTTACCTCTAGGTGTTATATGAGAAAACAGTGAACAATTTTTTAAATAGTGAACAGAAAATAATTTATGCAAAAAGGAGAGTGAACAATTTCTTAAATAATGCTGAACAGAAAATAATTTTATGCAAAATCGTAGAAATAGTTTATACAGAAAACAGTGAATAATTTTTGTGAGAAAACAATAAACAATTTTAATCAATGTAGAAATTAAATTCATATTTCGAAATTAAAATCTCTATATTTTACAATGCTTCTATTTAAATAAATAAAAACATAAAAAAGCTAATTATTTTTATCTTTATGTTTATTTTTCGATTATCCTCAAAAAAATAAAAATTACAAGGTACTCGAGTTTGGTAAACTCGAGTATTGTAGAAATAAAATTTTCTACATTTTATTTATAAGTTTACCAAGCTCAAGTACCACATTATTTTTATTTCTAGTTCAGCACTGCCACAATAGAACTATAAAATAAGGTACTTGAGTTCACCAAACTCGAATATTAGAAAAAGTGATAAATTACCATTTATTTTCGAAATAGTAATTTTTTGCTAAAAATTTCAAAAAAAAAAGGTGATATTTGGCCATTTTGACCTCTGTAGCAAGTGAAAACAGCTTGCCTAGTGTTTCCTCTGTAACAACATTTTAAGGATAGTCTCAGCGTACGCTTTTTACTTTACCTTTTTTCAGTTTTTCTAATTTATACTTTAACTTCTTTTTAGGCATTTCCTTTCTAATCAACTACTTTAACTTTATACTTTTTTTTTTCATTAAAAAAAAAAAACAAGGCCTTTCTCAAAATCATTGACAAAAAGAAAAAATTCTTTTTAGGCAATTTTCCTACGCTTGTCTACATTTTTTTTTTTTTCTTTTTCTGTTAAGTGTCCATTTTTAAATTGCTTTTTTTTTTTTTGTAATATATATATATATATATACACATACATACACACACAATATGAAATAAAAAAAAAAAAAAGTTAACAGTTAACTTATTTTTAAAAAACTAAAATTTAAATTCTTTGAAATAAAACTTGAACAAAAAGTAGTGAGACTTATAAATAAATAGGTAATTTAAGTAAAATGCTAGCTTTTTTTCTTTAAAGAATGAAATGCTTAATCGATTGTCAAATGCACACAAATTCCACGTCACATCTTACTTAGTTTTATTAAAATTCTACATCAATTCTTACGTAGTTTTATTAATCATATTTTATCCTTTTCACCTTGAAGTAAAAGCTAGCCAAACAATGGGGTGTTGTATATTACTCATATTTATTAACAGTTTGTAAAAATGTTATAAAATTGTTTGTGATTGCACCATTACTTTTATTAATACTATAGAAAAATAAAGGCAATTCATTTATTTTAAGACAAAATCACATTAAATTGTCAATAAAAATATCCATATTAGAGAGAAAGGCATAAATAAGTGGTCATTTTTTTTATGTTTATGCATCTGTACATTCAAATTCCAAAACTAATCACAAATATTAAAAATTGAAAAGAAAAATTACATCCAATCATTTGGTCTAAACAATTGTTCTTTATTCTTCATGAGTGAATTTTCAATCCAAAAAGGACCCTTCCTTCTCAAAAGTGAAAAATGCTAACCATAACACATGACCTCTTCTATATGTTCCTTGAAATCCCAGGCAAGGCTGATTAGGTCTGTAGCAAGTGAAAACAGCTTGCCTAGTTTTTCCTCTGTAACAACATTTTAAGGATAGTCTCAGCCATTTTTTCAGATATGCTGTAAGTCACAGATATGTTGTAAGTATTTGGAAAGCAGAGAAGAAACAACTATTATTAGAAGAGGGGAACTTCGCGTCTATTATTAAGTCTATATTTTTTTTTCTTTATTAATGTAAATGGAACCTTGTAGAACCGAAGCCATCACGATATTCTTTAATTTCTCATGTTCACGTTCATGCTTGAAAATTTTTAACTTTTTATTTTTCTCATGTTCACAGTTTTAGACAGAAAAAAAATGTCACATTCATTATTACAAACTAACTTGTAATCCAATGCATATACATGAATACACTTTTTTTTTTTTGAGAAGGTATACATGAATACACTTAAAAATATACATTAAGATGCATAATATAATTTATATATATATATATATATATATATATATATATATATATATTTTTAAATACTATTGATAGTCATTTTTATATTTTATCAATTCTTTAAAAAAAATTTAAGGATATTATTAGGTATAAAATATAAATTATTCTTTTTTTTAATTATTATGAAGAATTTTTTTTTTTACCATTCATTTATTCTAGACTCCTTGGTTTTTGTACTTAATAACCCACTTGTGGGTGAGAGAGCCCAACGCCATATGATGGGCCTAGGGCCCGAATCGAAAATAACTTCCCGTCCGAAGAGGATAAAGGGGTCAGCGGTTTACCCTTTTGGTAAACATGCAACCAGGGAAGGACGGACACTGCGTCCGAAGAGAACCTGGCCGATCCGAAGGGATCCTATCCAACGGATCTACCCAGAACTTGATCAAGTAGGCACACTAAAGATTCTCCTGCAAGGGCTGAGCTTTGGGCACGCCTAACTGCGTAGATATCAAGAAGTATCTTCCAAATAAAGCTGCCACCACCGCATTTAATGCACTGCAGCAACTTTCCTGGCCGCATTTATGTGGAGAAGACACCTGAACAGTGCAACCTCAACCACAACCACTCGCTGCACATTAAAGCAGACTTCTAATGTGACTAGTACTTGAGTGAGTGCCTAGATGAAGGACAAGTGTGCGGTGAAGATGGGGGAAAAGGTGTATATATAAAGGAAACAAGCCTCACGGTAGAGGGGGGAGAAAAATTGTATTCACTAAGCTTTTAAATGCTAAGCCTCTTCGGACCAAAGAGATTCTTGTTAAATGCTAGTCTGAATTCCTTCTCACATTGGTTTGCTTATCTGAACCGTTGCTAAATCCATAAACAGCCCAGTTGTTTAACCCACTCTCTACAAATTTATTGTTGGGAATTAGTTGGGCTCTCACTACCAAAGTCGGTATCTGGCCCAACAAATTTGAACCCTACACCACTTAAATAAATATTTTTGATGTGGTCCTACATTTGATTCTAAAATTAAGAAATAAAACTTTTTAAGAATAAATAATTTAAGACACATGACGCAAAATTAGAATTCTAATTTAAAACTTTAATTTGAGTTTCTCCCGACTCTACCTATTATTATATAATATAGATCGTCTTCCACCGATTTCAATGTCTCTTTAATACTCCACTGTGCATGTGTCACTCTTTATTTCTCCTCATCTTCAAAGAAATTAGTCGTTAGTCTCTTTTTTTTTTTTTTTTTTTTTTTTTTTTTTTTTTTTTTTGAGAAAAACGATCTTTAGTCGTTAGTCTCTTTAATATTTCATCGTGCATGAGTCACTTTCTGCTTTATTTATTCTTGTCTCGTTTAGAAAGACTCCTTAGAATGCCACTCTTTGGAACAATATTTTACCTTTTAACATTTTTAAATGGGAAAAATCAATGAATTCTCTAAAAATATTGATTTTTGAAATATTTTTAAAATTTTGATTAAATTCTTTTTAATGTTTAATAGGAAAAAAAAAAAAAAAAAACTATGGATTAATTTTGATCTAAACTAAACTCCTGACATACATGTTTAAAAGTAGTGACTCCTTTTGATTGAGGTTGTTTTAATTCAATCCAATCTTGACCCTAATCAATTTTAAGTGAAACACAAATTCAATCCCGTAGGAAGAAAAAAAAATCAAATCTTACCTAATGTGTAAATTGTGGTCCTCTTCACCATGTCAAACCTAAACTCAATCGTGTAAACAAATTTTGCCAACTTATTTTACTATTCAGTTTATTTTTGCTACAATTTATGGGTCTCACTGCACTTTTAGTACTATTCATGGGTCTCACTACACTATTTCAACTAATCTTTACTTTTATTTACAGTACTTTTGGCAAAAAAATTTCAGTTTCAGCAAAATAAACGGATCCCAAACGGACCCTTATTGTAACTTTTGACCATTTTTGTCATTATTTAGTGTGCGTTTAACATGGATGAAATTTGCCAACTTATTTTACTATTCAGCTTATTTTACTATTATTTATGAACCTATTGCACTTTTTGATATCATTCATGGGTCTCACTATACTATTTCAACTAATTTTTACATTTATTTACAGTACTTTTAACAAAAAAATTTCAGTTTCAAAAAAATAAACAAATCCCATAAACACATTTTACTTTACCTTTCTTCAGTTTTTCCAATTTATACTTTTAACTTCTTTTTAGGCCTTTCTAATCAACTTTAACTTTTTTCTTTTGGGATTAAAAAAATGCCTTTCTCGAAATCATTAAAAAAAAAAAAAAAAAACTTCTTTTTAGGCAGTACACCTACGCTTGTCTACATAATTTGTTTTTTCTTTCTTTTAAGTGTCCATTTTGAATTTGCATTTTTTTTTTTTTGTAATTTATATATACATAATATGAAATAAAAAAGTTAAGAGATAGCCTATTGTTAAAAAACTAAAATTTAAATTATTTGAAATAAATTTGAACAAAAAGTAGTGTGACACTTATAAATAAGTTGTCAAATGCACACATATTCTACATCAATTCTTACGTAGTTTTATTAATCATATTTTATCCTTTTCACCGGTGTTGTATATTAAACACACACATACCCAATTGTATATATGCACCATTGTTTAAGAGCTGTTTAATTTTGTCCTTTTATCAATGATCGTTTCTTGTTACTACTGTAGCTATTAAATGTTAAACAACATCACAAATATTCAAAGTCTAAATCAATCTCAAACTTATAAGTGATACTCTCAACTTCAGAACTGATTTTTATTTTGTTCCAGTTTAAGAAAAAATAAAAACATTAAAGCATCTCTTTTTGCTAATTTTCTTTTTTATTCCAAGATAACAGTTTTTTATTTTTGCAAAAATAACAAAATTAAGTCCTTGATTTTATTCTTTGTATCTTTACTTGTAATTACTTTTGTCTATTTTAGAATTTTATTTCCTGTTAGCGCATATTTGGATTTTTTTAAAAAAAAAAAAACAATTTGGTTCCTCAAAATTTAGATTCTTTATTAATTTTGCATTAATTGCTTAAATTTAAACAATTCTAACTTATGGTTTGGATTTATTCAATATGATCATTCAATCTACAATGGTTAATTGTGTCAATGTTAAATGTCAAACAACATTGCAAATGTTTGAACTTTGAAGTGCGTATCCACCAAACTTGAATCAAGTAATAGTTCAGTACCAAGGATCACAACAAATACCCCAGCTAAAAATAACAAATCATTAAGAAAATTAGAATCGGAATATTGCTAAGAATAAAATCAATGTTACAACATTATTAAAAAAAAAAAAAAAAAAAATTCTTACAACCATATGGTCCTAGTTTTGTTGGAGCTTTTGCCATAGTTTGGGCTCTACATTTGGCCAGAGATGAAAAATTCCAAAGTATAATTGTTAAGGGTGATTCTAAGATTCGTGGGATGTCTTAAATAAGAATTTGAAGGAGGCATGTTAGGAGATTCAGCCACTGTTGAATGATGCATCAGTCTTGATTAATTCTTTTGTGTGTTGTTATTTTTGTTGGATCAAAAAGGATGCTGACTCTATAGTTCATGAACTAAGCAAGAATGTGTTATACTCAAATATATCATATTTTTGTAAAAGGATGCTGACTCTATAGTTCATGAACTAAGCAAGAATGTGTTATACTCAAATGTTGGAGTAGGTGTGTTTCAAACACTTAACCTTTACTTTGAGTCCCACATTGGTTAGGAATAAACATTGTATTAAGTTTATAAGACTTTGCACATCTTAAGCGGTAAGTTGGAATACTATTGACTAGGTGTTGGTTTGGGCTTGTTATATCGTTTTTGAGCCTCACCTTTTTCATTCATTTATTTTAGCCCAAATTTGTTTTGATGCAGCCGTTGGTGAGTATCTGAGCGGCCCGTTGGGCATCAAATCTGCACAGTAACCATTAGAGGCCTAGTCCATTTAGGTAGCCCACTTGTCTTCCTGAGTTGATATATATAAAACCTTGTTTCACTTTTTCTCTTCAGTTTTTTCTGCCTTGCTGCCGCCACTCTCCTTCCTCTATTCAGCTCTAAATTTTCTGCTCACATCTCCACAAAATTTCAGCTTCTAAGTTTTTAGTTTTAAGGAAAGGCAATTAAGGTTGTTCTTAGTTCTTCTTATTTGAGTGTGTGATTAACTTGAAAAAATCACTATAGTCTAATCTTGGGAGTTGTTCAACCAAGAGAGCCATTCACACCGAATTCTACTCCGGGCACAGCCAGCTCTAGCATATAAGCAAGAGAGGCAGTCGCCTAAGGCCCCGTGTAAAAAAAGGCTCCCTAATGTTAACCAATAGGTTTATTTTTTTCATTTTAATATTATTAATTAAGCCCAAATATTAGCCAACAAATAAAATAGTATTTTTTTACAAAAAAGAAATTCTACGTTCACAATAATTTTTCATAATACTTTCACAATAAATTCTAAGTAGCAGAATGTTACTGGGTGTTATTGATGGTTAAAAAAATAATTTCAATAGTAGGTTCAAATTAGAACTAATAACAACTTAACACCTAGAATTTGTTGTAAAAATGTTATGAATTAAACACTTCTAAAAAAAAAAAAAAGATCAATACACAAAAAAATTTCACAAGATTTTTCACAACAATTGAGTTAGCAAATTTTTACTAATTCTTATCTAGGTCCACCACTAACGTCACTTTCTTACTTACCATTATTAATCTGCCACATCAACAGATGTGAAATGTTTTGTCAAATTTTTTGTGTCTATAGACATTCTCAAAAAAAATATTCTAGGCAGTTCATATTAATTAGTAATTTTGCATCTAACAAGAGAATAGAGTTTAAGCAATATTTAGATTTTTTTTTATAGTCATTTTTAAATATATAGAAGGCCTCAATTCATTTCTCGCCTTAGGCCCCTCAATGCATCAAGCCGCCCCTGACTCCGGGTGGCATGAATCAACCTTTAAAGACAACGAATTTTGCGTGATTCTATAGTTTGTGAGATCTTTCTAACCCTATCTATTTATTTTTGTCATTGCTAATTTTTTAGGGTTTGTATTGTTAAATCAAAACTTGTTTATTTAGCCATTTTTTCCAACATCAAATATATCATATTTTTGTAAATGTGTATCCCTTCCTCTTGCTGTCATGGAGGCTTGGGAAAGTAATGTAGATATCCCTTCCTTTTGCTCTTTCAATGAAATATTCACATTTATCCACTCCCAAAAAAAAAAAAAAAGGGCGGCCCCCCGCCGGGGGGGGGGGGGGTGTGGTTGTTTTACAGCCCCCAATAATGCATGGAAGCAGAGGGGAAAAGGCCTAGCATAACTAGCCCATCTTGTCAATGAATTTTTTTTTTTTTTTTTTTTTTTTTGGGTTACATTAGAAAACAGCAAAACAGAAAAACCAATTAGCACCTGACTGAACATTTTAATGGCAACCCAACCTAAACAGTATGAGAGAGCATTCACAATAAAGTAGTCATGATAACTAAAAAGCTAGTTTAGCACCAACATACTAAAAATATCCTCAACATCAAAGTTGCCATACCTATAAATTTTTAACTCTTAGCTACAGTGAGCTGCCAAAGATAGCAGCTCACAGTAGCTAAGAGCTAAAGAAAAAAGAAAAAAAAATTATTGTGGCACGGTACATTGCTGTCCGTTTTTCTCTTTTTAGTTTTTTTGTAGTGTTTATTGTATAGAATATATTATTTTATTGTGTTGTTTATATTATCTTAATGTGTTGTATGCTAAACTAGAACTTTTAATATTAGGTGTATTATAAAATGAATTGTTAAAATAGATAAAGTAGCTTTTTGAGTTGTTAAAAGCTATATTTTTTTGATGTTTTGCTGCCAATGCTCTAAGACAATGGTACTACTCAGTCAGCCAAGCAAAGTCCATGAAATGAACACATATGAGGTGGATGCTAATCTTGCATACTGTCTTTCTCAAGCCTTTTTTTTTTTGGGCTGAATCTGTCTTTCTCAAGCCTGCTCAAGTGTGTATCTGTCTATTTGATACTGTTTCTCAAATTAAGTGTTTACATGAATTAACAAGGGCCTTACACACCTTTTATTGAAGGATCATATTGAGCCAAACCCAAATCAAAAGGCCCTATACACCTTTGTTTGAAGGATCATATTGAGCCAAACCCAAATAAAAAGGCCCAAGTTACACTTTAGCTTGCCCAAACAGAAACACTCCCTTTTTTCTGAGCAATCAAGCTAAAGACCAACTCCTAACTTAGTAAACCGTGTCCTTCTCTCAAAAGTAAACCATGGTAGGAATCTGTGTCATTGACTCATGGGCTTGGGTTTTGGACTTAATAATGGCCTGATTTAATAGTAAATAAATAAATAATTAAAAACATTTTTCAGCCATTTTGTTGTATTCACCTAAGGTTTTAATAAAGGTTTATGTTCTGTATTTTCTTCAAGATTTTAGAGTTAAGTTTATTAACCAGTTTTATGGGATGTCTACAGAGTTGCAGATTCAAAACTACCAGATGCACACTCAATATTGTGGCTACTACAGAGCCTTATGCTGCCCACAAATTCCAACAGCCACCGTACCACACCTAGATGGAAGATTATTCATCAAAATGAAAATTTGTTGCAGCAACATGGAATAACTAGAGTAGCACATCAATCTGTGATGCAAAATGATAAAAAGTGTTTAATATAAATTATGTCAATCTCAAAAGCATATCTAAAATGGCACCCTATGTTAACCAGGGCACAAACGGAAGTACCTCCATTGCCAACAACACTCTAGAGAACTATTAGATATAGCACTTAATCACAGATCTGTCACATGCACTGATGCACTATATGCTGTAAAAACAATCCACAAAAATCCAAATATGTTTAAATACCACAAATATAACAACTTTTTTTTTATACCAAACATTAGAACCATGATAATTACAAGGAGAGAAACAGCACTCAGATAAGGGGAAATGACAGCATGGGAATTAAAGTCCTTTTAGTACCAAAATATTTAGTGATTGTAGATTTTTACAGTACATAAAAATATTTAGTGATTGTAGCCATGTCAGTACAGTGCATAAAAATGCATCTTTACTTGTCAATGATTATATTTATACACTAGATTTATTTAAGTCTTTCCAAAAATTGTTGACTGCTTAGTATAGTTTTAAAAACTGGACCGAAACTGACCCACTGGTACAATCGTGAACCAAAAGCACCAATTCAATTTAGTAAAAACCACCAAAACTGGTCAAAATCAAGAACCGGGAGCAAAAAAAGGTTCTTTGATCGTACTAATTTATAAAACCATGCTGCTTACACTAATTAGCAAATTTACAGTTTTAAAACATCATCTTCCTTTTATACAACTTCCGAATCATAGAGGAGATTATCTCCCTATCTAGACTAATCTCAACGATTAAATTCACAAACTCCACTCTAAGTCCAAAGCCAATAATTTTATCTTGAATTCTCTTAAGTTTGTTTGTCATATTGCAGTAGAATACAACAATGAAAGCTCGAAAACGTGTTGAAAAACACACGAGCGGTTTAGACCCCCAAATTCAAATTACAGCTTGGTTGATTTTACACTAACTTACTAACAAGTGCGGAATAGTGTAAACACAAGCGTATAAACGAAACAACTACTCTAGTCCATAATTTAAAGCAACTCAGCAGTAAAAACAAATGAACGAGAGTAGGGAAGAAGGATGCAAACACAAATAACACCGAGACGTGTTATCGAAGAGGAAACCGAAGAACTCGGCGAAAAACCTCTCCGCCGCCCTCCAAGCGGAAATCGATCCACTAGACAATCAGTTGGGATACATGGATTAGCAAAAGACCCTCCAAGCCTAGTCTACCCGATGTACCTAAGCCCTCCAAGCTCCTACTCCAACAAGGCTTCTCGGAACCGTGTCTTGTCCTAGTTATCCGGATCCCGCAACAAGCTCCATGTTGCATCTGCCATTAAAGGCTTCTTCCAATGCTTCCCAGCAGCACCAAAAACGTCACTCAGCACTCTCTAAGGTGTGTCAAGTGTTTGGGCTATCAACCTCTCAAAGATATGGGCAATGGAGAGGGAAGGGTTGAGGAGATACCACAAGCAAATTGTTTAGAGAAGGTGGGGAAGACAATCTCTAATTACCAATGTATTTGGCTAGGGTTTTCTCTCTGAAGCATACCTCAACAAATGTGGGTAATGATGATATATATAGGAGGGGTGCAAAAGGTGTGACTCAAAAAGTACAAGCTGGCAGAACAGCTAGTCTCGCGGGTGTCTCGCGGGAAGGCCTTACCCTTGAGATACTCGCGAGACACAGTTGTCTCCACCTGGCATGACTCTTCGCATTCCATCATGTGCCTGGCACATGTTTCACTTCGCGGGAAGCTTGGTCGCGATATACCCGCGAGATACCCGCGAGAATCCTTTTCTTCTTCAAATGCTTGAGTCTTCAACACTCTTTCTCTCACACACCCCTTACATCAAGTCCCACAACAAATACAAGGTTTTAAACGATTGAACAAAATTACAATCAACTTTGGCACGGAATACAAGCCAACAAATACACAGTTGTAAATTACAACTTTACAAACAGGATTGGAGAATGAAAAGAAGTTGAATACCTTTTCCTTCATTAGGCTTTAAACTTTACCTTTAGCCACAAGATCTCATAGCCAAACTTGCCTCCACTAACCAGATCCCCACAAATTCATCACTTGCATCATGCAATATGACTTGATTCTTGGTTACTGAGACAAGAAACTTAGCTCGCTTCGTGAAACCCCAATCAGAACCAATATGTTTAGTAGTTGGCTAGCTAGCACCCTCCACGACAACACAGGAAAATTTCAGCCATAAATTCTTCCGTACCTTACACAAAAGAAACTAGTATGGAAAGCTTTGCAAAGAACTGAGTATATGCTTCTAGTAGAAATAAAAAAACCATATAGAACTGGAGCTAGATAAATACTTGTATGACATCTTTTCCTAAAATAATTAACAGTTAGTAAGTACACTCAATATAGGACAGGTATGATTCAGCCTCTTTTAAGAAAAGTATGTTTCAAGAATTTGGAGCAACAATTCATAAATAGTATATGGGCATAGCATGGTTAAATTTAATATATATGGAATTTTTTTTCATATTTTCTTCGGATAAATACAATGAGATTTGTATAACAGTCACACAGTAGAACCTTAACAATTCAATTTTAAATAATCTAAACTAGTAAAGAAAATTACTACAATAACCATGATAAACAAATTTAGGACCATTATAATGTTTTGATTAATTAAAATGTCTCAAATAATTGATCCTAAGTAATCAGTCATCAAAACCCTTTTCTACTACTCTGCTGAATGCATCATCCACCAAAAATTGTTCATGATCAACATATTCAGGAAGCTCATATGGTTTGTAAAGATCAATTGGCTCCAAGTTTCAAGATTCACCTGTGTTGAATCTCTCCATCATCATTGAGTTCAATCTTACATTCACCATATTATCCACCATCTCAGATGTCAACATGTTTGTCTTCTTTGTTTGTGCTAGCTCAGATGCATTCCAATAACCCTTGGACAGGGTAGAACTACATGGTTGACTCAAAATTCGAATGGCATACTTTCGTAAGATAGGAAGACGATCTCCACAGAAATTCCACCATATTCCTACAAATAAAATTACAATTTATATGCTCATAAAATTTATCAAGAAATAATATAGTTAAATATTAAAATTATATCCAAGCTATTGAACTTACTAGGATGAGATGTTTTCAACATTGTCTTTGCCATAATTGTAAACATGCTCGGTACTTTATTGCGATAAAGTTGCACTTCTTTCATGAAATCTTCTCTTTCTTCAACAGCCACCAAATTCTCCAAAATGAAATTTATACCATCTTTCATCTTGCGACTCTCTATAAATTTCTCGCTGCACAAGTAAGCAGGATTCAGAAATGTTGCAGCAGCATGAATTGGGTGCATTATATTTTCAGTATACGTACAACTAAATAACTCCCATATCTGCATATATTTGTCTTGATTGCTATCATACTGTTGCTTAATTGTTTCTTTTGCAATTTCCATTGCTTCATATAAGTATCCTGCAGTTGACAAATCATTATCAACTAATCGAAGAACTCGAACCAAAGGCTCCAACACTAGTAACACCTCTTTCACTTGACTCCAAAATTCCACACTTTGAATGATACTAGCAACTTTAGCAATGTCCTTTTCATTATGATTCAACTTTTTCCACTTAGAAGATACAACAAGTAACTGCAATTCATCTTGAACATTCAAAATAGATCGAAGCATCAAGAAATTAGAACAAAACCTCCTTTACAAGGATGTTTCAATTCCTTATGGTTTGTGTACTCTCTCATAAGTGACGAAATGATACTATCCTTATACATATATGAAACAAGATTTTGCATCAATAATTATCTTCTGAACCCAATCAACTTCCTTGCATATTTCCTTCAAAAGCAATCGAATGCCGTATGCAGCACATTGAGTTTTGTACAACCAAGGGTACTTGCTAATAAGCATATCTCCAGCAGACTCAAAATTAGTAGTATTATCAGTGATCAACTGAACAACATTATCTGATCCAATTTCTTCAATTACTGAAGAGATAATATCTTTAATATATAGTGTTGTTATTTTATCTCTTGAAACTTCAAGTGACTTCAAAAATATTACTCCACTAGGAGAATATGCAATAATATTGATAAATGCTCTATGCTCCACATCACTCCATATGTTTGACATAAGAGTACAACCAGATACCAACCACGATTTCTTAACATTTCTAATATACTCTTCCACTTCTACCTTCAAGTCTGGAATTAGCTTTCTTTGGAAAGTCAAATAAGAGGGTAACTTATAGTCAGGACTGTATTCAGCAACACCTTGCACAAAGCGAATAAAGGATGTCGTTTGAACAACATCAAATGATATGTTATTTACTATAACAAGTTGTGCAAGCAATTTGTCCACTGCATTCTTATCTTTTTTACCACACATCTCTGAATTGGTAGCTTGGCACATATCTTTTGATATTGAACACAATGTGGTTTTACTCTCTTTAGCATTGCTAGAACTTGATGCACTCTTCAGTTTTTTGTTAGTCCCTTCAACTGCTAGATAAGCTTCTTTTTGAACATCTTCAGTCACACTTGTACAAATATCTACATCATTACCTTTAACTCCAGCTAAGTGATATTTAATCCTAGAAGCACCCTCAGCAAAATTATGCTGACAAAAGTTACATTTGAAACAGCTATCTAGGTCTTCAACATATCTCCAAAATCAATCTTTCTTTCTAACCATATTTATTTTCCCTTAAAAAAAGAAAAGAAAAGAATATAATATTTGAAAAAAATTAATTAATCTAAACAAAGATTCTATAAATGAATAAAATAAATTTATTCTACCTCTTTCAAATATTAAGTACTTACTTTTTGCCGACCAAACCTTTCCATCGAAGGCATTCTCTAAATGATAACTTTATGCACAACTAAAAATATATCTAAATTAATATGATTAGCACTTTTTACAAATTAAAATCTAACTATTATGATATATCATTACTCATACTAATTTTTCTTAACATAGCTAAATGGTGGAGTTTGAATGTGAGCTCAACTCCAAATTTGCAACAGTTAGCTATAAAAATCTTGAGCTTGACTTGTAGTGCATGTGGTTGTGAGCATAATTGTTGTGTGTTTGGGCAAGTGAGTTTTTAAGTATAATAAGTAGATTTTATCATTTGATGAGCAACATTATTCCATAGAAAATTCCAAAGGTGTAATTAATCACTAATACTTAGTTTTCATAAGTACTTGTAGATTCGCACAAAATAGGGAATAGACTTGCACAAAAAAGACTAAATGATTAGTTCTTTGTGAAGTATGATTAAAAAAAAAAAATGAAGGCACAATATGATAAGTGTGATGTTATTGATCCCATCTCCTTAGATGATATAGATGAAAGTAATGAATGGCTGTTGAGGAAAATTGGCATTGAGCCATCTATGGATGCTGAAGACAAGTTGGTTGATGATGATGATGGTTTGATATGGGGTGCAGTGGCAAGAGCTGCTACTATTGGGTATCAGAGTACCAATGAATAACCCCCGTTAGTTTGGGTATCAGAGTACCAATGAATAACAACTATTGGTTTGGGTATCAAAATCAATTCATAGTCAAATTGTCCATAATCATATATATGAAATCATAGTTTCTAACAAAAATATATCTTATTCAAGCATATATATAAAAATCATATACTCGGTATTAAAATATATGTGTAACAATCCTTTACTTGAAATCAGTAATACAAAATAAATAAAAATTCTAACAATTATAAACAATTTTCAGTAGTTAAAAATACATTAATATAAGTAAAATAAAACCCAATTAGAATAAGGTTACTTACCTCAAAAAGCCATACCAAAAGGAACTTCTCCCTAACACTTCTTCTAAAATCTATAGATATCACCTAAAACAATTTTGCAGGTATCATTTACTCAATAATTAAATAATTTAAGAATGAATTATAACGGTATCCGGCCAACTGATTGACTACTAAAAAGATATAATAATTTATCTTAAATATCTAATAATTTATCTTTATTATCTCAAAGTAAAAATCCTTGTATATATCTTCTACTGCCTCCAATAAAACCTAGGATACATATTGTCATATAAGGTCAAAAGCATCGCCTAGACCACGTTCCATGATCACTTGCTTACCAAACCAATGAACTAATAATAATAATAATAATAATAATAATATTAGAAGGAAGCTGGCGTTGGCGCGTTGCTTTGTCAAGGGGATTATTCTATATATATATATATATATATATATATATATATATATATGTATGTATGTATTTGCCACTGCCACCTCTAGCTTTCTTTTGGTACGAGAACAAATCACACAAATCAAACTCTGGCACAAGCTTTTATGGAAACACTATTCTTCCTCTACCAAATCAATAAGCAAATAATAATAACTCATAAAGAAGTTGGTGTTCCTTCTTTTCCTCAAGCGTTTTTTTTTTTTTTTTTTTTTTGGTTTGGTAACTCCATCAATCCAGTACTTCCTTTAAGAAAAATTATGCTGAACAGACCCATGCGGCCATGCCTAGAGAAAGTCTCATTGTTGGCCGAAATACTCACATAACAAAAAAATATTCTAAATCCATATAAAACCTATATCTGACAAAAATGAGATTTCTTGGACTTTTACCTCGAGTGTACCATCAATCTTTTACTACTTGAACAAACTCAGAAATCATCCTCCAAAATATCTAACATTATACTCTAACTTAATTAGCTTATATATAGCTAGAGTTTCAACCTAGTTTTCTAAAATCTCCCTCAGTAATATTAATTATAAAATTGAATCCACCAAAGATTTACTTAAATACCCATTCTTTTAATCTTTCTTTCTTTTTTTCCTTTTTTTTTTCGGGTATTACAGTAACAATCCACGTTTCTTCTTCAGATTCTTCAGAAAGTTTTGTTCTTTTCTGGTGGTGACACCCCAAAAATAAAAACCAAAAAACCTAGGCTACACGGTTTTCTATTCTTAAAATAAATAAATAAAAATAAAAGAAAACTATCATTTTTTTTTTGGGGGGAGAAAAAGAGGCAACAAAAATTAGGGGGAAATTTTTATGACATGAAACAAGAACAACACAATTTTATTTGGATTGACTCTGCACAATGCAAGACCTAAAATGTAAAAATTTTGGGGTAATTACAAGCCACTCCACTCCCCTCACTTAAAGTTGGGAAAATGACACTCCACCCACAAATTTAAAAGGGGAAAAACACTTTTCCTATTTGACGTCCGATTGACCAAAATTTTTTATATTAGCACCATTAAAACTATAGTGTGCTAACTTGCCCTTCATCTTCAAAATTTATTTTCTATTTCAAAATTAAAATTCATTGTTTTAAATTTGGATAAAGTTTAATTACAAAATTGGTTGTATTCTAAGGCTACAACCTTACTCAATAAACTAAAAATTACTTTATATTTTAAAATTTTAACTGTTGAATTATATGTTGAATTTAACTGTTGAATTGCATGTTTTTTACACTCTTAATACACATGCCAAATTTTATGTCAGTCAGATATTATTTATTATATGATCTATAAGCTTATATTTTATACATAATTTTAGACTACAAAAACTTACAATTTAAACAATATATTGATGACATAGCTATTGATCTATAAGTTTCTAGAAATTTTGCAAGCATGGAGGATAAGAAGAAAATATAAGAAAAAGATATAATCCAATGGTGGATTTGTCAAAATTCACCACATAAGGTTGTAGCCTTACACTATAATTAATTTTGTAACTAAACTTTGTCCTTTAAATTTTTAATTAAAGAGTATTTAAAAAATATTAAGTATGCATTTTGCTTATTATTATTATTATTATTATTATTATTATTATTATTATTATTAAAAGGATTCAGAAAGTTAGTTATTGCTTTTTTTTGGGTCAAAAATACCCCTAAATTAATTAACCAATAACTTAAAAATGGAGTTAAAATAGTAAATTAGAAAAAGAAAGTTAGTTATTGTTTTTTTTTTATTGTCAAAAATACTCCTACCTAAAACTTAAAAATGAGATTAAAATAGTAAATTGACAAAAATAATAAATTCCTACTTCTACATTGAAATGTCTTCCTGAAAAAAATAAATTCCTACTTCTACGTTGAAATGTTTTCCTGCTTCTAATAATCTCGTTCTTTTACGTTGATTTAAATTTCTACTTATACTCACTAACTTCCTACAAAATAAGATTACTCTTATGTTAGTTTTAAAACTCTTCCAATCTACAAAACTCACCCCACGTTTTTTTTTTTTTTTTTTTTTTGGTGATTGGAAAAATTAGAAATCCCAAATTATAATAAATACAAATTATTAATTTTTACCCAAAAAATAGAAGAGCCTCTCATGCGTGTTTAGAGGCTAGTTATTATTATTATTATTATTATTATTTCAATAGGTTATAAGGAGAATTACCATTTCAAGTGTTTTGGTTCTTAATAAATTTTGCATTTTTATTCTAAACTTACCAGTTATTTTTTTATTAACCTTGATTAAACTTTAAACTTTTGAAAAGAGGTTTGTATAGAAGTTTTGAATATTTCATTAATAATATAAACAAAATGGGATAGTATTAACTTCTTCAAACCTTAAGAGAGTGAAGTGTTTTTTTTTCCTTTAGGTTTGGAGGTTTGGGGTGGAGTGTCATTTTCCCAAATTTCAAGGAATTGGAGTGTAATTCTCCCAAAGATTTTTAGCAATGTATAAAGTTAGAATTTTTTTTTTTTTTTGGTTAATAAAAAAGGGTATAATATAGTTAATGCCCAAAATGAAGCTTGGGCTAATGCCAGTTCAAGATGATTCAAGATACTTCAAAACTAACCAACTTAGTCACTAATCACTATGAGAGAGAGAGAGAGAAAAAAGAGAGTAATGGTTTATGGAACAAGTTGGGTTTAGAGACCAAGTTAGTTGGGTTTAGAGACCAAATTAGTCAGTTTTGAAATGTCTTCGACCTATCTGGTATTAGCCCAAATTTTAGGGGTGTTAATGCATAGGAGGGGAAGGTGGTAACCCCTACAGGCCTAGGGCAACAAGGATGAAGATGGGCACCAATGTGCTCACTAGTGAAAAACTTTAAAAAGTTAAAAAGGCTCATTTATTATATCTTAAAAACTTATTATTTCCTTTTAAAAAAATTGATACAAATCTGAATCTACCACAAAAAATGCTTTTCATACATACTAATCATATCAATAATTGGAAAAAAAAATATCTTTACACCTATAACAAAAAATTAATAGTATCATTCCGTGCTATACATGACCTAATAAAAAATCATATATAAAGAAATCAAAATCAAAAAAATTTTATATGTTCCTACAATGATTAACAACACAAAATAAAAAATTTAAAAATTAATCACACAATAAAGTCAAAACGTAACCCCATAGGATATATATATAACACTAATCACTAATGAATTGTGACTCTATCATTCGTTGAAAAAAAAAATGTGACTCTATTTAAATATAAATAATCTTCAACATTCTTATAAAAAAAAATTTTCATTTCCATGTAAATTGAATAAGATTTTCTTTTAAAAGTACGCATGTTTGATATTTTTATATTTTATATAAAAAGATTTTTTTATCAGTATACAAAATATTTATAAAAAAAAAATTTGGGGGCCATCCCCAATGGAACTCTGATATTACCAAAGCAATAAAAAAAAAAAAAATTGGTGACACAGAAAATGGTCACAAAGTAGAAAATTAAAGGAAAACATTTCTAATGGAAAAATCATTACAGGACAAAAGAAGTCTCAATGAAAATTCATTGAAGAGAAACAATTACAACGTCAATGACTCACAAATTAACTAGGATACATAGATACTCTATTTTTGACTCACAAATTAACTAGAATACACAGATACTCTATTTTTTTTTTCTAAGTATCCGTATTTGATACATATCAAACTAGATTCCTTTGCATGTGTGTGATATTCGTAATTTTTTTTTTTTTTGAAGAAAATAGTGTTGATGTCGAAGATATGCCCGTGATACAGCTTGGATAAGATTGTAATCCAACCTCTTGACAGTGAGAGATAGTCCAAACTTATAAGGAATTTTTTTTTCTTACATATTAGTTTCAATGTTGAACACTAATTAATTATCTAATTATCTTTTATTTACACTTTTGGATCTTGGTTTGTATTTTAAAAATCATATAATGGCTATAGATTCACTTTATTATTGTAGGTTCTAGTTAGCTCAATTGCTAAAATCTATTGCCACATAGGTTGAAACTATCTTTAAAAAATATTCACTTTAATATTCATTATTGCTTTTAAAATGATATATCATTATCAACAGATAAAAAATAAATGCCTAACATTAATATATTTAAAATTAAAAAATATATATAATTAATAAGTTATTAATATATGTATTCCCCTTATCCTAATTTTTCAAGTTATCGTCCTATATATGTATCATACCCGTATTTGTGCATTCTAGCTCACAAATCCTTTGTGACCAAGATTTATACAACTCTTGAATAGGATTTGGTTTTGATTTGGAAAAGTATATTATACCCATTTATCATTTTCAATTCTGGTTGGTTTCATTGTAATCTGATTTTTCGTCCAAATTGTACGCATACTCTGTTGCCACTGAGGATTAATGAGTTTTGTATGTATAATTCTTGTTGTTTTACTTTTTATGAAGGATTATAAACATGCATCTAGGAAAACAGGAGTTCTATACCCATTACTCATTGTAATCTGATTTCTGTCAATTTTTTTGACCATATCTTATTGCCCATTTTCGTTTCATTGTATCTATTAATAACATATTCTTGTATATTATGAAAGCTAGTATTTTCTAATATGTAAATAAACAATTGTAGTAAACAACACCAAAGGTTTTACAGAGAACATAACAACAAAGAAAAAACCAATCAACAACCATTATAATTAGTAATATATATTTTGCTCAACTTACTCAGTCACTGGTAGAAGAAAGAGCTTGAAGCTTGGTCCATCGGAAATGCCAGGAATTCTTGTTTGAGGGATCCCAGTTGCACCCGAGACTGATTGGAGATTTGGGGTTGAGTTGAGGCTAGAATAGCTCCGTCGTGGGCCTCGTGGCGACAGGTGTAGCGCATGGACAAAAAGTCATGCATGGGTGGCACGTAGCCTCCTAAAAAAGTTTAAGTGGGTGGAATTTCATAAATTTATACCATTTATTTTTTTTAAAAAAATTAAAAATAGTTTTCTATTCTTTATTAGGGTCATTCTCCTGTACTCCCTCTTTTTTTTTAGGGGTACGCTACCCACCTAAGTTTTAGCCATTAGATTTACTTGTTTTTAATCTTAGCCGTTTGTATAATTTTAATAAGATATCAGTTACCAGTCAATCAGGTTAACATATAAAACCCAAAAAAAAAAAAAAAAAAAAAAAAAAAAAAAAAAAACAACATACGGTTCTTCTTCTTCTCTCGCATTTGATCTGATCTGAAGCAAGTTCTTGTGGGTTCTTCTCTTTCGTCGTCTTTTCTCTCCAACCTTCATTGTTGACGTTCTTAAGTAAATCACTGAATCTATTTTTTGGCATCTATGTCTTTACAATCTGGAGTCTCTAAATTTCTTATAGCATTCATTTAGGGATTTTGATTCTTAACCCTTTTCCTCTATATTTTTTACAGTTAGGGAAAAACCCTAGTGGTCTGTGTGCATGCCATGGATTCTGTGTCTTCCATCAATTGTAAATTTGAATCACAAAATATTGATAGGATTGTCTAGGTTTATTTGTGCCTCTGTGGGTTTTGTTTGATTTGTTTATTTCTGTATTTACTACTTTTTATTTGTTCGTGTCATTTAAATCAGTTTGTGTTTTTCAACAGAGCTGAAACATTGATATGCACCCACAATCATTTACATTATTACTCAACTTTTAGATAATAAGAAACCTTTCAAAGGTTCATTATATGATTATATCCTTTTTTTAGCATGTTGTTGTTTACTAGATTTTATTTATTTATTTAATAAACTTATTATATATGATTTTGAATTTGCTGATATTGTTAGGTTGAGCTAGATGAGCCAAAGTTCTTGAATAATAATAGTTATATAAATAAATATCTAAGGCTCTATGCAAAAAGATTTGCTCTTATGAACATCTCCTTTTTTTTCAAGCTCTAATAGTTATATCATGTAAATGCAGATATTTCTGTTGCTAATGGAGTTGCAGAAGGGATAATAAGAAATTCCTACAAGCTAGAAGTTGCTCTGTTGAGAACTTAATAATGAATGATCCAGAAATGCATATGCTTATGATTGTCTCTTTTCAATTGTTGCCGTTATGGTATTCAAATATAGATGTGAACAAGACACATTGTAGTGGATTTCTTTTTAAACGAATTTTTTCGTTTTTAGATGGATTTCTTTGTAGTTTGTTTGCTTCTTTTAGATACTTTGCAACAAGAGACCGGCTTGTAATTCATGAAAGTGAGTTATATATCAATTCAAGTTATAAATATTATGAGATGAAAATTACCATATTTAGATCTAAGTGCAAGTAGGTGGTCTGATTTTTTTGGATCATCTACATCTACGGCACATACAAACAAAATTAGTGAATTTTGTTATTTCAAATGTGAATTTATGGAAAAGTGATTTCTTAATAAACAAATTGTGGCATATACATATGGAATATTTCCCTTGTCATTATATTAGTTGTATACTTCTTGATTTTAACTAACCTAGTAATCATAGTAGATTTAATATATTTAAAAGTAAAATCTACCCCCACCTCATTGTGTTAAATACATGTAAGTGCTCTATTAACTTGTTGGAACAACTCATAAAGCCTAGTTTGTCTATCCAAAAATCTATTCAAGAAGGCATTCATGGCTTCACAATGTTGTGTAGTCCTGTACCTAGAAAAAAATGACTTCTCATGTAAGATAATCTTTTGCATGAATGTGCATGATTGTCCATAATATCTAGATTGATTATGATTGTCCTCTCCATTGATAATGATTATAATGGAACAATAACAATTATTTTTAGTAATATGATAAATTCATATTTTGCAAGTCCAAGTTGTTACTAATAGCAAATTATTAGTTGGCTATGATGACAGATTTTTACTCATTATCTTGTCAATTAGGTTATCAATGGCTTTTTCATTACCTCATGTATCTATTAAAAATGTTACTAAAATTAAAATGTAGAAGGTTTAAGAAAAAAAATAATTGGAAAAAATATTTTATGATCTTAAATTCAAATTTAAATTTAGGTATCCAAACAATGGAATTTCAAATCCTTCATTATATAAGAAGACCCAAACAAGGAATTTTAAAATTAATAGATTTCAAATCAGGGCATTTTAAATCCTTGGTTCAAAATAATCCAAATCCAAATGTTGCCATCCAAATGAATTTCAAATATTTCGGTCATTTTTTAGGTTCTAAAGGTAATCTGGTCATTATTTAGGTTTTGGGGGGTTTTCGGTAATTTTTTAGGTTTCAAGGGTATTACAGTCATTTTCTAGATTCTAAGGGGTTTTTTTGTCATTTTTATGTTCTATTGGTATTTCGGTCATTTTATAGGTTTTAATGGCATTATAATCATTTTTTTAGGTTTTAAGGGTATTTCGGTCATTTTTAGGTTTCAGGAGGTACTTCGATCATTTTTTAGGTTTTAGGATCATTCGGTCATTTTTTAGGTTCTAAGGGTATTTTGATCATCTTTTAGGTTTTAAGAATATTTCGGTAATTTTAGAGGATTTCGGAGGTATTTGGGCCATTTTATAAGTTTCGAGGGCCATCTTTTAGGTGTTTGATCAGTCTGATTTCTAAAATATTGCTTGAAGTAAAATTTGTAAAAATGTTCATAATTTTGTTGTATTTATAATAAATCATATTAAAAAAATTATGTTCGTGTCATACAACTTATAATGTGATCCATTATAAATAATCGTGTCATACAACTTATGATATTCACATTGAGTTACATTATGGCATGTTGTTATTTTATATTTTTATGAACTCATGGTAGTAAACTTTTAAACATTATAAATACTTGTGTCATACAACTTACGATATTCACATTGAGTTACATTATGGCATGTTGTTATTTTATATTTTTATGAGCTCATGGTAGTAAAATTTTAAACTTGGGAGTGATTGGATTTTACACCTTGAAATTTCAGAATTTGGATTTTAATCCCTAAAATTTGGTGATGTTTGGATTTTACACCCTAATATTTCAGAATTTTAATTTTACCTCTATATTTTAGAAGTATTTGAATTTTACTCCCTAAAATTTTTGGGTGTTTAGATTTTACACCCTAAAGTTTCAGAATTTGGGGGTGTAAAATCCAAATAATCCTAAATTTTAGAAGGTAAAATCCAAGTTCTGAAATGTTAAGGTATAAAATCCAAACACCCCAAACTTCAGGGGGTAAAATCTAAATTCTGAAACTTTAGGGTGTAAAATCCAATCACTCCCAAACTTTAGAAGTAAAAACTAAATAGAGTTTTCTTTGCAATTTACCCTTTAAACTTTTTGAAAGGTTAGAAATAAAGTCTTCTTTGGTATTGGCATTGGTGTCTTCGATGTCTAAATCTTGAAAGTACTTTACAATGTCATTCAAGACTGCTCTTGGGCAAAGGAATTCTGGATTGGTCTTCCTAAACAATGAGAAATATCTTTTTGGGATAATTACAGTAAACCCACCTGTGGTATGGCCCGTTTTCACTTGCCTACCCGTGGTTTAAAACTTTACACTTTGCCCACCTGAGGTACCTTTCGTTAGGGATCTGTTACCCACCCCTCCTTTTGCCGTTAGAAAAACACTTTTTTAGGGAAAAACAAACATAACAAAAATAAAAAAGTTAGGGTTTTAATTGCTTAAGAACTTCTATAAGAACAAATTGGGGGAATTCAAAGTGGGTTTGATTGCTTATTCAGGTGTTTTGTTACTGTGGCTGGGATTCAAAGTGGGTTTGAAGTTGGAATTGGGGTGGGTTTGCTACTGTGGTTGGGTTTCATTTGAGCACAATTTCTTCCTATTGACCATAGTGCCGAAAACAAAAACAATAAAGAAGAGAGACACGATGAAGAAGCTAGACACAGTGATGCTTTACAAAGTACGCTAATTAGAGATACAAGAACCGAACTCAAGAAGGCTTCCCGACTCATTATGGGCAAGAGAATAGTTACTGTGTCTACAAGGAAAGAGCTTAAAGCTCTCATTCTACTGCGTGAGGAATATGGTTGGACTGGAAAGGTTAAGATCATAGCAGCAAATTGTAATGGCGTCAATTTGGTTGACTAAAGTAATACTGCTGTATTTTTTTTTTTTTTTAAATCTCTCTACCTCTCAAACCCAGAAACTACTCTCTGATCCATGAGCTAAGAAGGGCTTGTACAGTGCATGAACCACTAAAAGTGATTTTAATTGAGCCCTTTGATTTGTGTGCTATTCCTCCACTAAAAGTGATTTTCATTGAGCCTTTTGATTTGTGTGCTATTCCTCCACTTTGTTCTTTCTTAAGCAATCAAAACCCTAGCTTTTTTATTTTTGTTATGTTTGTTTTTCTCTAAAAAAATGTTTTTCTAACGGCAAAAGGTGAGGTGGGTAACAGATCTCTAACGGAAGGTATCTCAGGATGGCAAAGTGTAAAGTTTTAAACCACGGATAGGTTAAGTGAAAACGGGCCATACTATAGGTGGGTTTACTGTAATTATTCCTATCTTTTTTTCATAAATCACTGGTAGAATGGTTACATGAAAATTTGACTAATATATCCCCCAGCTCTTTTCAAATGATGCCTTGGAATATTTTATTTGCTTATGGAATTTGGCAACTTTGGCTTTCTAGAAATAATAGGATATTCAATCCTCCTTTTGAAACACTTAACTAGCTTATGCATAAAGCTTTGCATTTAGCTGTAGAATTTTATCATCTTGCATATCATAGAAAAATAAAAAGGTACAAAAGTCACTAAAATAATATATTGGCATCCTCCACAACCCCCTTTTTTTACTTTAAATACAAATGGTAATTATAAATATAATCCTTATAAAGCAGGAGATGGCGATGTATTAAGAGATAGTAAGGGAAGATGGATAAAAGGTTTCTCAATTCAAATTGGCATTGCCTCAAATAATATTGCAAAAATATGGGCTATTAGATATGGTTTAAAAATGGCCTTGAATTAGGGGATAAACATATAAATCTAGAAATTGATTCTCAAATTCTCCTCAATTGGCTAACATATGGTGTTCTAGCACTTGAACATTCTATTTTGATTTTGGATTGTAGGATGCTGCTCGGCCAAGAAAGGAATGTCCTTCCACGTCGTGTCTTTCGTGATGCAAATTAATGGTGTGGCAAATGAACTAGCAAAGAGGGGCCGAGAGCACCAATGCAGTATTAGAGAATATAATGAATGTCCAAATTTTTTTTTTTTTTTTTTTTTTTATGTAAAATATGTGTGTGATATTTTGCAACTAGGCACTCCTCGCAAGTGCCCAATGGACAATACATATAACAGTGCTCCTTAGTTAAAAAAATAAATCCTTTGTTTTATCAAAAAAAGAAAAAGAAATAGAGTCTTCAATTATGGTAATTAAATTAATTATTTTAACAGATTTGTAGTGCACCACATGATTATGGAGAAAAAATGGAAAATTAATAATAGAAAAAAGAGAGTATTTACTTGACACAACTATAATATCTTGGACACTACTTTATTATATAGAATATGATATGATTTGGACAAGAAATTAGATAACTTTCATGAAATAACTTTGTGATGACATTAATTAAACAACTAATTCTTATATGATTTAATAATTCTCTTCTAATGTACTAGAGGCCTAATATTTTCACATAAAATGATTTTCAACATTCAAAAAGGTTTTATACGTAACTTATGTGAATTTCTGTTATTTTAGTTAAGATTAACTTTGGGATTCAGGTTATTATTGATAATGTCCCTTAAAAAAAAAAAGTTGTTATTGATAATGACATCATTTATAATGTCCTCTGCCTATGGTCCTTTCCCACTATCTACTTATCATTAAAGTTAATAGTAACTTGTTGAGCGCATGAAAGGAAACAGTTTAAAAATCATATTCTAATTAAACTTTTTAAAAATTTAAGGGTTTAATTTGAAATCACCCAAAAATATTGAGGAATTGTGAAGTTTGTCAAAGTTTTCAATAAATGATAGTCACTTGGCACAAAAGGAGTATATCTACTTGGCATAGAAAAAAGGTTGGCACTTGGCCTAATTACTACTTCTAAGCCTAATTTTAGGGTCCATTTCGTTGAAGGGGTGGAAAAGTGGGAGAATAGAAAAAATTTTAGTTTCCATCACTTTGTGTTTGGTTGGAGGTGGAAAATGGAGGATAGAAAATGAGTTTGTATAAATTTACTCATATGTCCTTATTAAAAAATGATGCCTAATTAAAACAAAAATGTGTCAAAGAACGCAAAAAAAAAAAAAAAAAAGCAATTGCCCAAATTTATTAATAAAAATCATGCCTAGAAAAAAAAAAGCTAAAAAAAAAAAATTCGAATCTCACTAAACCCAAAAAAAGAAAAGAAGAAAAGAAGAAGAGCAAAAAAAAAAAAAAAAAAAGTACCCACAACCTGTATCATGCCCAAAAAAAAAAAAAAAACCAACAGATCCACGCCTAGGGGCTAGGAGAGGAAAGACCTGAATCTCACAAATTTTTCGTCCTCTCCTTCTCCCCAACTAAACACCTAAAAAATAAATTTTCTCTCCTTTATTTTCTACCCTCTCCTTTAAGTGGGGGCAATAAGTTTTTTACTTCAGCAACTTCAATTTTTTGCTTTCTTCTCCTCATAATTCCTTTGCCCTCATTAAAGCCAAAAAGATAAGTTGTGACTTGTAAGAATAAGTAACCTTGTGACTTGTGAGGTAAATTTCCAGGTGTTGTGTAGTGGAATGCAGCCTTTAGGCAATGATTTCTAGCCTTAGGCTATGGTTTCCAAAAGTGGTAGCAGGTTTTTGAAGCAATTGAATGTGATAATGGATTTTGGGGGGGGGGGGGGGGGGGGGGGAAATGACTTATTTGGTCTAGTCTGGTTTGATCATTTAAAGGGATCAAGAGAAATAAGTAATTGTTGATAAGGCCAAAAATATGTGATGTTGAGATTGTTGAGCAAGCATGTGTGAGCTTGGAATCAACTTCAGTTTAATTCTTTTGGCTAGTTTTTGAAGATGTAACTGATTCTTGGAATCAATTTCAAGACAAGAGAAGATCTGTGATGTTGAGCAAGCTCCTTTGTGGATGATGCCATTAAATAGTGATGTGCAAGGTTGCATAGTGATGGACAAAACCTATTGAAGGTTACAAGAATGTGACTCTAATACCATACTGAGATAGCAAGAAAAAGAAAGAATGAAATAAATTGATCGAATAAAAACTGCGTAATTTGTATATTATTTGTGTTTTCTATATGTCGAAATACATGATGAGACCTAGAGAGATCCTTGACTGAGCTGATGAATATGTAAACTTTGATCTTGGCCTAGGGAGATCCTTGACTGAGCTAATATAAAGGAAATTTCTCCTAATTGTTGCAAAATCAAGGATTTGAACATATGAAAATTTAGGCTATATATCAATATATGGTATATTCGAACATTAGCAACCACATTATGTATTATAAGCAACAACTTACTACAAAACGCAGGCCCATTAGGCCGCGTTTTTTTGGGCTGCGTTTATAAAAACGCGGCCCCAGACGGACTAAAGCCCCATTTTAAAACGGGGCCATAGAATGGGTCTAAAGCCGCATTTAAAACGCGGCTTAAGCCGCTTAGCTATGGCCCCATTAAAAAACGCAGCTATAGGACCTGCGTTTTTCTTTTTTTTTTTTTTTTTTTTTTTTTTTTTAAATCTTAAGTAAGGCCGTGTTTAAAAAATGCAGGTCCAGCTTGCCTAAAGCCGCATTTTATACACGCGGCTTTAAGTTTTGTCTATAGCCGCGTGTATAAAACGCGGCTTCAGTGTTAGGATTTGGCCCCGTTTATTAAACACGGCCTGATTTGGCCCCTAAAGCCGGAGTTTAAAAACGCGGCTTCAGGAATTATATAAACACTAAAAACCTTGCTTCTCCTATCACACACAGCCTTCATCGATCTGAAGCCCGATATATCTCAACCTATCACACTCAGCAGATCTTCCTTCACTTCCCTCGTCTCCTCCACCACCATCTCCACTGAGCTCCACCAGATCCCTCCCTCCGACCCTCTCATCCAACCACAGGCGTTGTTTTGATTCTGTAGATCCCTTCGCAATCATCGAACGCCACCGTCAGCCTCCATTGATTTGAAGCCCGATATATCTCAACCTATCATCGAAGCAGATCTTCCTTCGCTTCCGTCGTCTCCTCCACCACCATCTCCGTCGACCTCAACCAGATCCCTCCCTCCGACACTCTCTTCCAAACCACTGGCGTCGTTTCGATTCTTTCGATCCCTTCGCAATCATCGAACGCCACCGTGAGTCTCTCTCTCTCTTTCTCTCTCTCTCAATATATTTTGGTTTCATTTTGTGTGTGTACGTCTGTGTTTTTGGCTTTTTAGTTCATCATCCTATATGCCATCATACTTTGGAACCCAATTAACCCACATCCTCATGTGGGTTTGGTCATCCCTTTTCATTTATGTCAAGGTCCTACCTTAACTTAGAAATAACTCTATTTATTACCTGTTTAGGTATTTCCCCCAAAGTTTATTCATCCCGATCGAAACCCATGTGAAATTTTGTTCTTGCGGCAGAGAGTTGATGATGGTTTTGATTGAGTTTGTTGCGGCGGCGGAGACGTCCATGGTTTTGAGTAAATTGTAGAGAGATTTTCACAGACAAAGAGAGGGAGTTTGAGTTTTGTTGTGGCAAGATATTTTATAATGGGTCGGTGTTGTGGTTAGGCTTTTTTTTTTTTTTTTTTTTTTTTTTGGCTCCAGTGGCTACCTATTTTGCTATTTTGCAATAATGGTCTATGACTGTGACTTTCAGTTTCTGTTTTTTCTGTGCTGAGTGTGCACCTTTTTTGTCTCCGTTTTTTATTTTTAGATTCCTTATCTGCCTCTATTTCTGGTCATTTGTTTTTTTTTTTTTTTCCTGATAATCCTTATCTTTAGAAATTTACTCAAAATATTGTGGATTTTTGGGTTTGGAATGCTACTCCCTTTTGTGTGTTGTGGACTGTTTCGTGAGAGACGAATGGTAGAAATTTTGATGGTGTTGAAAGGCCTATTTGTGTAATTAAGTAATTTTTTTCTAGTCTTGATATGAGTGGTTGACTGTTTTAGGCAGCATTCTTTGTAAAATCATGTGTTTCTCAAGTAAAATCATGTGTTTTTTAGTACTTCTTGGGCTTAATTATAAAATAAATAAATTTGAATGTTAATGCATTATGATGGTCCTTTTAGTTTCTGCAGTTATTCATATCTTTTTATTTATAACTTCTTGTTGTTCTGGTATGGTTCTTATGTGCACATATTCATTTCAGGGTTGCTGAAAGACCTTCAGACAGCAGAACTTCAGCTTAGAGAGCCAATAGTCAAGTTGGTTCTTGACAAGGTAAGCTCTGGTGCCTCTTCTATTGGGTCATCTATGTATGGTGGATTTGCATATGTGTACCCGTATAACCATAAAAAACAGTGTGGCTTTAGATATTAGCAAGTTATATGAATTCCATATTAATTTAATGGTCTCATTATTCATTCTTATCATAAATTTTATGTCTATTGGACTTGCAGAAGGATCAAACAGTGAAGCATCTAATAAGGACTTCTAGAACTTCACAGTGGAGAAGCTTTATGCCCTTTTGAAGTCAAAAGGTCTTTTCGCGAAAGGAAAGAAGGTAAGTTTTAATACAATTTAGTCTGAATCTAGCTTAGAATTCTCCCTTGAAATTCCATCTTGATGCAAGAATGGGTTGTTTATAGTGTTGTATCTTTTTTTTTTTTTTTTTTTTTTTTCAAATGCTTGTAATTATCCTTATAGTGTTGTCGGACAGGTCCTATGGCTGCGTTTTAAACGCGGCCGTACATGTGGCTTATGGCCGCATTTCAAACGCGGCCATACATGTAACCTATGGCCGCATTTAAAACGCGGCCATAGGACTAGACCTTAGGCCGCGTTTAGAAAATGCGGCCATAGACCCTCTCAGGCCTATAGTCACGGGTTTTAGGCCACATTCAAAACTGCGGCCTAAAAAAACGCGACTATAGGCCAAATGGGGCTATAGCCACATTTTCTTGACCTATAGCCGCGTTTTAAAAATGCAACCACAGGACCTTTTTTTTGTAGTCTACTGCTCTTAGCACTATGTTACATGTATTTTTGTTGTAATCATGTTTCCGAAACATGAATTGAAAAATTAGAATTGTGTTTCGGAAATATGATTTTGATATTTTGTTATAATTGTGTGTTTGAAAACATGATTTCAATTCAGCCGGGCAAATTACCTTTGTAGGTTTCATTAAGTTATAATAAAACATTGTAAAATTGTGTTTTGAAGACATAATTGTAACAATGAAAAACAAAGTATAAATAAAAAGATGTTAGATTTTCCAAATAATTAAAAGTATTTCTATTTTAATAAGAATGCGCTAGTAGGTATTGCTAGGTCTCTCAAAAAAAAATTAGGAAAAAATTATTGCTAGGCCTAATTTTTTATTTTTTTTTTCTTTGAGAAGGTTTGCTAGGCTTAATTTGAGTAGCCCAAAGGTGAAGAAGAGAGTCAAGACTCCATAGGCTATGGATATTTTTTATTTAAATGTTTTCTATACTATATTGTATAGAATTGGTTTTTGTAGTTTTGTTTGTCGGTGGGATAGTGTGGCCTTCCATCAATTAAATAAGGTGGGAAAATTTTAAACTTACCCAAAAGACCAAAATATAGAAAATGATATTTTCCTTGAGAATCCAACGTGGCATAAAAAAATTTCCTGATAAACCAATAAAAATATTATTGGATTGTTTTTTTTTTTTTTTGAGAGAGAGTTTTAACCTATGACGTTCGCTCCTGATGATAGCTCTTTATCATCAGATCAAGACACCAATCAGTTTTTGGTGTAGGCGAGGATTGAACCCCAAATCTCTTATTCAACCGTCAAAGATTTTACTAATTGAGCTAACTGGAACCTACATATTATTGGATTGTTTAAGAGTCATGCAACAAACACATTTTTGTTTTTCACAACTTCACAAAAATAATATGTTGCAATCATCCATCATCACTTTTACACGTACTCTTGCTAACTTAAAATTTTCATTCATATAACTATGTGCCCAACTCACACAAAGGCCAAAAGCATTCACATCAAAGGAGCAAAAAATTTTAATTTTTAACAATTTAAAAACTTATTTTATCTATTTTAAACACCTTACTTTACAATACATCTATAAACACCAAAAGCAATCAGCCACTTCATTTAAGGAATATAAATATATTTTTTATTATAAACTTTGAGCTATTTGCCAAAAATTTTAAGAATATCACCATTGTAGCAATAGTATGTTTTTTGTGAAATGAGTTACTAAAAAATAGTTTTTTTTTTTAAGATTTTAAGAGATTTATTGTGATTTTGAATAAAGCCTTTTGCTATTGAATACAAAATATGAGGTTTTAAATACCATCTATAAAAAAAATTTAAAAAAAAATTGAATTTAATGATAAAGAGCAATAATTTAATTTTTATTTTTATTTTTTAATAAAAAAAAAATAGTAGCGCATTAGGCTGGCTGGCTGGGATTGCTGGGCCTATTTTACCTAGCCAGCCCAAAGGCTTAGAACAGGGTAAAAAAAGCTCCATAGACTATGTAAAATTGAATTGGCTTCATATGTTGAGTGTCGGTGAGAGATCTCAGCAGTGTAATAGCCTATATTCCATCCCCACAAATCCAGCCTGTTCCCACTTAAACCCCGAACACCTTCCCTTCCAATCCACCGTCCATTCCTCAAACTTGCACCCCACTTAACCACTCCCTGACCCCACTCTTTCTCAAAAGAAAAAGACCTTCCATCCAACTCTCCTCTTCCTCTTATTTCTTCCTACACATCACAACCAAGGGGGAATGGGCAGAGTGGCTGTGTGTGGTGCAAGTATATAGTAAGTTAGACAACGGGTTGAAGAATAAAGAAAACTAGCATCTCGAGTTTTAGAAACTCGAGATCCATATTAAAAATCGAGTCCCAAAAACTCGCTTTGTGAGTGTTCTGGGACTGAAAATGCCACACGGATCTCGAGTTTTAGAAACTCGAGTTCCATGCAAAAAAAAATTTAGTTTGATAGCCCCTATAGTGGCGTTTTTAAGTCCTATGGTGACGTTTTAAAGCCCTATAGCGGCATTTTTCTGCAAAATTTTTTTAGAAGCGTGCAATACCAGGTTCAGGGAGCCCTATAGTGGCGTTTTTATGCCCTATAGTGACGTTTTAAAGCCCTATAGCGGCGTTTTCCTGCAAAAATTTTTTATGACTCAATTTTTAAGCCCTATAGTGACGTTTTTAAGTCCTATAGCGGCTTTTTTTTGCAATTTATGGAACTCGAGTCTTTAAAACCCGATTTTCACGTGGATTTTTTCCGGATGAAATGGGTAACTACACATAAAATTCTAACTATATAATTAGTTGTCAACGTTTTCAAACTATATTTTTTACTAGCATCTCAAGTTTCAAACACTCGATTTTGGCACATGGAAATCGAGTTTCTTAGACTCGATTTCTAACACAAAAAAAAAAATTTAAAAAAAATTCTAAGTCCATGCACCGAAATTCCCAAAAACAAATTTCAAAAATCTCAAACACGTTAATCTCAATCCAAACTCAGATCTAAATTCTAAGTCCATGCACCGAAATACCAAAAAACAAATTTCAAAAATCTCAAACACATCAATCTTAATCCAAACTCAGATCTAAATTCTAAGTCCATGCACCGAAACACCCAAAAACAAATTTCAAAAATCTCAAACACATCAATCTCAATCCAAACTCAGATCAGAGGGAGAGAAAGAGAAAGAGCTCAGAGGGAGAGAAAGCCTCACCAGCCAGGTGCGGCCGGGGCTGGCGCACTGCCTGGGCGGCGCGCGGCCTGGCTCGGGAGCGGCTTGGGCCTTGCACGCTGCGTGGCTCGCGCCCGGCCTGGGCGGGTCACGCGCGATGGTCCGATCTGATCTTCTCCTTCTGGTTTTTTTTTTTCTTTGGGTTCTTCTCATTCTGGTTTTTTTTTTTTTTTTCTCTCTCTGAGTTGTTCTCTGTTCTGGTACCTCTCTTATTTGCTGATATTTATTTGGAAATCGAGTCTTATAAACTCGATTTTCATGCCAAAATCGAGTGTTTGAAACTCGAGATGCTAGTAAAAAATATAGTTTGAAAACGTTGACAACTAATTATATAGTTAGAATTTTATGTGTAGTTACCCATTTCGTCCATTTTTTCCCACTTCTCGCCCATTCGCTTACAAATCGAGGCTTAAAAACTCGATTTTTATCTTGGAACTCGAGTTTCTAAAACTCGAGATGCTAGTTTTCCACATTCTTTTCCGACTTGACAACTAACTAAATTTTTTAATATTTATTGTTATTTAGAAAAAAAATTCCACAACCAAAGTATAACAAAAAAAACACACACACATCCCAGAAAAACCCAGAAGCTCAAAGTTGCTTCTTTGTCCAAAACACCACCAAAGAAATGAAAATGAAAGCGAAGGGCATTTTGGTAATTTTGGCACTGGTGGTGCTGGCAGCGGCGGTGGAGTCTGACCCGGACACGATGACTAAGGTGAAGACGGTGCGTGGCAAGAAGGTGTGTACCAAAGGTTGGAAGTGTAATCAGTGGTCACAGTTTTGCTGTAATGAGACAATCACTGATTACTTCCAAGTGTATCAATTTGAGGAATGGTTTTCCAAGAGGAACACGCCTGTGGCTCATGCCGTTGGGTTCTGGGACTTCCAGTCGTTCATTCTTGCTGCTGCGCAGTACGAGCCACTTGGGTTTGGGACCACTGGTAACAAGACTGAGAAGATGAAGGAGGTCGCTGCTTTTCTTGGCCATGTTGGGAGCCAGACTTCTTGTATGTGGTATTTTTTTTTTAATGGAAAATGTGTGATGGGGTTTTGAGATTTGTTGTGTTTTGTTTGTTGGGTGTTTGATTTGGTTGTTTCTGTTTTGTGGGTGTGTGTGTGTGTCTTTTGATTAGTTGTAGGAAAATGTGTTTAGTTGACTAGATTGGAATTTTGGAGTGGGTGGTTAATTTGATTGGGTGTGTGTGTGTGTTTCTTTAGTTTGTTAGTTGGATAGAGATTTTGTTTACTTGATAAACAGAAAATTTAGGGTGAGTTTTGAGTGGATTTTTATACTTGGGTGTGTGTTTGTTATGTTAGTTGAATGAGATTTTGTGTTTCTTTTAGCTGGGTGTTTGATTTGATTGTCTATCACTATGTTTGTGTTTCTGTTTTTTAGTTAATTGGTGGTAATTGTACTTAGTTAATAGATTGGAAATTCAGAGTGGGTTTTGAGGGAATTTGATTAATGCTTGGTCATGTATAAAGGAGTGTGATTCATGTACAAGCGAGAAAGATTAACTGAGTGAGTTGATTCAAGTTGAGGGAAAAAAAGGGTAGAGAAAGACCTAAAATAAAATTACTTAAAGTAGTTAAAAAGGACATGTCAATTATGGAGGTAACAAGAGTATGGTTTTAGATATAATAGAATGGCGGAAAAGAATATATGTTGTTGACCACTGCTAGCTTGTGAGAATTCATAGCTGACCTTGAGATTTTGGAGGATAAGGCTTCTTGTTGTGAGGGTATTCGATTATCTGGGTGTTTAATTTGATATTTTGAGATAGTGTGTGTTTTTTTGTATCTTTATTAATTTGATGAACTTTTGAATTTACTTAATATATGGAAATTTTAGAGAGTGGGTTTTGGGGGGATTCTTTTACCAGTGTGCTTGATAAGATTGAGTGTCTTTTGGGTGGATTGGATGAAATGGTGATTACCTGGTTGTGTGTGTGTGTTTGCGGTGATTGGAGGAAATGGTATTTACTATTTAGTTACTGAAAACTTTTTGTTTGTTCACATAATTGTTGATGGTAAATGGTGATTATAATTGGGTTCTAACCAGGTGGTTATGGAGTGGCAACTGGAGGACCGTTAGCTTGGGGGCTTTGCTTCAACAGAGAAATAAGTCCCAGCCAGTCATACTGTGACGACTTCTACAAATACACCTAGCCTTGTGCTCCTGGAGCTGAATACTATGGTTGTGGTGCCTTGTCTATCTACTGGTCTGTATATATTTCAGAACCAACTGTTTCTTTTCTTTTTCTCAATTTCATGGTGTTACCTTTGTTTTGTTACCAAATCTATCTTTCTTCAACCAATCTACTGGTCTGATTTCATTATTTCTGTTAGTTTTTCCATTTGATTCGTTTGTAGTCTTTTCATTGCTGTGAGTTTACAATCATAAACACATTGCACTTTTGATATCAATAAAAGTTTTATTTCCTATAAAAAAAAAGAAGAAATGCCAAATATGAAATATAATTTGATGATGGGTGCCAGCTGCGATCCCGGCGAGCCCGAGGGAGGTTTCCGAATCGCCGGTGACAGCGGCGGCGCCGGCGAGTATGCTGGCGGGGTCTTTTGTGGGGTTTTCCGGCGCAGTGGTGACCGATCGGAGGATGGGGGACGTTACCCATATTCCGATAGCTGGTGACGGCAAGGCCGATGCTTCCCATAACTCTTTTTCTCCTCTGTCGGGTCTGGGTTGTGGGGAGGACCTCTGTTTTGGAGAGAGAGATGACTTGATGGTGGATTCAGGTGAGAAAGGAGGAGATTGGAGTAATCCTGATGCTGAGCCTGCATTGCCAAGCCAAGTGGGTGGGTTTGAGTTGCTTTAGGATGGACCTGAGCATCTTCTGAGTCAGTGGAAGCACACGGCGGTTGATCCTAGTGGTTTTTTTCACGGTGAGGATGAGATTGATTTTTTGGAATGCTCACCTCTTTCTAAATGGGATCCCAATGGACACAAGGAGTTGGAGGTGATCTAGGAAGGTGATGAGGGAGAGTTTCGGGGGTCAACGGAGTTAAATTCGAAATGGGTTTGTAGTCTGATGAAAATTTTTTGTAGAATTGTGGGTTTTCCTATTGTGAAGCATGAAGATCAATGTCTGGCTCTGTTTCTTCTTCTTGAACAAGACTGTGTTAATGTTGTCAGTGTTGGGTCTTCTAAGGGTAATGTGAACTCTAAGCAGAAAGGGCTTAGGGAACTCAAAGGGTTGTTTTCCTCTATTAATTATGATGGGGTAGCATCTAAGGGGAGGAACAGAGACCTCTCAGTAGGTTCGGGGGCGATCATTGGTTTTAAATGAGTTTAAAGCTGTTATCTTGGAATGTTAGAGGATTAAATAATCCTCAGAAGCGAGAGGTATGTAAAAATGTTCTCAAGGAGTGGAAGTGTGATATAGTTTGCTTTCAAGAAACTAAGTTGTCTTCTTTAAATTCTTTTGTTGTGTGAAGCCTTTGGGGTAGTCCATTTTTGGATTGGGTTGTTCTAGATGTAGTCAATACCGCAGGAGGAGTATTACTGGTTTGGGGCAAGAGAGTTTTTGAAAAAGTTGATTGTGCTGTTGGGCGGTTTTCTATTAATGTTTTATTCAAGGGGTTGTAGATGATTTTGTTTAGGCTTGCTCAGGAGTGTATGGGCCTAATGAGGATTCTCAGCGGGGTGCTCTGTGGGAAGAACTCTCAAGGATGCATTCTAGGTGGAATACGGCATGGTGTGTTTTTGGGGATTTCAATATCATTCGATATCCGAGTGAGAGATTTGGTTGTGAGGCTTTTAGTCCGGCTATGTTTGCTTTTTCAGACTTCATTGAGGCTAATTACCTTGTGGACTTACCCCTTGAAGGGGCTTCATTTACTTGGTTTAGAGATTCGGGGTCAGATTGTATGTCAAGAATTGATAGAACCTTGGCATCGGTGGATTGGGTGGATCACTTTGGTAACGTGTCTCAAAGGGTTCTCCCTTGTGTAGTTTCTGATCATTGCCCTCTGTTGGTGGTGGCGGGTAGTGTTAATAAAGGCCAGAGTGCCTTTAAGTTCGAGAATATGTGGTTGAAAGAAGAGGGTTTTGTAGAGAGGGTTCGGCACTGGTGGAATGGGTATTGCTTTTCGGGTTCTCCTAGCTTTATTCTGGGGCATAAATTAAAAGCTCTTAAAGAGGACTTGAAAAAGTGGAATAAGGAGGAATTTGGGGATTTGGCCTTTAGGAAGAAATGTCTTTTATTGGAATTGTTGGGTTTGGATGCCAGGGAGGACCTGTCAGGCCTCTCTCTTGAGGATCAAACCTGTCGTACTCAGATTAAAGGAGAGATTGCATATCTTGCCTCTAGGAGGGGGACAATAATACTCGCTTTTTTCATCGGGTTGCAAACTCCCATAGAAAAACTAATTATCTTCGGGGAATAGAGGTGGATAGTGTCCTCTATGAGGATGAGGAAGAGGTGCGGTCTAAGGTGGTCCACTTTTATCAGAGTTTGTACACTGAGTCAGTTACTTGGCGTCCTTCTATGGTTGGATTAGAGTTTAATAGCATTGGAGAGGACAAGCGGCTTGAATTAGAGAGTGACTTTTCTAAGGAGGAAGTGGTAAAGGTTCTTCAAGAGATGGAGGGTGATAAAGCCCCTGGTCCTGATGGTTTCACTATGGCTTTTTTCCAAAAATGCTGGAGTGTTGTGGAAATAGATGTCATGGCTTTCTTTGATCATTTTCATAGGAACTCTGAGTTCGAACGGTCTCTGAATGCTTCTTTTCTATCTCTGATTCCCAAAAAAACTAATGCTTTGAATATTAAAGATTTTAGGCCTATCAGCTTAGTAGGCAGTGTGTATAATAAGCTTTTGTCCAAGGTTTTAGCTAACAGATTGAGGCAGGTGATGGATAATCTTATTTCGGAGTCTCAAAATTCTTTTGTTGGTGGCAGACAGATTTTGGATTCAGTGCTTATTGCCAACGAATGTTTAGACAGTAGACTGAAGTGTCGCACCCCTGGGGTGGTGTGTAAGTTAGATATTGAGAAAGCTTATGACCATGTGAATTGGGACACTTTGTTTTATCTGTTGGAGAGGATGGGTTTTGGGGAGAGATGAAGGAGATGGTTAAAAACTTGTGTCTCTACCGTTCGCTTCTCAGTTCTGGTTAATGGATCACCTGCTGGCTTCTTTGGTAGCTCTAGAGGGCTCAGACTAGGTGATTCTTTGTCTCCCCTCCTTTTCCTTTTGATCATGGAGGTCTTAAGTCGTATCATGAAGAAAACTGAGGAAGGTGGTTTCATTCAAGGTTTTCATGTGGGTCCTATTAATTCTACTGGTATCCATGTTTCTCATCTTTTATTTGCCGATGATACCATTCTTTTCTGTGATGCCTCTAGAGAGCAGATTCTGTCTATTAGGCTAGCTTTGACTTGTTTTCAAGCTTGTACTGGTTTGAAGGTGAATGTAGGGAAAAGTGAAATTGTCCCTGTTGGAGAGGTGCGTAACATTCAGTCTTTGGCTAATATCCTTCAGTGCAGAGTAGGCAGTTTGCCTATGACTTACTTGGGTATGCCGTTGGGAACTTTGTATAAAACACCCTCTATTTGGAATCCAATCCTAGAGAGGATGGAAAAGAAGCTTTCAGGTTGGAAGCGGCTATATTTGTCAAAGGATGGTAGACTCACCTTACTGAAGAGTACCCTTTCAAGCCTTCCGACTTATTACCTTTCCCTTTTTACTATCCCCAAAGCTGTGGCGATTAGATTGGAACGCATTCAAAGGAACTTCATGTGGGGTTCATCAGTTGAGTGTTTCAAATATCCTTTGGTGGCTTGGGAAAAGGTTTGCTTACCACGCGAATTGGGTGGTTTAGGTATTCGGAAGTTGGTGCCTTTTAATCAGGCCCTTTTAGGGAAATGGCTTTGGAGTTATGGCCATGAAACCTCTCATTTGTGGCGAAGGGTCATAGCCATGAAATATGGGGAGGGAAAAGGGGGTTGGTGCACTAGAGCTTGTAGTAGGGCCCATGGGTGTGGGTTATGGCGGAGTATTAGTGAAGGGTGGGAATCTTTCGCTAAGCATTTCTCTGCTGTGGTGGGAGATGGATCTCGTATTCTTTTTTGGCATGATAAGTGGATTGGGGATGTCCCTCTTAAAAGTCTTTATCCTTAATTATTTTTGTGTACAGCTAACAAGGAGGCTTGTATTTCTGATGTGTTAAGCCCTTTAGTGGGCGATAATGACAGAGTGTGGAGCTTAAGATTTCAGAGGGAGTTCAATGATTGGGAGTTGGCGGCCTCCTACTCCCTTCTTCATTTCATCCAAACCCGAATCCCTAGGGGTGGAGGGTGTGACAGGCTGTGTTGGGATCTTAATGGTAGTGGGAAGTTTGATACTCGATCTTTCTATCATAAGATTCGTAATGTAGCTCCCTCCACCTTCCCTTGGAAGGGTATTTGGAAAGTTAAAGTTCCTAAAAGGGTGGCTTTTTTTATGTGGACAGCAGCTCATGGTCAGATTCTAACCTTGGATAATCTTATGCTTCGTGGTCGCCCTTTGGCGAATCGATGTTATTTGTGTTGTTGTAATGCGGAATCTGTGGATCACTTATTACTTTTTTGTCCAATAGCTCATTCTTTGTGGATGTATATGCTTCGGTTGTTTGGTATCGTTTGGGTCATGCCAGGTTCAGTCGAGGACTTATTATTCTGTTGGTTTCATTGGCTTGGGAAGCACAGTTCTGATATTTGGGATTTGGTCCCAGGCTATTTAATGTGGACTATTTGGTCTGAACGGAATCGGCGGGCTTTTGAGGATAAGGGGAAAACTGTAGTTCAGTTATTAGAGTTTTGCCAGAGGACCCTCTTTGATTGGTCTCGTTGTTGGGGTCTCGGATTGTTCTTCCCTTACGGATTTTATTTCTTCTATTAGAATAGATTAGGGGCTATTTTTGTCTTGTTGTTTCTTTTTTCCATTGTTCACTATCGTAAACTCTTTGTGTTTTTCTTGCTTTTCTTTTTTTAATAATATTTTCTTCTTACTTATCAAAAAAAAAAAAAAAAAAAAGTTCTAAGATGGTCTTTATAATAAGCATCTTCACTAGATAACTGACCCATGCACTTAGAATCATTTTATAGATCAAAGATGATACGTTATGTCACTAGTAGTTCTTAACTTGTTTATTTGCCCCTGTTGGTATTATTAAACTTCTTGCGAACTTGATTCTTAGATTCTTATTTTTGGTGGTGTTGTTATCTGTGTTGTTATCTGTAGGAACTACAACTATGGTGCAGCTGGGGATGGTATTAAAGCAGACCTGTTGAACCATCCAGAATACATTGCGCAGAATGCTACCCTCGCTTTCCAGGCTGCAATTTGGAGGTGGATGACCCCAATCAAAAAGTCACAGCCTTCAGCCCATGATGCCTTTGTTGGCAACTGGAAGCCTACCAAGAATGACACTCTATCTAAGCGTGTTCCTGGTTTTGTAGCCACAATGAACATCCTTTATGGGGAACGTACTTGCGGCCAAGGTGATATTGATCCTACGAACACCATCATTTCCCATTACCTATATTACCTTGACCTTCTTTGTGTTGGCCGAGAGCAGGCAGGGCCCAATGAAGTGCTCTCTTTTGCAGAGCAGGTTGCATTTAACCCTATCACCACTGCCAACACCGCAACTTCTTGAGCTGGACATGATGATTACTAGGTAGCCTATTTTATTGTTGGATTGATCCTCTCCAAGAGGGAAGTGTTAATAAGAGTTGGCAATGATGATATTATACTCAGGCCACAATTCTAATGTGTGGAGTTATTTGTCGGTGCCCTTCGTTATTGCTGTAATGTGTAGATTTTGAGGTCCATTTATTTCTACCTAGTATGATGTTCTGCAATATATGTTCACTACGAACCATCTTCTTGTTATCTATGTTTCAAATACAAATTTGTAAAGTTAAAAAATTACAATGTGTCTTATTTATAAATTCTGGTCCCAATTAACTGGTTTCTATGGTAAATTTCTCTCTCCTTTCTTTTTCTTTTCTTTTTCTTCTATTTCATGTGCCATGACTTTTTGGCTAACCAGTATTGTGCTGAGAAATCCAACCTCGTACTTGCATTCAATTAAGATGGTAATATATAATTATTGACTTCCAGCAACTGAGCTAATTATGTTTCATGAACTGTGTTTTTGTTGTCTAATGAATGAGCTTTCCCCTTGCACCAAAAATTAGAAGGAAAAAAGGAAAAAGAAAAAGAAGAGGATTAAGATCTTAAAAACTCCATAGAATTTTTATAATCATATCCATTCATATAATTCGATTTTAGTGCAAAATATGCTGCTGGTTTATAAGTTTTAGCCTATTAGCAATTTTAGTCCTTAAAACTAAAAGTGATTACATTTAATTCTTAACAATTTATAGTGATCGGTTTGAGTCCTTAACAAAGATAAAGTGATATTTTCAATAAGTAAAGTGATATTTTTAGTAACTACCAAATTGAAAATGATCGTATAAGTCCACCATTTGAACTTAGAGAAAAGTAATCTAATCACCGCTTGCCACATGTCTAAATTGTGTCAAAGTGTGTGTGCAAGTGTGTGACTTTTTGACATTCCCTCCCCCCCCCCCCCCCCCCCCCCCCCAAAACCCAATCTTCTTATAACAAAAAATTCACTAATGAAATTTAGTATAATGTTTTACTTGATTCAAACATTTAAAATCACTAATTGAATTAGTTATCTCGACCAAAATTGTGGCAAAATATAATCTAACAATAAAATATTTACAACATTGAATACAAACATCACTCACCTTTTTAAAGAGTCCACTTAATGTGTCATCCTTCGATATTGAAGTTGAGCCAATTTTCCTCTCCTCGGCCTTGCTTGAAGTTGATGCACCTTTAAGTTTTTTGTTAGGCTGTCCAATATTTAGAGAAGCTTCTTCTTGGACTTTTTTAGGTACTTTTTTACAAATACCAATATTGTGACTAACTCCAGCTAAGTGTGCTTTAATCCTTGTAGCACCCAACAAAATTACATTCACAAAACTTACATTTGAAACGACTATTTAGTTCTTCAACATACTCTCAAAATCGATTTTTTTTTTCGAACCATATTTCTTTTGCCTTACAATAAATAGATAAAGAATGTAATATTAGAATATGAAAATTGATAGTGAAATTGGATCTATAGAATAATAAAAAATAATTTAAAAGAAATGGATCTATAGAATTATAAAAATAAGCTTTTTTATGAAATAGAATAAGCTTTTTCTAATTTTTAAAAAATATTATATAATTATGTTATGTCTTTTTCTCTCTATACTCTATAGCACTTACATATACTACAAATATAATTAAATCAAAATCAGATTAACTTTTTGTACGCCCCCTAAATTTTAAAGGCTAGATAAGCTTCTTATTTTCTTTTCTTTTCTTTTTTTTTTTGAGAGAAAAATAAGCTTTTTCTTGAACAATTTTAGTAGCTTTTTTACAAATAACAAATAACAATATCATGATCAATAACTTCAGCCAAATATGATTTAATCCTTGAAACACCTCCATCAAACTTATGTTCACAAAACTTACATTTTAAACAACAATCTAATTTGAAAACATTTAAACAACAATTCAATTTCTCAACATGTTTCCAAAATTGATCTTTCTTTCTATCCATATTTATTTCTCCTTCTAATAAATACATAAAGAATATCATATGATTCTAAAAAAAAAAAATTAAATAAATAAAGAATATCATATCAAGATCAAATATAAATTTATTTGCAAAAAATAAAAAGGATCTATAAAGGAGTATTACATTTTTTTTTTTTTTTTGAGAATCACATAATTTTTTTTTCTCTCTCTCTCTCCCAGTTATATATATGTGTGTGTGTGTGGAGACTGAGAGAGAGCTCAAACTTCAAATAAAATAAAATATTAAAACAATTTAGAATTATTAAGAGCACGCTTTAAACATTATCAATCCATACTCATTCCGAATTGGTTTGTTTTCTCGATAGTGGTAAATATCAAATTAAAATTTTCATCTTATTTTAATTGTTGTGTTTAATAAACTATTTATTTAGCCTAGAAAAATAAAATCAATGGCATGTTAAGAGTGAACTTACTGGATTAGTATACAAACAGGTAGATGCAATAAGTGGACCCCAAGAGAAAGAGAAGAGGTAACAACGTCTGAGAAGAAGAGGTAGGATGAAGAAGAGAAGTAAGAGCATCTCCAATAGCTTAAATAAAAGCAAAATAATCTCCATAATAGAGAATGAGACCCAAAAAATTGTCTCCAATGGATTCTTTAAATCATGATTTTTTTTTGGCTCATGAACAGTAGCTCATCAAATCTGATGTGCTACTGTACATTAGTAAAAGAATAAAACTAAATAAAAAATTAGTAAAGAAAGGAGTGGGGATGGGGGTATGGGAATATGTGTGTTAAAAATTGAATAAATAATGAATGAAAAAATAATATTTAAATGAGATAGAGAAAGGATAGAGAATCTGTTGGAAAATGTATTTGAAAAAGTAGGTAGGTAAAAGATAAATGTCACTATTCACTGTCCAAATAGTACAAAAATATAGAGGAGCTACTAGAGATGCTCTAATAGTGTAGCAATTGTGACTTGTTTGATATCCTTGTACTCATTCATTTCAATTTAATGTTTTTACGTGTATCGACAACACTTTCAGAACTACTTAATAACAAATCCTAACTGGCAAGTTATTGCTAGGTAAAAAAGTAATACTAGTGATCTACCCAGATTAAAACCAGTAACGACTGTGATAGATGTAGCATTTCTGTATTGTTAATTTGTAAACCCATTGTAACAGTTTGGAGTTAGAAGTAAACAAAATGTTTTTAAACTCATATTGCTAATACAACATTTGATTAAGGTGCCCTTAATTTATTGTTTGACTGTGATAGGTAGAAAACAAATTGAAGATGTCTCCAGGAATTTTTTCCAAGTGGTCCTTAAGAAATTCATATATTGACGACAACAACAACCAAAAAACATGGCTAAACCCACGTATAATTTTTTTTTGTCTTTTTGGAATGTCTTTTTCAGTGTTCACTTACTACCCCAATTCAAATATTCAATGCCATGGCCCCATCTACCCTCCCCCCCCCCCCCCCCCCCCCACCCCACTGAAAAGACAAGAGCCAATCAATAGTTTTATATTTTACAAACCCTTACACCAAAAGACAAATGTTGAAAAGCCAATTTATGAGAGAGAGAGAGAGAGAGAGAGAGAGAGAGAGAGAGAGAGAGAGAGAGAGAGAGCTGAAATACCTTGATGTTCCCTTAGGTCAGGGGCGGCGGCATGTTGAGGTCAGGGGTGGCAGCATGTTGTTGACTGAGGTCAGGGGCGGCGGCACGTTGAAGGCTGAAGTTCTTATTTCCCGATTTCGCTGTCGCTTGCTCTGAGTTTTGCTGTTACTGAGTCACTAACTGCTGAAGACCCTAATATAGCTTATAGAAATTTTATTATTATTATTATTATCATTAGTTTTGTTGATTTAAAAGTCTGTCTTGAGTAGTGAGTGAGGATTGATTTTGGGCTTTCTTTTCCTTGGGTCTTTATTGGATATTTGGGCTTGCTATTATTATAATTTTTTTTTTTTTTTTCAGATTTTAGTTCAATTTTTTTTTTTTGGGCTTTTTCTTTTTGCTGGAAAGGCCCTAAGGTGTAGAGGTTTTTTTGGCCATAAAAAAAAACTTAGGATGGTCACAAATCTTTTTTTAAGGGTAGACAAATATAAAATTTTAAATTATTATATATAATTTTTTTTTTCAAAGATACAAAAAGCCAACTCTTTTCCTTGTATCAATTGGATAAGGTGAAAATGTGTGGATGCATTTGTATGGATCTCTAATTCATTGTTTTTGTTCAAGACTGGCGATTATGAAGCATTTAAAATCAAAGCAATACTATAGAAAAGTCTAACTTAACAAAAATATTTTCTTATAGAATGAAATGTTAGATTGTTTAGTGTGCTTAAAGTAGATAAAGTTGTTTGCCATGACCTTCCAAAGACCACGCAAAAGTAGAAGTTTGGTACATTGGGAAAGATTTTTTTTTTTTAATTTTATTTTTTTATAATCTCTTCTACACAATTTAAATTGTTTGAAAAACAAAAGAAATGTGCAGTAGATCTTACAACAATATAATATAGCATAAAAAGGTAAAGAGTATTCCCACCCCCTCTGCCCAAAAAATTAAATAATAATAATAATAATAAAAATGAAAGGAAAGAAGACATGTATATATTCATGAAATATGTGTTTATACATATCTGCTATCTTTTGAACCCGGATTATGGTAGGATATAAAAATAATACCATTTCCTCATCCTCTTGATTAAAGCATAGTTGTATGTGTGCAGTTGAATTTGATTTAGAGAGTAGTTGAATTGAATATATATTATAAAAAAATAAAATAAAATAAAAAGTATATCTACTAAAACGTAAGGTTATACTGTTATACATAACAATAATTTTCTCATATCTCACATTAAGAGTTAAACAATAAAGTGTTATATAAATTTTCTATTCTTTTTTCTTTTTTTCACATTAGGGTAAAAAAAAGATAGTGTTGTATCAAATTTGATGGTATGTCACAAAATAACTAATATTTATTTTAGTTCATTCATTCTCATATCCTCTTTTTCTTAGATATTTTATTTAAAATTCAACAATTACCAAAGGCAAATTCATTCATATGCTAATCCTACAATCATGAGTACTGTTCAAAAGATAAATAATTTTTTAACATTTCACTATGTGGATGAATTTTGATACCTTTTTAAGAAACCCAAACCAAGCGAGCATGTTTAACCAAAAAATAAAAATAAAATTAAAGACAAATTACACTCTTTTCCCATGAGGTTTGGGGGAATTACTCTCATCCCCAAACCTGAAAGGAAAAAAAAAAAAAAATACTTCCTGCCCTTAAGGTTTGAAAAAAATGGCACTCACTCCCTTCCATTAATATTAGTAAAAGAATATTCCAAATTTTTAACAGATTCTTTTTACCAAAGTTTTACTATCGTTAGTAAAAATAGCATTCACATAAAAAAAAATAAAAATGAAAAGAGCATATTATAAAACATGTTGCTCAAGCAGAATTTTTAGTCGCTTTTAGTGGCACCTTAATAAATGAAGTTATAATAATAATTAAAGATAAAAGCAAAAGGACATAGGAAAAGAGAATAAATAAAATCAATTAAAGATGAAATAAAAGAAGAGCAACCAACATAGCCAATTCTACAGAATCATTTCATCATGAATGGTGTCCAGTAAGATAGCTTCGAAATCCAAATAGTTCATTACAGGCCTAGTGCTAGGCCTAACTATTGGTTGGGTATGAACAAATCAAGCCTAGCTTTAAAACGGGCTCCTTTTCCTCAAATTGCATGATTAGTTAGTTAGTTTGTTTGTTTTTTTTTTTGTTTTTGTTTTTTTTTAAAGAAATGCATAATTAGTTCATTACCCTTCAAATTTATGATTACTTGTCTTGCCTCATAAACCTGTTACCCTAATACAATACCACCATCATCATCGTACCACTCTTAGGCCATCGCACTAGTTAGAAGCTAAACCAACTAAGATGGGCTATCATGAGATTGATAACAGTAAGTGACTTAGTAATTTAGTACTATCAATGCATTAAATCATGTCTTTGACCTATATTATAAAGGGAGATATTCACATTTGTCGCAATGGAGTAGCAAATGATTCGCCGTCTCCCCAACCAAAAAAGCGTATCTGCAACCGATCTTGACAAAACCCAAGAAATCCCAAAAGATCTGAAAACCAAGCTCCACAACTGATGAGCTTTGTTGCAATGGAGTAGCAAATGATTCACCGTCTCCCCGCTACATCGACACATAATGTACCAGTCAACAATAACAAAGCCTCTACCCCGTAGATTGTCCCTTGTAAGAATCTTCTCCCAAGCAGCATTCCAAACAAAGAAAGAAACGCACGGAGGAGCCTTAACCTTCCAAATACCTTTCCAGGAAAAGATAATAGGCCAGGGACTACGAAACTTATTGTAGAAAGAGCGGATGTCAAAATCCCCTTTCTTCGACAACTTCCACCTCATACGATCTCCGAGCTTAGATTTAGGTAAATTAGAACCCAAGGTTCGAAAGAAATCCTCCACCTCACTTGACTCCCAATCATTTGGAGCCCTGAGTAATCGAACATTCCAGCTTCTCCGAGCCTCAGTCCCCAATCTTTCGAGAGAAGAGGCCACAGATGCCTCTCTATTATAAGCTATCCCATACACAACCGGGAAGGAAAGATGGAGTGGTAACTCTCCACACCACTAATCTGTCCAAAATTTCACTCTATCTCCCACCCCTACCTCAAACTGAATGAATCTACTAAACACCTCCCAGCCTTTGCAGGTACTTCTCCATAAACCACACCCGTGGGCACCCTTGCCCATCTTGGAAGACCAACCCCCCCACTCTTCCCCAAATTTCAAAGCTACAACCCTCCTCCAAAGACGAGTCTCCTCAACCCGAAACCACCATAACCATTTTCCTAATAAAGCTTGATAAGCTCCAAAACCCTAAACCACAAGCCCAGCCCTCGATAAGCTCCAAAAGAAACCAGAAAGGAAAATCTCCACTGATGACCGCGAAATCACCATATCAGACTTACCCGGTGACACCGTGAACTCATCGGAGCTAATTCCAGCGGGGAAGGTGCCGTCGGCCATCGTTGGAGGCCCAACGCAACGGTCCGCCACCTTTGGCTCAAAGTCAAAGGACTGGGGAAGAGCCTTGGGGCACACTACTGACGTCAGAGTCTGGGTTGAGTTTCCATCTCCATTCAGAGAACTCTCACCCACTTCAAATACACTTGGGCCTAAGAAAGTTGAGTTAAAAGGACTCTTATGTGTGTCGGTCAGCAATGGGCTTGAGCCCAGGCCCAAAACATGCATATCTTCAGCCTTTTTGTTTCCCTGTGCAACCCATTTAAGGGCCTTTGGAACTTCTTTATTGCTAACCCTATCCACTACCCATGATACCCCTCTGAACATCGTATCTCCCCCTTTCTTCTTATACCAGAAAACCCGTATGCTCCCTATCACATCAACCTCCACGATAAGACCTCTTCCTGTCCAGCAAGATCTTCTAGCATCACTCTTCTTCCCCTTTTTATAATCTTTTGAATTTAAACTTAAGTTTGGGCAGCGTATCCTAGTGTCTATCAGATTTAGCTCACCTACCTCTACCTCCTCATAAATGCTCTGCTCCCTCCTGTCCCCTCCCACCACCTCCACCTTATCAGACTTGCCCACCGAAAAATCCCCCACTTTGGCACCTTTAAGTCTCAGATTCCACCCCTTTTCCTTCTCTCCTAACTGTGTCATCTTCCCCTTGGCTGTGAGACCTAGCTGCTTTAGTTGCTTTCTATCCTCTATTCTTCCATGAGAGCCTTGCACAACTTCAGCAAAAGTTCTAGAGTTTTGAGCCTCCAAGTTATACCTCCGCACCTGAGGAATAAATTTTGGAAGACCATATCCACCCACCGCATAATGGGATGGGTTCAACAACTTTCTTAGTTCAAGACCAAAAGCCCTCCAACCAAATTTCTCTTTGCCTTCAGGGATAATAATCGATCTCCTACACCCACCAGCTTTGAGCTCAGTCAATAGCAACAACTGACCAGAGGAGTTGAAGCTCCTTTGGAGAGTAAAGGCAGTGTCACCTTCTCTGAAAATAAAATACTGTTTGGAGCTCTCCCCAACAACAAGTTCTTCAATATTATTCATCAGCCAATGTATTGCATTCTTGCCTAAGAAAACTGATCTCATAAAGAATTTGCCCCTCTCAAAAATCTGTAGCAAGAAATAACGTCCTCCTTCCTCTAAAACTAATTGAAAGAATTTGGACTCAATAAAGAAACTGCGAACTCCCCCCATGACTCTTAACTATCCTTTTTCACATGAAACTCAAATCCAATTTTGCACGGAGAAGCTTTTCACCATGGGTTGAATCATCCAAAGAAGACTTTGTACCTTACAATTATTCTGCTGTTATTCTGTTCTAGATTTGTTGGAGCAATGTAATTTGAGATCCTAAAATAATTATTACAGTGTTTTGGCAAGGAATTGGGTCTTGATTTGAGTCACATGCTTATAGTATGAATGTTTCTATGCATAGTGACTAACATCAAGGGTGGTATTTGTCTATTTGTTACTATTTCTCAAATTTAAGTGTTTACATTAATTAACAAGGGCGTTATAAACCTTTGTTTCAAGGGTCATATTGGGTACAACAACCACTTTTTTTCCCAAACAACTATGAAACATCAACATTTCTGCAGAGTCAACATAACACTAATAAAACTTTCTTATGCTTTTGAGAAACAATAATGAAAAGCATTTTCGTCCTCAAGGGGTTTAAACCTCTTTACCTTGACTGCCATAAGCTTGGTGACATTGAACATAATGAACAACTCGGTTGTGTAGAGGCCAAGAGGGATTGGATTGGTACTTGGTAGAGACTCTTTTCTCCCTTCTGTGTTGTTCTACATGTACTAGGAAGAATGGTACTGTACTGTAACATGTGTTTTGCCCCAACATTTATCTACTGCTAGCGATAAGGAATAAGGGAAGATAGAGAATAAGGGAACGAAAATGAAGTCAAAGTATGCCATTTTATTCAGATGGAAATTGAATTAAATGATGATTCCACTTGTGTTCACATTTTCTAATTACTGCAATTAATTAAGCTGACCCCAAAATATTGGGATTAAGGCTTTGTTTATTGTAGTTGTCCTTTGCAATTAGTTAAGGTCCTTCGCACATTTGTGTGAATTATAGATCCTTTCAAAACCCCTTCACCAAGTTCTAGAAGCATACAAACTGGTAACTTAAATTCAAACTCTGTGAATTATAGATCTTTTATAAGTCTATCTTTCAAAAACATACAAACTGGTAACTTAAATTCAATTGAAGGTATCGAGGGGTGACATTGAACGCAGTCAAACATATTTTAAAAACATTTCCTCTATTGCATATGGTTAAAAATTGTTTAGGGAATCAAAAAGTTCTTAAGGGATATTATTTAATACATTAGTCTTAAAACAAAAGGCTATAAATTTTCGAAACTATTCCTATTAATTTAAACTTAAATAAAACATATGAAACAGGTATTGACCTTGAAATAGAGGTAAAGAAAAGCCTAACTAATGAAAGAAATTAAAAAAAAAAAAAAAAAAAGTATTTATTAACTTCTTAAAAAGACAATATTTTGAGGTATGTGATTGTGATGTGGTGCATTGAAGAAGTCTAATATGCATCCATCCTACACATAGATACATGAGTATGTTATTAAATCAAGCTTAGCACAAAGATTAGAGTTATCACTTGATTTAGTTCTAAGAATGGCATGACCTCTATGAAGAGATATAATTAACCAGAAAAAAAAAAAAAAAAAAAAAAAGATTTGGCGTTAGACACCAAACAGTGCCTAATCCGAAGGTCAGCCTTTGTTGGGAAAAACAGTCAATTAATATAACAAACAACAAATTTATTTCCTTTTCCCCTCTTTGTGAAAATTAAATGGGTATTTCAAATAAATTAGCTAAGCATAATAACCAATATATAAATATAAAAATCTCAGTAGCAAGCCACAATCAAGACTCCGAATTTTTACATGAAAAACCCTTCAATGAAAAGGGAAAAACCAGAGGACCTAGTAGTCCAGTAAAATCTTCCACTATAGAAAATGGGTTTACAACAATATTCTCAAGAGCAAATGCTAGAGATTACCAAGAAAAAAAAAATCAATCTTGAATTACAAAAAATTATTCATAACGCTATGCATTGAGGTGGATACTAACAGTAACAACAAGAAAAGATCTCACCAACTGGCCAGCATTTGAGAAAACGTAGAGGAACTTCAAGCAACAACACCAGTCAACATGAGGCTCCATTCGTTAAGAAAAATATACTGAAACTTCATCGAAATTGGGAATTAAAATGACCTTCCAATTTCGGCTTGAAAGTAGTTGGTTTTGTAGAAAAAATTTCTGAACTCTTCTTCTCTCTCATACACAGCAACTTTAGTTTTGCAATTTTTTCAACGAAGATAGCACAACTGTAAAGAATAGATAAGTGTAGAATATTATTAGAAAATATGAAAACATAAGAAGTGATAATTCAAATGAAACCCTTAAAATAAAAAACAAAAGACTTTCTGAATTTTCTGAGAAATATTTGATGTGCTAATAGAAATTCAACCATCATGGAAGAACCACGATAAAATAGAGCTAAAAGCAAAAGATACACAGAAGCTATGCAGTAAGATATGTTAAATATGAATTAATGGTTTGTCACAAAACTCTTAGGATATCATTAACCAAAGAATATGGTAACATATATACAGCGAAAAAAAAAGAAAGAAAAGAAGAAGAAGCAGAGAGGAGAACAAATCATGAACAATTAGTCAACTTCAAAGCAAAACACTAAACAGAAGGAAATAGAGAGAACATACCATTTTTAAATGATTTTGACCTATTTATTACATAGGATGTATCAAAGGTTTATCTCAATAAAAAGAATATGAGCAATCTTAGACCATTTTGGGCTAAACTTCATGACCTCTGATTGGGACAATCAAAGATCACTGGTATTTGTAATTTAGTGACGCAATGAGCCACTTCACCCTAAGCAGATATTGCGACTTCTTGCAAATGTATTGCTCATTAATGAATGATAGGTCCTCAAGTTACTATACAAGATATTCTCACTATTTGGTTCTATGGAATGGTTATATATTTCTTATGTTTTAAAGAATTAAGTAAAGTTGAATGTGCCTTTATTTTATTTTTTTACCATTCCAGCCAAAAGAAATTAGGAAAAAAAACAAAAAATACTAGAATCAGCAGCTTTTAACTCTTGTTTAAACCATTTTAGAGATCCCACCAACCAATGTTAATTTGAAAATGTAAATTTTATATTGGCATTTTTCTAGAGGAATGTTGTTTACTGACAAGTCCAATATTATTACAAGTCCCTATTTAAGAGAGCTCTCCTAATTGACCAAATCAAGGTGTTTATTTCAAAATTTTAAAGTTAAGGATATATTTCCAAATACCCAATACATTAGCAAGCACAATGCACGTCCAAAATGCTAAACTCTTCTTAACATTAATACAGATTTAACAATCTGAATTATGAATTTTATTAGCCATGTTCCGAACATTCCATAGGTAAAAGTTCATCAATTGTATAGGGACAAAACAGAAAAACTATATTGCTTATTACATAAGATCTAAATTGCTGGAACATGACTAGTGTCATATTTAATGAGTCCTTCCTCCAGCTAACTCATATCTATACCTTAATCATGCCAGAATAATTTAAAATATATATATGATAGTAAACCTTGAGAAGGTCAATAACACCATACGCACAAAATGACTTTCATATCAAAAAGAGTCAAAACACAATTCAGTGATTTTTGATAAGTAACACAATTCAGTGATTTGGCTGTACTCAATCTAACTATATACGTTGTTTTGGCGATATATGAACATACGTGTGGAGTTAATATGCACACCTTTAAATAGACTAAAAGTTTTGTTTATGTAGATATGTACATTGGCTACAAAACAGTGACTCTGCAAATACATAAACTGAATAGGGTCTTGTAATGCACAAATTACAAAGTAAATTACATGTACGTATCCCAAATGGTAAAGAGAAAGCAAACCTGAAGTGCCTTGGCATCGATTGTCATCAAGTTCGCTATTTTCTGAGATGCAATCTTCTTGTTAGCTTCAAAAGGTGAAAACCAAATATTAATATATTAGAAGTATAACCATCAACAACTTCAGTGTTGTCTAAAACTTTATAAGAACGTGAGTTCAATTTTGCTTGCACTAGTTGAACTGGGGATCACTTAACTCACTACCCCCTGCATATGATCCACTTAAACTGACCTCCCAACCCAAATATGAAAACAAAAATCAACAAGACCTTTTCCCACCCAATTCACACATAAAAATAGCAATCATTAACCAGCCCAAATCAACAAAATCTATTGCCAAATGTCAGAGAGCTTTTAAGCACAAGAACTGATTTATGTACTGTTGCAGTTTCAGCTCAAGAAATTAAAAAGGCCAACCTATATGTGAACTTTAAAACGGATGTTGAGACAAAGAATGTGTATGTTTTTATTAATGGGCATCAAAGCAAGCTCTAATAGCAACCATTTCATTATTGATTCCAAATTGCCATAAAATTTTTGATTTTGAAAAAATTCATTTGGAATCACAACTTTCATAATTGTTTTAGATAATTCACAAATTTCCAGTAATCAGTGTGGTTGGTGAGATCACTTTCTATTAATTAATTCAGAAGCATTAATCTATCCATGGGTGGGGAGATGTTTGGTCAGTCAGCATATTTGGTTTGAGGTTGGTGCAGGGAACCTTATTTCTTTTGGCATGATTATTGGTGTGGCAACCAACCACTAAAATAAGCTTTTCCGCTTCATAATGAAATGGTCTCAAATGTTGGAAAATGAGCAGAAGATTTCATGAAGGCTTTCCTCAATTGACTGAAAAGCTACTACACCAACACAAATCAGGCAAAAATAATTTCATAGAAGGCTTTCCTCAGTTGACTGAAAAGCTACTACCAAAACCAATCATGCAAAAATAATTTCCTGAAAATATAACGGATTATCAATTTTTTTTTTTTTTCATTTTCCAAGAAACAATTCAGAAAATGCTGTTGGAACAATGGGAGGAAGGAGGGGACAATTGGCATGAATAATACACTTATTGGATTGAATCAATACTTTATATACTAGAAGGGATTAGAAAATTGAGAAATCAAACCAGCTAAAACTTCATAATGTAATTTTTCATCCAGCTGAACACAACAGATATGTTGTCCCTCGTGCCTGAACATCAAGGCAAAATTCTTAACTGATTGAATAATCTTTTAGGTCTATTAATAATGTGGATCCAGGTTTTATTAATTCTGCTAAATAAGGATGGGAACCTGAGAAGAATTGAGGTTTATTTTACATAAAGTATTGAAGTAGAGCAAGTACATAATCTTGGAAGACTAATCTCCCCTTCTCTACTCAGTAATACAAAACTTTTTTTTTTCTTTTATTTCTTATAAATTTTATGATGGTTAATGGACTTACGGAGGTTTCATAGTCATTTATTCAAGGGGTCAAAGTGTAGCAAATATGTATTCACCATCTCATTTCTCTCTTCCTTCATTTTTTTTATTTTTTATTATTATTATTATTATTATTTTTATGTTTGTTGTTATCTTTAGTTATTTGCTTATGGATTCTGAATAATTTACAGAGAAACCTTGCAGGTGATGCACAAGGTGTGAAGCTACAGTGACTGGGCCTAAAATTGATAGCAAAAGGCCAGGAAAATCATAGAAAAGCCAGCATGCAATTTCAACCACTTCAGCTGCTGCTAATTGTGTGTCATCTTCACCCACCACACAAAAAAAGTAGAGATAAATGTTACAATACCAAGATCTGATTAAGAGTACTGGCCCTAATTATGAAAACACATTCAGTTTGACAATCTGTTTGAACTTTGAATCTAAGTTCTTAAGTGCACAAAGACTAGGAAAGATTTTTTTTTTTTTTGATAGGTAATCGCAATATATTAAAAATCAAAATGGTATACAAAATAAAGAAAAACAGCAAAGCAAAACAAGACTAGAAAATAAAATACACGAAACCTGCCATATAATTAATGGCACAAAGGTAGAGAATCTAGGAAATCCATCAAAGAAAACGTGGAGAGAGTGGAGGACTTCAATCCCCATTCATAAAGAGTCTTCATAAATAAAAACTTGAAGTTTGGTGCAATGGACTCTCTGTCCTTGAAAATGCAGCAATTCCTTTCACCCCAAATGCACAAAGGCTGGGAAAGCTAAGGTATAAATTCGCAATTTTCTTTTGTTGCCATGAAAATTTTACATTTATTACTTTATCACTCCAAGATTTAAGATTATTGTAGTAAAGATGTTAAAAGTTATGCTATAGAAAGAACACTTTGAGTTGTTAACAGAAGCCCATTTGTGATCATTTATAATTCATTAACCTCAGTTTCCACTATAAATTAAAAAGAAGAAAAACAGTAAATTACAAATCAAACTATCTATATGATTGACAGAACTTGCTGTATATATAAACTAAATTTGGTTTTGTAAATCACCATTTATGAAGTAAATTATGTATAAATATCCAAAATGGTAGGAGAAAGCAAAGCTGAAGTGCCTTGGCAACAGTTGTCATCAACTCAATTATTTTCCCAAATTCAAACTTCTTGCCAGCTTCCTGAGTTAGTCTTCGTCTTCGAAATCAGAGCAATCTGGCCGCTTTCAAAAGGTAAAAACCATATATAGATATATTAGAACCATCAACACCTTCAGTGCTGTCTGAAATTTTAATTTACTAGTAGGACTGGGTATCGCATTAATTTCATGGCCCCCCAAGTAAAAACTGACCCCCAACCCAAACATGAAATGAAAAATCAGCAAGAACTTCACCTACCCAATTTCTCATTATTATGCAACTAAACTCCATTTTTCCACAATAGTTCACCCTCATAAACAGAGCAATTATGACCCAGTCCAAATCAAAAAAAATCTACTGTTAAGTTTTAGACAGCCCTAAGCAAAAGAACAGATCCATATAAACTCTTACCGTATAATAACGTGAAGGAATTGAGTATGTGGACATAAAGCAGGTTCTAATAATGCTAAATCCAATATTCCAAATTTCCCACTGTCGAGAAAATTTCAATTTTGAAAAAATTAAAGAAAGAAAATAGCTTAGCAAACAGAAATTGACATATTGGTAACAGAGTCAGCTATTTCAACCACGGGAATGTGGTCAACCTAAATTGTACTAGTAAACTATGCTTTTAGCAACTTTTGAAGTCTTGTGATGATTGGCAGAAACAAAAAATTTGAATAAACTTAACCACTTACGCACTATTCTGTATGTCAACAAATGGAATATGGTCAATCTTGGACCGCTCATTGTCTTCCAAATTGGGGCAATCATAAATCTACAGCGTTTTCAATTGGGTGAGGCGTCGCATGGCTTCCTCGGTGGGCAGATGCAGCAAGCGATTGCAATCCTCAATATACAGCTTTTCAAGAGAGGAAAGATTGCCCAGCCAAGCAGCCACTTTGGCAAAGCTACCATCTCATAAAATCATGAGCTAAATTCTTTAGTTTACTACTAATTTTGTGGTTAAATTTTATAAATTATTAATTTAAATAATGGCTAGTCATGACTGGATGCATGATAAAATAGATATATATATATATATATATATATATGTATGTATATGTATTTTTTAATTTTAGAGATTTAAGTATTTAATAATGTAATTTTTTTAGACCTCAAACTTAAAAACTTGACATGAACTCGATAAAGCTTGACTACCCTAGCTAAAAATGTGAAAATGAACTCAATGGACTTGGTGTGAGTTTGGAAAGCGAATTTTGCACGTTTTTCAACGGGTGCTTTCTTTTAGTGGGTCTCGTGCATTGTTCACGAGACCTACAAGTACTTTTTTTCAAAAAAACAATTTTAAAACTGAGTCTCACGATACTATTTACATATTTGAAAATTATTTGCTACAATGTTACCCTTGGTCTACTTTTTTTTTTTTTTTTTTTTTTTTTGAGAAAGACCTTTCTTCTTCTCAAAAAATACTTTAGTCCACCTTTCTCTCAAAAAGGCTTTTTTGTTTTTTTTTTTTTTGTTTTTTGAGAAACACTCGAAAAAACTTTTTTTTTTTTTTTGAGAAAGCTCTCAAAAAAAAAAAAAAAACTTAGTCCACCTAAACTAAAATAATAATAATAAATTAGTATGTATGTATGTATTATTATTATTGTTGTTATTATTTCTCATGGCCATGACCATTAGAAAAAGACGGAACTGAAATATAAGAATTTCTTATTCAAAATTAATTATTTCATTTTCCCTCTAGCTACCTACTATGAGAAAATATATAATAATAGTACGGACATAATTTTTTGCACAGCAATTCACTATTGTTGACTTTAAATGATGAGGAAAAAAAAAAGTGATGAATCCGTGAGTGCTACTCATATACACCCCAATTATAGTCAATTATAAGTTTATAATTGTAAAAAAAGTTGTGTTCATAGCACTATGAGAAAATCGAGAGATTTTTTTTTCTTAAAATAGAGACAAACACAAACAAGTGAGAGGGAAAATAAAAGCTTGAAACTAGAAATTGGATTGGCATTTTGGCACTTTGTTTGAATTTTTTTTATAAAAAGGAAAACATAAAATATAATTTTTAACTAATCTACAATTTCTCTATACTATAGTAACAATAACAAGCCTTAGTCCTTAAATTTGGAGTCAACTATGGATTCTCAACATATTAAATTAACTCTACCACAATCTACAATTTGTTAGTACTATTTATAATTGTCCTTACAACATTCGTTCCAAGATAATTGTTCTTTAGGACAAAATTTGTCTTCAAACATATTTGGAGCCTTGGGCTCCAAGCCTTCAACTATCAATAAGAAAATGACATTAGTTCTTGTGTTGTGATATGCATTGCACATAACTCACTTAATCCAACCAACTAAATGAGTCATATGCATTGTACATGACAGGACACATTCCTTCTTTCTATTGGTGATTGGAGCCCAAAGCTCTAAATATATTTGAAATCAAATATTTTTCACATAAATTAGCTTTTAGCGTAGAGAGGATTCAAATCCCAAATTTATTATTCGATGACAAGAGACTTTACCAATTAATTAATTGGAACTCACTAATACTAAATATTTGTTTTAGTTAAATTTTCCGGGTTGAGCGTGAGAAATTTGTAAATTACCAATTCAAACTCCCTCTTAAATCCTTTTTAATTTTTTTTTTTCAGGGCTAAAAACCGAGTCCTCCCTCTTAAATCTTAATTTATGTCAACTTTGTATCTATCATGGCTAAATAGTTTTTCATTATCCATTCTTTCACAAGCCGTAATCAAAAGAAAAGACAAAACTCTAAAGATAAGTATTTCCTATTTAAAGTAAATTATTTAATTTTTCTGTTAGTATGTACCATCAGATATGATGAAAGTTTGAAGATAAAAATTAGAGTTGCACTCTATTTGATGGCTTAAAAACATTCTTTTTTCTTTGGCTTAATCTTATAATCCACCAAACCTACAATTCCCTAAATATCAGTTTTAGTCAGAAATGTCACCTACTTGAGAAAATTTAAATTAGCAGGTCCGCCTCCCTTAGTCCCTCTTTGTAAAGTTTTATTTCGTGTTAGCATATTCCATGGTGAAATTTTCTTGTAATTATCATTTAAATATTTTGTATTTTGTTTTAAGGACAAAGTTTAACTACAACCCTACTCAATAAAATAAACAATACTACATATTTTAAAAATCTAATCGTTAAATTGCATGTTCTTTTCACTTTTAATACACATGTCAACTTTTGTGTCAATCAGATATTATTTACTATAGAGAAGTGCTATGTCCACAACATTTTTACAACATTTTCACAACAAATCACAGGTGATTAGTTGTTATTAGTTTAAATTTGAATTTAGCACTGAGATTGCTTTTTTAACCCAACAATAACAACCAGTAACAAACTGCCACTTAGGATTTGTTGTAAAAATGTTGTGGACATATCATTTCTTATATACTATATAATCTATAAGCTTATATTTTATGCATAATTTTAAACTACAAAAACTTACAATTTAAACAATTTATTGATAACATAACTATTGATCTTTAATTTTTTAGAAATTTTGCAAACATGGAAAATATAAAAAGATGTAAACCAATGGTGGATTTGTCAAAATTTACCTCTAATAAAAATATATTAAGTAAGGTTGTAACTTAAGACTACAATCAATTTTGTAACTAAACTTTGTCTTTGTTTTAATGGGCTAATTTGTACTTGAGTTAGTTCAAGTGCTGAAAATTGGAGTTGCTAAACAACTTTGCTCTAGTGATTTCCACCTTGGTCCTGTGAGTTTGACACGTTTTTGGCTTTTGAAATTCAGTTGGCAACAATTTCAGCTGACACTCGCCTAACCCTTAGTTGACCAAAATTTCTAGAATAGCAGAGAATTCTATTACGAACTCTTCTATTGTTCTAGCCTTTACTCAGACTATATTAGCCTCATTTCCCACAATTTTAACCCTAATTCTCAACTGAAAGTTGAGAGAAACTCAAAATATTGTGAGACCCAAACACCTTGTCTTCCTCTCTACTTTCTCCCTCTCACCAAAGCCAAATTATCACAAGGAACTCGAGTTTCATAAACTCGAGTTCGAAGTGGACTTTTTAAACAACTCGATTTTCATAAACTCGAGTTTCAAAAAAGTGATAAATTACTAAATATTTCTCAAATAATGGTAAAACACTAATAATTTTGAAAAATAGTGGTATTTGGCTATTTTTGCCGACAAACAACGGCAAATGTATGAACCTAGGTGTTTCGGTTGTGGATGGAGCACTCAATAGATGCGAGTGCGAAGGTTAGAACATGTGATCCCCTACCTTTAACATGGTATCCGACACACTATGTCCTAACCACTAAATAAGGGCCAATCTGAGAAAGCTCAGCCCATAATAAATAAATAAAACCTTCACTTAAACTCAACCAAACCAAACCCCAACTCTTTGGTCCAAATCCAAAAACCCATACAATAAACCCAACACTTGTAGGAAGATCTAAACCCAACAAGAAGCACTCCATCAAAAGCAAAGCAAAGCTTGCTTTCAGCCTTCAGCTCGAAAAAATTATATTATTTCATATAATGCAGTAAGTGTGTGATTCATGTAAACAGGGGACATGGAAACAGGCTTGTTCTTTTAAATATAAATATTTTAAATTTTAAAATTTGGCAAAAATGCAAAACTGACCCTCTAACTTTCACTCTTTTTCATTTCAGCTCTCTAACTTTCAGTTTTGTCAATTCAGTCCTCTAACTTCCAATTTTTGTCAATATAGGATTCCGTTAAATCCCAGTTATAGCTGCCGTTAATGTCACCTTTTTTTTTTTTCCTAGAATTAAGGTGTGTCTTCGTTAGGCTGATGTTCCTGAACGCAAACACCGACAGGACCTTGAACAGGACCGAGGTCCCCTTGTCGTGCGCGAACACATTGCTCATCTTGAATGGGTGGTCAGTGCGAGGTATTATGGGCTCTCGGGCCAGCATTACGAACCGGGTCTCGTTGTTCGAGTCGTCCTGGATTTCATCGGCGAGATGTTCATCCTGTAGAGACCCGCGGCGCGTGCGCTAGCTATCGCAAAGGTTGTTGGTAGCAACGAACTCGACCACTCCCGCCATGTCGTCGACTGCCTCGCGTGCGTCGTTGAGGCCGAGTTTCGTGAGGGTGAGTTCGCACTGAGCTAAGGCTTGTGGGTGTAAGATGACTCAGGTCAAGTACTCTTTTTGGACCCCCGATAAAGCCAAAAGGCAGTGATGTATGAGTAATTGGACTTCGCCGACTATGTGGAGGCAGTGGCGAAGTAAGAGGTCATAGTTTCTGTGAATCGAGCCGCCGAGTAAGTTTTCGATTGGGAGCACAGCTCGATCGGCAATCCAAAGCTCAACAGCTTGGAAAGCCCTTTCGAACTGGTCGCAAGGAATGGCTTTGTAGTTCGGGTAAGCTTTTCTAGCCATGGCTTTAGAGTTTGTGCTAGGAACACCTTAGTAAGCAACCCAAAGCTGCGACCCGTGCATCGGAGCCGGCGATAGGTCTGTAATAGTTAACGGCTTCGCCAGCAGCCTGTTGTTGTTGTTTTATTTTTTTTTTATTTTTACAGATTTTTCTTTTTTTCTTTTAATTCTGAAATTTATAAAAAAAAAATAAAAAATAAAAATAAAAATAAAAAACGGCGTCATTTTAGTGACATTAACGGCAGCCTATAATTGGGTTTTAACAAAATCCTACATTGACAAAAATTGAAAGTTTAAAAGACTAAATTGACAAAATTGAAAGTTAGAGAGCTGAAATAAAAAAGAGTAAAAGTTAGAAGGTCACTTTTGCATTGTTGCCTCAATTTTTTTATGAAATCTTCATGTATGTCCTGCTTTTATCTGAAAAAGGTTGATATACTGAAGAGCAAGTTTGGAATCAATTACGCTTTCGGTTATAAGGAAGAGCATGACTTGCAACTCTAAAAAGGTCCGTGGACAATCTGCATATATAATCTGCTTTCACTAATATAATGAAGGTGACTGCGAATTGCATAACACCATGAGTAAAACTACTGTTTGATAAATATCACAATAACAATATCATTGACTAATTGTTAATTGCCAGAGCAAGTTTTATCAAAAACTGAGAGGCATTAGTTTATTGTTTTTTTTTTTTTTTTTGGTCATGCTGTTAGGTGTTTTCCGGAAGGCGTTGACATATACTTTGAAAATGTCGGGTAACAAGAGACTCCGCAGCTGCATTGCAGTAGCTGGAATTATCTCACAATACAATCTTGATCAACCTGAAGGCATAAGAAATTTATTGTCTGTGGTGCATAAAAGGATTCGTAAAGAAGGATTACTATTACCTCTTTCCCAACTTCTTAGTCCTTGTGCTGCCTTACATTAGAGAAGGAAAGATAGCATATGTGGAAGACATTGCTGAAGGCCTCGAAAATGGCCCTGCAGCTCTTGTAGGAATTTTTAGTGGCCAGAGTGGCGGAAAGCAAGTAGTTGTAGTTGCTCGGGACTGATCATTTTACCTCCTTTGGCATATGTATTGAACTTTGAGAATTTACTTATACACCACCATATATAGTGTCTCTCCCCATTAACACGGTGAAAGTCATTGCTGCTTGACAGCCATAGTAAGCAAATTCTCAGGCTTCAATATACTATCGTTAGTAAAAATAGCATTCGCATTAAAAAATAAAAATGAAAAGAGCATATAATAAAACATGTTGCGTAAGTAGATTTTTTAGTCGCTTTTAGTCGCACCTTAACAAATGATATTATAATAATAATTAAAGACAAAAGCAAAAGGACATAAGAAAAGAGAATAAATAAAAATAATTACAGATGACATAAAAGAAGAGCAACCAACATAGCCAATTCTACAGACACACCCATATCACCGGGAGCTCTCTTTGGACTCATTGCCTTGGATATCACTGGAGAAAGCACATCTTCCCTGGGCTCAAGTTTATGCAATGGATGCTCCTCTGAAACAACCTTATCCATGCTTCTTTGACCTATATTATTTACATTCCTCTTTCAGTAGCAACAGAGACAGAATAAATTTGTGGAAAGCACTCTGAATTTCTGATACTGCAGCAAAAGCTGATGCCAAATTTTCAGTTACAGTTTCAGTTAAGGTCCTTTTAAGACTTGTAGGCATCTGTTTTTATTTTTAATAGTAAGATTGACAGTGCTTTCCAAAACATGCTTCCCGAAATTCTTATGTATTGCTCTTGCTTTCCTTGTGCTCCTCAGGAGCCAGCCTTGATTCAAATGCTGAAAATCAAATGATAAGGGGCATTAAGAATCAGGAACTATGTGAGTGTTTCCATTTTACCTCAGAGAAGCAGTAAAATAATAAAGAAAGAAAAAACATGGAAATAAATGTGTTGCACAAAGTAAGGGTGTAAAAAATATAACCTGGGGCTCCATAGAATTCAGGATCTTCTTCATCTTCGTCATCATCCAACCTGACAACCCAAGAAGGTGTGGTGCTAACATCCCGATTATGTTTCTTCATGCTGAGAGTATGTCTCAAATTCTTGGCCTCCTTCAACTTGGTGGGAACTCATTTCTTGTAATGATGAACATATTCCTTCTGGGTCAAGATCCTTTCCAAATGTAGGAGATGAGGTAGGCAACCACTTTGAACCTTATAAAAAGTGTGTTCAGGTCATGGAATTTTCATTCAGGATTAAATGAAGCCTTTAACAAATATACCAAGCTGAAAAAACTATATATGGTTTAAAAGTGACGGTCTGACTTCTGAGTATGTAGCAGAAACCTCTCTACCACCAGGACCAAGACACAAGTTTATGTTGGATGCTTAAACCATGATGGCATGGTTGGAATTACCTCAGAGAAGCTTCAAAGAGGGGCTGATAGGACTTTTAGTTTGTCACCATTTCTTTGCATGCAGTCAAGTAGAGCCATTTTCATAGTGTACTTATGCCTTCAAATGTATCTTGGTTTTGTTGTTCCTTTTATCTCCTATAACAGAGAGAAATGTAAGAGAGATGAATGATGCTCAAGAATTGGCTTATGGGATTCTTGCATGGTTCTGGATTACATGCATTTGTGTACGTAAGCATATATATGAACTTTAAAGCTGTTACCTGGCTGCAATTAGCAGGCATATTGAGTCCTCAAATGAACACATGCAGCAGATGTGATAGTTAGATGGTCGATATATAGAGAGATTGAGAAAGCATATGGTTCTAGTTTTTCATTTTTAAAATGAAATCAGATTATGACCAAAGCATATACAAAATGCTATTTCTTAATATTCTATAACAGCCATTAGTATTAGAAAACTGACAAGTCAAAACATTATAGTGAAGACAATGCAATGGTAACGAGTAGACTAGAATTTCCTAGGTAAAATAAATCCAAAAAATTTGAGGGGATTGTTTGAAACAAAAATTTGAAGGTTTACATATGCTATTCAACAGAATATGTTGCAGTACATAGAGATACAAGTTTGACACAAAAATTGAAGGGAAATCACTTCAATAAATGGATAAGAAATATGGTAAATTAATTGTAAAATGAACTAGTTTATTCCAAAATGAAATGTTGGAAAAAAGGACCTTTGAGAAGAAATTTCGATTTACTATTATTTTGAGCTTAGAATAGGAATCATATATTTATCTGGATATTTGGAATTGGGTAAATCTAGGAACACTCTGTGCTGAAGTGCATGAGTACTAATTGGGATACGAAGGATGACCAAAATCTATAAATAGTATAAAAACAACAAATTTAATAATAATAATAACAATAATATATGAAATTGAAAGAAGAAAAAAGAATCAAAAGGAATCATATTAGGTTTTGCTGGAAGAGAGAAAACAAATGGAATTAAGAAGAGAATGTGACAACTCACAAATTTCAATGAAACAATTAGATTGGAAATTGGAACCAATTCAAGCTTCAATTCTTCATTTAGCTTTCCATGGAAAGTGAGTGGGCCACTTGCTTTGCTGGTAGGTAGTAGCACTCCTGCTCTTGAACTTCTGTTCTTGAAGAGATAAAAAAGTTACCCCAGCCCCTAGTAATCGTGAAGCATCCTTGACACGGGAAAAGTATTCGCAGATAAAAAAGAAATTACTGGTGGCAGTTACATCAAAAGAATTGTCAAGTGCTGTATGGTTTACAGAAATCATAGTCATAAATTCAACATTTTTCCCCTTAAGATTCAGATACACCTAACAGTGAAGGCAATATTATCTTTTTAAACTTTGTACAAATAACTAGTCCGAATTTGAAGGTCTACATATGCTATGCAGTAAAATATGTTGCTCTAAATGGCAATACAAATTTGAAACTAAAATTGAAGGGGTCTCACTATAAAATAAGTGAATAAGGAATATGAAAAAAAAAAAAAAAAAACCCTACTTTATTTCAAATTGAAATGTTAGAGAAAAGGACATTTGAGAAAAATACCAATTTTAGATTATTTTGAGCAAAGAATAGGAATCAAAAGTTAATCTAGATATTTGGAATATGGCAAATCTTGGACCATTCTATGTTGAAGTACATGACCGCTAATTGTTAGAACCAAAAGTAAAGGATTCATAATAGGAATTCTTGAAAGAGAGAAATTAAAAAAAAAAAAAGAAAAAAAAAGAAGACGGGAATGAGAGAACTCACAAATTTCAACGAAACAATTTCGTTGGAATAAATTTTAAATTCCCTCCATTGCGATTCTTGGACCACTCTTGCTGATTCCATATCCCTTGTAAAGCGACCAGTAAGAAACAAAACATCAGGCTTCAATAACCATTCTAGGATACTTCCATCTAGCTTTCCACAGAAAGGGAGCACCTCCTGCATTTCTGATAAGTAGCAGCAGTTCTTGTTCCAGAATTTCAGTTCTTAAGACGATAAAAAGTTACCACAACTCCTCTGCAAAGGCTCCAAAATCAACAAAATTTAATGCCTCCAACTAAGAAGAAATAGGTATCAAACTGGCCAAACAGCTCAGGTAACAAAAAATATATATATTAGGCTCCAACATCATCAAATTTAATGTCTCCAACTAAGGACATATAGGTGCCAAAGCTGGCGCAACAGCTCAGGTAACAAAAGAAATTAGGCTCTGAAATGGGTGCTATGTGACGTATTTTTCACATTGGAAAAAATATCCTCTGATAAATGAGAAATTTTCTGGTGGCTTTTTTATTGGAAGAATTTTTAAGTGCAACATGTGGCTTACAACACTGATACAATTACATCAACACATGAAAACTACATATATATCAGAATATCAAGATGAATATATGCTAAGTAACAAGTTATAAAATGTTGTAGGAAAAGTGAGAGGGAAGAGGGGATAATTGGCTTGAATGATATACTTATCAGATTGAATTAGTTCTCCATTTATTCAAACATAAGCTGAACACAATAGATATGCTGAATTAGTACTGTATTTGTCCACGTGTTACTTTTTAACATCCCATGCTCCTAGAAATTAGTTTAATATATACAAGCAATTAAAAGAGTGAAAGCAAAGGACATTTTTGTTCAGGTTAAGCTATAATAATACCAGATGCACAGAATGACTTTCATGTCAAAGAGTGTCAAACCATAATTCTGTGATCTCACTGCTCAATCTAACTCTATAGTCTATACATTGTCTTGGTGACATATGAACACATATATGGAGTTGACATGCACATCTTTACATAGACTAACAATTTTGCTTATGTAGATATGCACAATGGGTACACAACCAGTCACTGTACAAATATATATAAACTGAATTGGACTAGGCCAAGCACCAATTACGAAGTAAGTTATATACACGCATCTGAAATGGTAAAGAGAAAGCAGACCTGAAGTACCTTGGCATCAGTTGTCATCAAGTTGGTTATTTCCCAAGATGGAATCTTCTTGCAAGCTTCATGATTTAGCCAAAAAAATTTAATTGTGTTAGAAACCTTCAAAAGCTATATAACTATATTAGAACCATTAACACCTTCAGTGCTGTCTAAAACTTTATAAGAAATTTGAGCTTTGCTTCCACTAGTAGAACTGGGGATCACATAACTTCATGGACTAGTTAAACTAACCTTCTAACCCAAACATGAAAACAAAAATCCGCAAGACCTTCTCCCACCCAATGTCTTATTTCATTCTTATGCAACCCAACTCCACTTTCCCACAATAAATTCACTCAAATAAACATAGGAGACCTAAAAACAAGAATTGCTCCATTTATTATTAGAATTTCAGCACATGAAATTGAAAAGAATGAGTATGCTTTCATTCAATGGACACAATCAATTTGACACCAATAAGTGAAGGTTAAAAGAAATGCTGAGAAATAGAATGAGTATGTATGTTATAATGAATAGATTAATCTAACAAATTTTATGAGCATTGGCTGGGATCAGATTTTTTGCAACATTCCACTAATCAAAGTGGTTGGTGAGTTAAATTTCTATTAATTAATTCAAGAAGCATTAATCTAAAATATTTTTTTTATAATTAATCTAAAATGTTAAGATGTGAAATTTAAGAATAGCCCTTTTAAAAATAAAAAATTACATAAATAAATTGGAGGCCAGTAGGAAATGGAATATACTTGTAGTCCAGGTATAAGTAGACTTACTAATCATGTCTATCATCTTCAGAGTCGTCAAAGTCTTCAGAGTCCTCAAAATCCTTCCCTTTGATGTATTTTCCTTTGATTTTGATGTTTGGAATATGGGCAATCTGGAACCACTTTGCGCCGCTTCACTGTGCACAACTTTTCTCTAAATTGGGGCAACTAGTAATGTGCAAATGTTTTGAATCGGTGAGGTGTAGCATGACCTAGCCCAATTTAACAAAATTTATTTCCAACTTAACAAAGCCCTGAAAACAAGAACTGGTCCATGCATTATTAGAATTCCAGCTCATGAAATTGAAAAGAATGAGTATGTTTTCATCAATGGGCATAACAAATTTGACACCAATAAGTGAAGGTAACAAGAAATGCTGAGAAAAAGAACTGAGTATGTATGTTATCATGATAATTGCCAGGAGGACATGCATTTTTTGCAACATTCTAGTAATCAGAGTAATTAATTAAAGAAGCATTAATCTAAAATATTTATTTTTTTTATAATTAATTTAAAATGTTAAGATGTGAAATTTAAGAATAGCCCTTTTACTATGCATCGTATAAGTACGCTTACTAATCATCTCTATCATCTTCCAAGTCGTCTAAGTTGTCAAATTCTTCATAGTCAGAGTCGTCAAAGATTTCAAAGTCTTCAGAGTACACAGAATCCTTCCCTTGGATGTATTTTCCATTGATTTTGATGTTTGGAATATGGGAAATCTGGAACCATTCTTCTCCACTCCCCTCTGCACATCTTTTCTCTAAGTTGGGGCAATCAACAATGTGTAGGTGTTTTGATTTGGTGAGGTGGAACATGGGAAGATACATCAGGTTGTTGATGTAGAGAAGAGAGCTTTTTTTTTTAAGGGAAGAAAGATTGCCCAACCAATCAGGCAAAGCTTTCATTCCGTTAAATTTTTTTATCCACAGCTCTTCAAGGGCAGTGAAGAGTTGAATTTTGTTTGGGAGAGAGTTGAGTGTAGGACTCCCACGCAATAATTACTGGTGGCAGTTACTCAAAAGAATTGTCAAGTGCTGCTAACAATGGCTTACAAATATCATAGTTAAATATTTTTTTTTTTGATAAATAATAAAGATATATATTGAAGACCACTACCATATGCAAAAAAACATAAGGCATAGAGAAAAATACAAAGAGAAAAGAAAGGAAACGATACTAAATACACAAGAGAGAGCTAAGGATCATAGGGAGAGAATCATTAGAGGTGAATCCTCAAGCCCTAGACCAGTCAAACATAGAGCCACTGAAACAAGCCAAAAGCTGGTCATCCGAACTTTCCATATCCTCACAAGTCCTCCTATTTCGCTCCCTCCAAAGACACCACATCAAGCATAAAGGAGCAAAATTCCAAATGCTAGACAAATGCTTTCCAGGCCAATTCCACCAACCAAATAAAGTATCTGCAACCAATCTTGGCAAGACCCAAGAAAACCCAAAAGATCTAAATACCAAACTCCACAACTGATAAGCCTTACCATAATGTAGTAATAAATGATCCACCGTCTCCCCATTACTACGGCACATGATACACCAGTCGACAAAAACCATCCTTCTACCCCTCAAATTATCACCTGTAAGGATCCTATCCCATACAGCAATCCACACAAAGAAGGAAACACGCCGCGGAGCCTTAACCTTCCAAACACCTTTCCAAGGAAAAATAATGGGCAAGGGGCTTCTCAACTTATTGTAAAATGATCCGACATCAAAATCCCCATTCATTGTCAACTTCCATCGCATACGATCTTCGTTCTCAGTAGGAGGTAGATTTGAGCCCAAGGTACGGAGAAAATCATCCACACCACCCATCTCCCAATCATTTGGTCTCCGAGTAAAATGAACATCCTAACTTCTTCGTTCCTCTATCCCCAACCGTTCAAGAGAAGAGTCCACCGATGCCTCTTTATTGGATGCAATCCCATACACACTCGGAAAAGTCAATCTAAGTGGAGAATCCCCACACCATTGATCTGTCCAAAACTTCACTCTATCTCCCATCCCTACCTCAAAGCGAATATTCTTGCTAAAATCCTCCCATCCCATGCGGATACTTCTCCACAAACCACTCCCATGTACCCCTCTACCTAGCTTGGAAGTCCATCCCCCCCATTCTTCCCTAAACTTGAGGGCTACAACCTTTCTCCAAAGCCTTGTCTCCTCAATCCCAAACTACCATAACCACTTCCCTAATAAGGCTTTATTAAGAGTAATTAATTTTCTTACTCCTAACCCACCGTTTTTCAAAGGTGCACACACCTTGTCCCATCCTACCAAATGTGTCTTGGAGTCCCCCACAAGAAATCCCTTTGCAGCCTCTCAATTTTATTGGCCACATGCGTAGAAATGGTAAAAAGGGATAAATAATAAGTGGGAAGGCTTTGGAGAATATTAATAAAGAATACAAAAACATATGGGGGGTGATAATTCAAATGAATTACTTTTTTAAAAAAATTCTTAATTTTTGAAAAATATTTGATGCGCTAAAAGAAACCCAACCATCACGGAATCACCACAATGAAATAGAGCTAAAAATTGAAGATACACAAAAATTATGCAATAAATATATGTTACATAAATATGAATTAATGGTTTGACATAAAACTATTTGGACATCGTTAACCCAAGAATATGGTAATATATATATAGAACAAATCATGAACAGTGAGTCAACTTCATAGCAAATAGGAGAGAACATAGAAATTATAAATGACTTCGAGCTTAGAATAGGAATGTAGAATGTATCAAAGGTTTTTCTTAATCACAGGAACATGGGAAATCTTAGAACCTTTTGTGCTAAACTACATGACCTCTAATTGGGACAATGAAAGATCACAGGTATTTGTAATTTAGCAATGCAATGAGCCACTTACACCATAAGCAGATATTGCAGCTTCTTGCAAATGTACAGCTCATGTAAAAACAATAGGTGGCTTTCCACTTACTGTCTAAGACATTCTCAAATATGTTAGGGTAGAGTCCATCCACATATATAATAGCCTAATTTTCACCATTGACATATGACTGACCAAAAAGAAGATTGGTTCTTTTCCATTTCCTTTTATATTACAAAAGAACTTCTACCATGTCAGATATTTTAATTGTTTGAAACTTACCGGTCATCCATCTTAATAATGTACATGATCTTCAGATAGCTTCTTGTTTAATACATTCATAAAAATAGATATTTGGAATGTGGGAAATCCTTGAGCACTGTGCACCACACCCCTTTGCACATTTTTCAATTAATTTGGGGCAATGACAGGATATTTAGCTCTTCGGTTGGATTCGGGGTGGGTTAAAAGCTCCATGAATAAATGTTTCCTCCAGCTGAACACATTAGATATGCCAGTGCCTGCATATTGAGGTAACATATTTAACTGATTAATAAATTTTTAGTTCTTTGAATAATGAGAATCCATGTTTTGTTAGTTTTGTTAGCTTTTTAACATCCCAGGCTCCTAGTTCGTTATATCCATGTCAACAACTAAAAGTGTCAAAGCAAAGGACATTTCATACTATTCAAGCTAAGTATAATAACACATATATGGAGTATAATAACTAATATAACGCACAGAAATGACTTTCATATTAAATACTGTCAAACTACAATTCATTGATCTGACTGTTCTGGTGATATATGAACACATATATGGATTATAGGTTTGACATAAAACTCTTCCAAGATCGTCAATCAAAGAATATGGCAATATATTTAAAGCAAAAAAGAGAAAGCATAGCAGAGAACAAATCATGAGCAGTTAGACGACTTCAAAGTGAAACAACAGACAGTAGGAGGTTTGAGAGAACATACCAATTTTAAATTATTTGACCTTAGAGCAGGATGTATCAAATATTTATCTTAATAACTGGAAAATGAGCAATCTTTGACCAGTTTGTGCTAAGCTACATGACCTCTAATTGACACAATGAAAGATCACTGATATTTTAATTTAGTGATGCAATGAGCTACTCACACCATAAGCAGATATTGCAGCTTATCCTAAATGTATAGTTTACTGCAGAAAATATTCTCCCTATTTGGTTATGTGATTTTCAAATACGTTAGTGTAGTGTGTTCAAGTAGATGAAGAGGAGATAAATGATTAGTCCATCCACATTTATAACAGCCTATTTTTCACTATCAATACGATATTGACTGATGAGAATGATTCTTTCACTTTTCTTTTTTTTGATAGGTAATAAGAGATATATTAAACCCAAAGAAAAACATAATAAAGCAAATACAATGTGTTCATGATGGTGAACACAAGGAAATGCAACCAACAAACAATTACAACAAAAAACTTAAAGAGCAATACTAAGAGAAGAAATAAACTCCAAAATAGTAGCACAATCCGAGAAGCCCCAACACCTAGACCAATCAAATAAAGTCTTTAGGCATAGAGCTTGTAATTGAGCCAAGGATTTCTCGGTATCCTCAAAAGAGCGCCTATTTCTTTCCGTCCAAACAATCCACATCAAACAGGCAGGAACCATATTCCAAATGTCAGAATTAAATTTACCCAGCCAATAGCTCCAACAAAACACCAAGCTTTCCACAAAGCCTGGCAAGACCCAATGGGTCCCAAAGACCTGAAGCATATAAACCCACAGAGAGTGAGCTACAGGACAATGGAGGAGCAGATGATCCACAGTTTCCTCATTCTGATGACACATACAACACCAATTCACCAAAGTGCGGCCCCTAAGCATGAGATTATCCAATGTAAGGATTTGCCCATGAACTGCTGTCCACATAAAAAATGCCACCCTCTTAGGGATCTTAGCTTTCCAAACACCCTTCCATGGAAAATTGGAGGCAGCTGCACCCCTCATGCTATGGTAATAGGACCGGGTATCAAACTTGCCATTCCCGTTGAGACACCAATGAGAAGTGTCACTTCCACCACCCCTAGGGATCCGAGATTGAATGAACTCAAGGAAAGAGAAGGCAGCCTCTAATTCCCTTTCATGAAAATCCCTATGAAATCTCAAATTCCAAATTCTAACGTTTCCACCCTCCTGGAAGCATAATACATCAGAAATGCAAGTTTCCTTGTCATTAGAACACACATACAACTGAGGATAAAGCCTTTTAAGTGAGTTATCTCCCGCCCACTTATCATGCCAAAAAAGAATACGAGTGCCATCACCCACCACTAGGGCCACATGTTTGGAGAAAATCTCCCAACCATCATGAATACCACGCCATAGACTACATCCATGGGCCCCTCTACAAATTTTAGCAGTCCACCCCCCTTGATCCTCTCCATATTTAGAAGCAATAACCCTCCTCCAAAGATGAGTGCCTTCTCGCCCAAACCTCCATAACCATTTCCCCAACAAGGCTTTATTAAAATGCACTAACTTCCTGATCCCCAAACCCCCCAAGTTAATTCATTTTTCCTCTGGCTGAATACAATAGATATGCTGTCCCTAGTATCTACACTTAATGGCAACTTTTGTATTGATTAAAGGAGAAATGAAGGAATTGGGAGCAATTAAAAAAAAAAAAAACACTCTTATGTTGTTTTTAAGGAGTGTGTTAGAAAAGAAAGGAGGATGAGGTGAGAGAACTTACTGGTCATCCATCTTAATAATATATATGATCTTCAAACTGCTTCTTCTTTGATAAATTCAACAAAAAATTATATTTGGAATGTGGGAAGGAAATCCTAGACCACCCACTTTGCACCGCTCCCCTTTGCACATCTTTCCTTTAATTTGGGGCAGTGATGGATATTCTTCTCTTCCGTTTTCTTGGCAGTATTAAAGCTCCATGATTAAATTTTTCCTCCAGCTAAACACAATAGATATGCTGTACCCAGTGCCTGCATATCAAGGCAACATATTTAATTGATTGAATAATCTTTTAATTCTTTCAACATGAGAATCCATTTGTTGTTACTTTTGTTAGCTTTTCAACATCCTAGGGTCCTAGCAATTAGTTTTTCATATCCATGTGAGCAACTAAAAGTGTCAAAGTGAAAGACATTTCACACTGTTAGCTAAGCAATAACAATACTAGACGCACAGAATGACTTTCATATCAAAAATTGTAAAACTACAATTCATCAATCCAACTGTACTCAATCTATACATTGTTTTGGTGACATATGAACACATATCTGGGGTTCACATGCACAACTTTACATGGACTAAAAGTTTTGTTTATGCAGATATGCACATTGGCTACAAAACACACTGACTATATATAAATACAGTTCGAAGTAAATTATATATACAAATCCCAAATGGTAAAGAAAAAACAGATCATATGTACCTTGGCATCAGTTGAATCGAGTTGATTATTATCCCAGATGCAAACAGATCATATGTACCTTCATATATTTGATAGTTTGCAAAACTCAGCACTCTATCAGCAGTCAGCAACAATCACCTCGATTTCGTTGGATTCATACACAAACTTCTCTTACTCATCACAGCTATAAGTAGTCCCAGTGCAACTCTGATTATCAGCCCAACCCCAGCTTCCTCCTTGTCCTTGAAGATTGCTCCCTCAATATTAATCCTCTGTTCATCAGCTTGCAATTATAATCAATTGTTCCGCCAGCTGGAAACAAAAGGCATATTGTCTCAATTGCATTTGCCTACACATGACATCAATACAATTATGTCAAGAAGTAAAGAGTCTTGGGAAAGTAGAATAGACGAATGAAGAAATAGGAGTCAGCTAGAAGTATGATTGCCTATTTCAAAAGTAGGCTCAAAACAATCATGGAAGATCCAAATAGAGTCCTCGATCTCCACAGCTCCTTTTATCTCTTGTGGGGACTAACTACGATTGACAAAAGGTTTCATCTGTGACGAATGGCACCAAAGGTTTCATCACAGGACTTAAGTGGTCATTAATTGTCTATAGTTTCAAAAAATAAATATTAAACCAAGTAGAACCTGAATCTATCTGATCTGTTTTTGGTTAGCATCCTCAATAACCAATAACATCCAACTCATTCACAAGAATCACAACTTACCCATTTGTTAAAATAAAATAAATATAAAATAATTAAGAAACTAGCAAACTTATGCATAACCAGGCACTTCAGTGAGATATTAACATTTATTGCATCTTGCCTTTTCTAAATTGCTATGGAAGTTGTCAGAATGTTTCAACAACATGGTCAGTTATAGATACTGGTCCATCACCTTATATGCAAGCGAGTGGGCTCTATCCTCCAAACAAATGCATGATCTAGATCAATCAGAATGGTCACCTGTTGGGTATGAAATTAATGTAAAGCTTACAGGAAGAAAACACCAAAATAGATGGAAAACCTTAATTGAATCTAATTATATGAGAGTTAATGGACTTAAGAAAAGGCTTCATAGTCTTTTACTCAAGGTTTCAAAGTGTTGCAAATATTGTATTCGCTCTCTCATTCTCTCTTCTCTCAATTTTTTATTTTATTTTATTTTTTTATAATTTATTGTTATCTTTAATTATTTACTTATAGATTCTAAATAATTAACAGAGAAACCTCGCAGGTGATACCCGGGAGTAAATCAACCAGGAAAAGGCCATGAAAATCATAGAAAAGGCAGCAGGCAACTTCAACCACTGCAGCCGGTGCTAATGGTGTGTCATCTTCACCCACCACACAAAACAGTAGAGATTATTTTAAACTTTTGACCATTAAGATCTGAAAATTGTTAAACTTTTTTGGCATGAATGATATACTTATCAGATTGAATTAGTACTCTAATTATTCAAACATAAGAGATGATTTGAGAAAACTTACCAAATCTTATAAGCTTCCATTAGCTTGCGGCTAGATTAAAACTCCATAAATAAATTAATTTTTCCTCTGGCTGAAAACAATAGATATGCTGTCCCTAGTGTCCACATGTTGTTAGTTTTTTAACATCCCATGCTCCTAGCAATTAGTTTAATATATACATGTTAGCAATTAAAAGAGTGAAAGCAAAGGACATTTGTTCAGGTTAAGCTATAATAATACCTGATGCACAGAATGACTTTCAAGTCAAAGGGTGTCAAACCATAATTCTATGATCTGACTACTCAATCTAACTCTATACATTGTGGTGCGGACACCACATGATGTCACATCTGTGGAGATTATCTTTATCATTTATGTTATTTTTATTTGGATTTATCTTTAGTATTGGATTAGTATTTGAGACTGTTTAGGATTATCATATTAGTATTTGAGATTGTTTAGGATTTGTTTAGGAGAGTTTATCTTTATCCTGGAAGCTGTTTATAAAGCTCCAGATGGTTCCTTTTGTACGTTACAGATTATTATTATTATTATTGAGATTATTTGCGTATTTGTTTGGTGGTGATTCCAAACTCCTTAGGTGGGAAGCCTAAGGTTCATTGGTAGGACTAATCTAGGTGGGAAGCCTAGGTTGTCCTGCATCAACTTGATAGTGGAAGTTGCATTAATGCAGTTTCTTCTAAACTTGTCTCCCTCCTCAGTTTGAAGTTAGTTGCCCATCCTAAGCCCTATAAGGTTTCTTGGGTAGATGATTCATCTATCACCATCAAGGATAGGTGTCTTGTTCCTATTCATATCCTCTCATACAAGGCTCAGATTTCATGTGATGTGATTCCAATGGATGTAGGACACATAATTTTGGGACGACCATGGCTCTATGATTTAGATGTCACTCTATATGGTCGCTCGAACTCTTGTTCCTTCATGCACAATGGACAACGGATTAAGCTTAACCCAGTCAAGACTAAGTTTGTTAGTGCAAGTAAGGCTAGAGAAGAGCCCAAAAAGCAAAATATGAACCTTATTAGTCCAAAAGAACTTGAGAGAGCTGTCAATCAAGACTCCATCATCTTTGCTTTGGTTGTTAAAGAAGCTGCACTAGATAACTTTGAAGAACCTAGAAAAGAAGTACGTTCAGTACTTCAAGAGTTCCAAGATGTCTTCCCTAAGGAGCTTCCAAATCAGTTGCCTCCTATGCGTGATATTCAACACGCCATAGATCTTGTCCCGGGAGCAGCACTCCCAAATTTGCCCCACTATAGAATGAACCCTCCTCAACATGATGAGATGGTTAGACAAGTGGATGAGCTCTTGCACAAAGGATTTGTGCGTGAAAGCTTAAGCCCATGTGCAGTCCCTGCACTCTTGACCCCAAAGAAAGATGGATCCTGGAGAATGTGCGTGGATAGTCGCGCAATCAATAAGATTACTGTGAAGTATCGTTTTCCTATCCCTAGGTTAGATGATATGTTTGATATGATGTCAAGAGCCACAATCTTTTCGAAGATTGATTTGAAAAGTAGATACCATCAAATTAGGATTTGCCCAGGTGATGAATGGAAGACTGCTTTTAAGACAAAGGACGGTCTATATGAGTGGCTTGTGATGCCCTTTGGTTTATCAAATGCTCCTAGTACTTTTATGAGAATGATGACACAAGTACTAAGGTCTTTTATGGGAAAATTTGTGGTAGTGTACTTTGATGACATCCTCATTTATAGTAAACCAAAAGAGCAACATTTGGACCATCTTAAACAAGTTTGTTCCACTTTGAGGAAAGAAAACTTGTATGCCAACCTCAAGAAATGCTCTTTCTTCAGTGATAGTGTCATTTTCTTAGGTTTTGTGGTCTCCTCCAAAGGGGTTTCTGCTGACCCAGAAAAGGTCAAGGCCATAGTGGATTGGCCCGAACCCAAGAACATTCATGAGGTTCGCAGTTTTCATGGGCTTGCAACTTTCTATCGCCGCTTCATACGTGGATTTAGTACAATCATGGCACCAATCACTGATTGTATGAAGCAAGGCGAATTCCAATGGTCAAATGCTGCTGGTAAAGCATTTCAAGAAATCAAGAAAAAGATGACAGAAGCACCGGTGATGCGCCTACCAGACTTTGATAAGGTCTTTGAAGTGGAATGTGATGCGTCTGGTGTAGGCATAGGAGGAGTTCTTAGCCAAGATTGTCACCCTATAGCTTACTTTAGTGAGAAATTAAATGAGGCTAAGAAGAAGTATTCAACATATGACAAAGAACTCTATGCTGTGGTACAAGCTTTAAGATATTGGAGTCATTATTTGACACCCCATGAGTTTGTCATTTACTCTGATCATGATGCTCTCCGCCACATCAATTCCCAAAAGAAATTAAATGCTCGACATATCCCTTGGGTTGAATATTTGCAAAGATTCTCTTTTGTTTTGAGACATAAATCTGGTGTTGAGAATAAGGTAGCTGATGCTTTGAGTCGTCGAGTCACCTTACTTTCTGTGATGAGCACAAAAGTCATAGGGTTTGAGAAGTTGAAAGAGGAGTATGAATCTTGCCCAGATTTTGGAGAAGTGTACACTACACTTAGGACTGAACATCTTCAGGTTGTTGATGATTTTATCCTCCGAGATGGCTACTTGTTTAAAGCCGATAAGCTTTGTATCCCCCGCACATCAGTTAGAGACTTTTTGGTTTGGGAAGTGCACGCGGGAGGACTTTCAGGACATTTTGGACGTGATAAGACAATTGAAGAGGTAGAGAGGCAGTTCTATTGGCCAAGTCTTAAGAGGGATGTTGCTAAGATAATTGGTCAGTGTCGTCAATGTCAGTTAGCTAAGCATTGCAAGCAAAATACTGGCCTTTACACTCCTCTACCAGTTCCACACCGTCCTTGAGAGGATATTAGCATGGACTTTATACTAGGTCTTCCCCGTACCCTTAGAAAGTTTGATTCCATCTTTGTAGTGGTAGACCGGTTCTCTAAAATGGCTCATTTTCTTCCATGCTCTAAGACTTCTGATGCATCCAAGGTAGCCAAGATTTTCTTTGATGAGATTGTTAAGTTGTATGGGTTACCTAAAACAATTGTGTCAGATAGGGATGTTAAATTCATGGGTTACTTTTGGAAGACCCTTTGGCACATGATGGGGACAAAGTTGAAATTCTCCACAGCATATCATCCTCAAACTGATGGTCAAACTGAGGTTGTCAATAGGAGTCTAGGAAATCTCTTGAGGTGTCTCATAGGTGAGAATGGTAAGACTTGGGAATCTATACTCCCTGTAGCCCAATTTGCATACAACAACTCAGTCAATAGGTCCATAGGTATGAGCCCATTTGAAGTTGTTCATGGTTATACACCTAGGAGACCTTTAGACCTTCTCCCAATGTCCTCACATGATAGGGTTTCTGTGTCTGCAGTAGAGTTTGCTAGTCACATGCATGAGCTACATAACGAGATCAACAAACGAATTCATGCTAGTAATCTTAAGTATAAGACTCAGGCTGATTTACATCGACGTCATTTAGACTTTGATGTAGGAGATTATGTTATGATTCGTATCAGGCCTGAACGGTATCCTTCAGGAACCGTTAAGAAACTGCAGGCCCGCAGTGCTGGCCCATTCAAGGTATTAAAGAAACTTGGACCTAATGCTTATGTGATTGATATACCTTCAGACTACGGTATTAGTTCTACTTTTAATATTGCTGATTTAATTGCTTTTAAAGGTCCAGCAATTATTCCCTATGACCCTTTTGATGCTTCACCCTCCCCTTCTTTGACTAACCATGTCCCTAGCCCTACACCATCTTGTTTCCAAAAGGCACATAAAGATATTATTGATGTTATTTTGGATGAGCAGTCTCTTTTCACTAGGGATGGAACAATTCAGCGCTTCTTGGTTCGCTGGCGAGGACGGCCTGATTTTAACTGTACATGGATCACCAGAGAGGAGTTACAGCAGCTTGTTCCCGCTCTTTTGGAGGCTTACTTGGATTCACTTGCTACCACTTCATCTCTACCTCCTATCACCCGCACATATGAGCGTCGACGGAGGCGCCATGCTGACCCAGTGAGCTTGTGGCTTGATGGAGCTTATTTTGATGTCACTTGATCCTAGGAGTTTTACTCGACGGGGTCAAGTTTCTCCCACCCCAGGGGAGTTGGTGCGGACACCACATGATGGCACATCTGTGGAGATTATCTTTATCATTTATGTTATTTTTATTTGGATTTATCTTTAGTATTGGATTAGTATTTGAGACTGTTTAGGATTATCATATTAGTATTTGAGATTGTTTAGGATTTGTTTAGGAGAGTTTATCTTTATCCTGGAAGCTGTATATAAAGCTCCAGATGGTTCCTTTTGTACATTACAGATTATTATTATTATTATTGAGATTATTTGCGTATTTGTTTGGTGGTGATTCCAAACTCCTTAGGTGGGAAGCCTAAGGTTCATTGGTAGGACTAATCTAGGTGGGAAGCCTAGGTTGTCCTGCATCACATTGTCTTGGTGACATGAACACATATATGGAGTTGACATGCACACCTTTACATAGACTAACAATTCTGTTTATGCAGATAGGCACAAGGGGTACAGAACCCAGTCACTGTACAAATATATATAAACCGAATTGGATCTCGCAAAGCACCAATTAATTAAGAAGTTATATGCATGTATCTGAAATGGTAAAGTGAAAGCAGACCTGAAATACCTTGGCATCATTTGTCATCAAGTTGGTTATTTTCCGAGATGGAATCTTCTTGCAAGCTTCATGATTTAGCCAAAAAAATTAAAATGTGTTAGAAACGTTCAAAAGCTAAAACCGATATATAAATATATTAGAACCATCAACACCTCCAGTGCTGTCTAAAACTTTATAAGAAATTTAAGCTTTGCTTCCACTAGTAGAACTGGGGATCACATAACTTCATGGACCAGTAAAACTGACCTACCAACCCAAACTTGAAAACAAAAAACCGCAAGACCTTCTCCCACCCAACGTCTAATCTCATTCTTATGCAAGCCAACTCCACTTTCCCACAATAAATTCACTAAAATAAACATTGGAATTATGACCCTACAGCCCAAATTAACAAAATCTATTTCCAACTTTTACAAAAACCTAAAAACAAGAACTGCTCCATGTATTATTAGAATTCCAGCTCATGAAATTGAAAAGAATAAGTATGCTTTCATCAACGGACGTAATCAATTTGACACCAATAGGTGAAGGTTACAAGAAATGTTGAGAGGCAGAATGAGGATGTATGTTATCATGAATGGATTAATCTAACAAATTTCATGAGCATTGGCTGAGATCAGATTTTTTGCAACATTCCAGTAATCAGAGTGGTTGGTGAGTTAAATTTCTATTAATTAATTCAAGAAGCATTAATCTAAAATGTATTTTTTTTTATAATTAATCTAAAATGTTAAGATGTGAATTTTAAGAATAGACCTTTTGAAAATAAAAAATTACACAAATAAATTGGAGGCCAATAGGAAATGGAATATACTTGTAGTAAGAGTCTCTTCAGAGTCATCAAAGTCTTCTTCATCTTCAGAGTCGTCAAATTCGTTAGAGTCAGGGTCGTCAAAGTCTTCAGAGTCGTCAGAATCCTCTCTCCCTTTGATGTATTTTCCATTGATTTTGATGTTTGGAGTATGGGCAATCTTTAACCACTCCGTGCTGCTCCCATCTGCACATCTTTTCTCTAAATTGGGGCAATAAGCAATGTGCAAATGTTTTAAATTGGTGAAATGTAGAATGGGAAGACACATCAGCTTTTGGCAGAAGTAAAGAGACAGCTTTTGAAGAGAAGAAGGAATGCCCAACCAATCAGGCAAAGCTTCCATTCCGTCAAAGTTCTCTATCCACGGCTCTTCAAGGGAACACCCAGCTTTGACAACCATTCCAGGATACTTCCATCTAGCTTTCCATAGAAAGGGAACACCTCCTGCATTGCTGATAGGTAGTAGCAGTTCTTGTTCCAGAATTTCAGTTCTTAAGACAATGAAAACTTACCACAGTTTCTCTGCAAACGCTCCAACATCATCAAAATATAATGCCTCCCAAACAAAGAAATAGGTGTCAAAGCTGGCAGAAATGGGTGCTATGTGAAGTATCCTTGACATTGGAAAAAATATCCTCTGATAAATGAGAAATTTTCTAGTGGCTCTTACAACACTGATACAATGACATCAACACATGAAAACTACATATATATATATATATATCAGAATATCAAGATGAGTAGGAGCTAAGTAACAAGTTATAAAATGCTGTAGGAAAGAGGGAAGAGGGGATAATTGGCATGAATGATATACTTATCAGATTGAATTAGGTATGATGTCCCTATTGTCTGCATGTTGTTAGTTTTTTAACATCCCATGCTCCTAGCAATTAGTTTAATATATGCATGTTAGCAATTAAAAGAGTGAAAAGCCAAGGACATCTGTTCAGGTTAAGCTATAATAATACCAGACGCATAGAATGACTTTCATGTCAACAAATACTGTCAAACCATAATTCAGTGATCTGACTCCTCAATCTAACTCTACACATTGTCTTGGTGACATATGAACACATATATGGAGTTGACAAGCACACCTTTACATAGACTAACAATTTAACAATTTGGTTTATGTAGATATGCACACAATGGGTATGGAACCCAGTGACTGTACAAATATATATAAACTGAATTGGATCTCGCAAAGAACCAATTAAGAAGTAAGTTATATACATGTATCTGAAATGGTAAAGAGAAAGCAGACCTGAAGTACGTCAACTCCAGTAATCATCAACTAGGTAATTTTCCCAGTTGGAATCTTCTTGCAAGCTTCATGAGTTAGCCAAAAAAATTTAAATGCGTTAGCAACCTTCAAAAGCTAAAGACGATATATAAATATATTAGAACCATCAACACTTTCAGTGCTGCCTGTCTAAAACTTTATAAGAAATTTAAGCTTTGCTTCCACTAGAAGAACTGGGGATCACATAACTTCATGGACCAATAAAACTGACCTTCCAACCCAAACATGAAAACAAAAATCCGCAAGACCTGCTCCCACTCAGTGTCTCATCTCATTCTTATGCAACCCAACTCCACTTTCTCACAATAAATTCACTCAAATAAACATAGGAATTATGACCCTGTAGCCCAAATTAACAAAATCTATTTCCAACTTTTACAAAGACCTAAAAACAAGAACTACTCCATGTATTATTAGAATTCCAGCTAATGAAATTGAAAAAAATGAGCATGCTTTCATCAATGCACATAATCAATTTGACACCAATAACTGAAGGTTAAAAGAAATGCTGAGAAAAAGAATCAGTATATATGTTATCATGAATGGACAAAAAGCAGGCTCTGATAATTGCCCAGAGGACATGCATTTTGAAGTGCAAAGTTTCAGATTTTTTGCAAAATTCCAGTAATCAGAGTGGTTGGTGAGATAAATTTCTATTAATTAATTCAATATGCATTAATCTAAAATATATTTTTTTATAATTAACTTAAAATGATAAGATGTGAAATGGAAATGGAATATACTTCTAGTCCAAATATAAGTACACTTACTAATCATCTTCACAGTAGTCCAAGATGTTAAATTCTTCATAGTCAGAGTTGTCAAAGCTGTCAAAGTTGTCAGAGTCATCAGAGTCCTTCCCTTGGATGTATTTTCCATTGATTTTGATTTTTGGAATATGGACAATCTGGAACCACTCTGCGCCGCTCCCTTCTGCACATCTTTTCTCTAAATTGCGGCAATCATCAATGCGCAGATGTTTTAAATTGCGGCAATCATGAATGGGAAGATACATTAGCTTTTTGCAGTAGCAAAGAGACAACTTTTGAAGAGAAGAAAGATAGCTCAACCAATCAGGCAAAGCTTCCATTCCGTTAAAGTTCTGTATCCGCAGCTCTTCAAGGGCAATGAAGAGTTGAATTTTGTTCGGGAGAGAGTTGAGTGTAGGACTCCCATGCAATCTTAGCTTTTTGAGGGACGCGTTCGAGTATTGAATGAAAGGATAACGCAGAATCGGGAAAGCATCCAACTCTTCAATAAACCCACCAATTACCAAAGTCTTTAAGCGGCCCTCTCGCTGTGAAAGCTTCAGTCTTTGATAAGGAGAGTTGCTAAGTTTTAAATTAATAAGACAATGAAATAGTTCTCCTAAATCTGGAATTGATTTCAGATTCGGACAGTCCTCAATCTTCAAATATTGAAGAGAAGTACAGAATTGTAGCCCACTGGGTAGTTCATCAATACCACACCCCATTATCTCCAAGTGTCGAATAACTGACGGGACACTTGGCAAATACCTTAGATCACGACAATAGAATACTACGAACTTCTGAAGGGAACCGCAGGTGTGCAGTGATTCTGGAAGTGATTTCAGATTCGGACAGTCCTTAATCTTCAAAAATTGAAGAGATGTACAGAATTGTAGCCCACTGGGTAGTTCTTTAAAACCACATTTTATTATCTCCAAGTGTCGAATAAATGATGGGACACCTAACAAAGAACTCAGGTCTGGACAACTCTCAACTACCAGTTTCTGAAGGGAAACGCAGGTGTAAAGTGAGTCTAACAAATATCTTAGTTTAGGACAGTCTTTAATGGTGAAGTCCTCAAGGCAAGGAAACACCAACACCTCACCTGCGCTTGTCAACTCCTTTGCATCCTTCCACTCTTCTAGGGTTTCCATCCAATCCAATTTGAGTATTCTCAATGCCGGAAATAATTTTGTAGTAGTATTTCTGTAACTCCCATCACTATAACAGTAAAACTCACTTCCTATACTTCTTACCCTCCACATTCCCCCCATTTCAAGAACCCTAAGACAAGGTAATTGCCCCAGAGTGGGAACTTCTTCACATAGAGCACACCCATTCAAATAGATCTGAATCAAATCGTGATATAGCGATGACAAACCAACCCATGATGGGAATTTCTTTCCAAAATAATCTTTGATTCTTAAGCTTTTCAACTTTGGGTGGGGCTGGAGGCCTTCTAACACCTTTTCATCTTTATCATAGTTGTCCTTTGCCCTTAGATAATTCCAGTTTAATCCCAACTTGAATATTTCCTTTTCTATTAATTTTGCACTTTTCACTTTTTCCTCATGTTCCACCATATTTAGATTCCTTATTTCTATTTCTCCTCTGAGATTCTTTAAAGGTCCCAATTCTGTAATAAAATAACCTTCATTTGGACCCACAACAAAAATTGGCAGTGTTTGAAGGCATGTCAACCGCCCCATATTCTTAGGAGTTTCATGGTAATCCATCTTAATATGAATATGTCTTAACATAATCAAATTGCTTAGATCTTCTGGAAGAAAGAACTGTCCGGAATAACCAATATTTCCTTCAATTCTTAAAGTTTGCAAATTGTAGAGTTTGGTGATAGATTTTGGTAATTCCTTAATTGTAGTTTGAGAGATGTGAAGAAGCCTCAAATGTATTAATTGCTCAATTGAATCGGATATCTCATGGCTTGATAATTTTAAAACACGTAAGCATTTAAAATTTGATAACATGATGCCAAAGTTGAAATGTTTTAAAATTAATGTGCGCAATTTTGTGAAACCATCTCCACTAAATGAAGTTTCTAGTGTTGTTTTGTCATCAAGTCGGACAAATAAAGGTTGTATGCCACTAACATTATCCACTGAATCTCCCTCCAAAATTAGAGTTTCAGATTTTGAAATTAAGAGTGCAAAATCATGCACCAAATCATGCATTTTGCAACTATCAATATTACCGTAGGCATCCTTTCTAGCATTTTGGAAAAAGGAAGTGGCCAACAAAATATTGAAATACATGTTACCAATATCTTCCATCACCATATTAGCTTCTTTACCTAATTCAAGTAACCCTTCAGCCATCCAATATTGAATTAGTTCATCCTTTCTCATGTCATCATCTTTAGGGAATATTGCACAATATGCGAAACATCGTTTTAAAAATGGTGTTGGAAGATGATCAAAGCATAACTTAAGCACAGGAAAGATGTCATTATTATCTTCATCTAAAAAATCCCAAATTTTATTATTTTGAATCTCTAGCCATTCGATTTTATCAAATTTAAAGTACATTGTTCCCCCTAAAACTCTTGCAGCCAATGGAACCCCTCCACATCTTTTAGCAATTTCCCTGCCAATAACCTCCAAATCTAAATCTAATGGAATTCTTCCATTTGTGAATGATCTTTTCTTGAATATGGACCAACAATCATCTCTTGATAATTTTTCCAATTGATGTTTGGAATGTGTCTTCATAATTTCAGCCACATTATCACTACGGGTTGTAACAACAATATTATTTCCTATGCTTGAATTATATTTTGACAAGTAACCCTTTAAAGAATCCCATTTCTCAAGATCTTCATCCTGCACATCATCAAGAATGAGAAGATATTTTATTGCCCTCAACTTTTCTGCACATATTTGATGGATTTTATCACATATTGAAACACTCAAGTCTTCTTCACGAGATTTAAGAATCTCTCTTAAAATCCCTTCAACATTGAAATGTTTACCAACATTTACCCACGCTAGTACATCAAAATGTTTCTTTATTAGTTCATTGTCATACACAAGTTTTGCTAAAGTTGTCTTTCCAAGGCCTGCCATACCCACTATAGGGAGAACAGAGATAACTTGTTGATTGCTTGAACTAATAAGTATGTTTACCATTTTTTTGACATCGTATTCTCTTCCTACAACTTCTGAATCATCGAGGAGGGGGTCTATATTCATGTCCAAGCTAATTTTGGGGTTTGAATTCACCAACTCCATTCTAAGACCAAAGCCAGCTACGTCATGCACAATTTTATCCAATAACTGTTTGATGGTCTTAAGTTTATCAGGATTACAAAATGAAAAGCTACGCACCTGATCCACCATTAGATTTTGAGTCTGTACCTCTTGCCAAAAACTTTCATAGCTAAACTCGTCTAGCACACTATCAGCATCATAAGCTACATCTCTAAGCTCCATTAGCCAGATCCTCACAGACTCTTCACTTGATTGCCTCTTTTGAGCATCATCTAACAAGAATTTAATCTTGAATAATGTTTCAAGAAGATTTTCCAACTCCACCTTGAAACTAGACTCAAAACCAATATACTCACTGGCATGTAGTGAAAACGCATTGGCCATTAGTTTGTCCACGACATCATTGAGGACAATTTCAGCCTTATATTCTTCCTTACCCTGGAAAGAAAAAATAGTATGAAAAGGTTTGCAAAGGCTTAATTAAAAGCATTGGTTTTGTTAGAAATAAATAACTATGTATAAAGTTGGGACTAGATAATTACTTTTGAGACAATTTTTCTCGCCTTAGTTTTTAATTTTGAAGCCGAGGTTGATGCACTTTTAAGTTTTTTGTTGGTCACTTGAGTTGCTTGAGCTTCTCTTTTTTTTTGAGTTGCTCGAGCTTGGTTTTGAACAACCAGAGGCACAGCATTACATGCCACAATGTCATGACCTGAAACTCCAGCCAAGTGTGCTTTAATCCTTGATGCACCTCCAGCAAAATCTCGTTTACAATGAATGCACTTGAATTTTAAACAGCCATTGACTTTCTCAGCATGAGCCCAAAACGGATCTCTCCCTCTACCCATACTTCCTTTTCCTTGCAATAAATAAATAAATAATATCAAAATCAGATATAAATTAATTCAGATAAAATTGATGATGTAATATAATAATCCTATTTGCAAACTGTCTGGCAAAGTTATGGATACCGTTCCGTTCCGGCCGGAATGGCCGGAAAATCTCGTACCGGCAAACAAAATGGAACGGCAAGCCCCTCTATTCCACCTCGGATGAGATTTCGGCCTGTTCCAGTGTGTTTCGGGAGATCCGGGCTGTTTCGGTTGATTTCGGCCGAAATAGAAGATTCGGCCGGTATGGGTTTGTTGCAGATAAAATTGAACTTGGATCTTCTGAAGAATCTGAACAGACCAAAATCAATCTACCATTCCTTTGCTCAAAAACACTGTAATCTTTTGCTTCATATGATGAGATGTAGTAGAATAGCAGTAGCTTAACTAGAGGAATATTATGGCTAGTTTTGGATCTCCATCAGAGAGAGGGGAAAAATAGAGAAGGAAGACTGAGAGAGTTAAAGCTTAATTATGAGTTGCGTGTGTGAGTAGAAGAAATAAAAAGAAAGATAGAAAGCTATAATTATGAGTCAGTCAGTGTCGGTAAAGATAAAAAGTGATGTGACGAAGGGAGGAAATCGAGGAATTATAGACAGATATGACGACGTGTGGGGATAGAAAAAATTTAAAAAAATAAAAAACAGAAAAAATATAGCTTGTGAGAAAAAAAGTAAGAATAATAAAAAAATAAAATGTTGGATATAAGGTTGGTCTGGCTTGGGCGGATTTTGTTCTCACTTTGTTGCATTAAAAGAAATAATTAGTATTTTAATTAAGATAATAATAGCTTAACTGTTAAAGTTAATTAATTAGATTAATTTTAAAATAATAAGTTATATAAATGTATGAAAATATAACTTTTAATTTTTTTTTCTAAAAGTAATAATAATATATATATATATACTATTTTTAAGAAATCTTGAAATAGTAAAAAATGGTACGCCAAAATTAACCGATATCGAAATATATCGTTCTATTGGACAAACCGAAACAAATTTCAAAACAATATTCATAATATTCTTTGGATCAATATCAATTCCCAAAAATTGTTACGTTCCATTCCTTCATGATGTTATGACTACCAAAGGTAGCCCTTTCAGTTGTATCACAGGGTACAGAATTGGACCTAATATGTTGATCCTAAAAAAGTTAATCAGTTTGTTTCTCTCTCTCTCTAATATAATTAAACATATATATGTGGAGAGAGAAGGATTTTTTTTATTTATTAAAAGTCTGAAGAGGGAAGGATTGTTCACATCATATAAAATATTAAAGCAATTTATCACATATTATATTCATATAATAATGATATGATGTGACATAAAAATCCTAATTACCGATACTCCCTGCATTGCTTTTTTTTTTTTTTTTACATTAAAAACTGTTATTTAACCATTAGCCACTCAAATTAAGGTTAGTGAATCATTATCAATTAGCCACTCAAATTATCATACCGTGACATTTCAGCAACAAGATTTCTTAGCATATCAATGTTGATTGTGATATTATATTGACAATGAAATTCATTTATTCATCCTTCTTATCTACACTTTTAGCAATTGTTCAAAATATAATTTTTACATTCCCGTTAGATGGTAAAGAATTAGAAAAATTGTTTTGCCAAAAAAAAAAAAAAAACTTGTTTGTAACTATTATGAAAGAAAAAATATTAACATATTTCACAACTTTTCTTTAGATGATTGATGGAGAATGATCATATGTTGTTTGCTTAATTAATTTATTTATTTTTAAATGTAACTATAGACTAAAGTAGTTCTTGGTTAGTTTAGAGGGAAGGAAAAAATTAAGGTAATGAATAGTGGTCCCATGTTGGCCATGTCATTATTAAAATATTGTAATTAGTATATTTAGCTAACACTTATAAACTTGTAAATAAGTTGTTTCTCAAATAAATAAATAAATAAATAAATTTGTAAATAAGTTTATGCTTGAATTATTTTGCATCAAACCTAATTGTTCATGAACTTGTTCGTGAACAAATTTTTTTGCAAGGGTTCCACCTTGTTTATTAAATGACCCTAAAACTAAGGCTTAGGCTTGGTTTATTTAAAACAAACAAATAAACATGAATGAGCTTTTTATCGAGTCGAGCCCAAATTGTTCATGATCGACTTAATTCATTTACAGCCCATGTTCCCTTAACTATTAATTGTTTCAATTTAATCCCTTAACCTTCAAAATGAAATCAATTTTATCCTTGAGTCTATTATCCATTTAAAATTTTAATGGAACTAGCATGTAACTCCATGCAAATGCATGGATGCATTTAAAATTAAACAAAATTTTTATTATAAAAATATAAATAATTAGTCAAATTAATTTTTTTTAAAGCATGTAACACATGCATTCATGCATACATATAGATACTTTTAAATTTAAACACAATTTTTATCATAAAATATAGATAATTAGTCAAATTATTTTTTTTAAAATAAATGTAATTAGTCATTGTGGGGCCCAAATATTTGGCAACCCCGGCCCACTCCATATCGGGCCCAAGGCCCATGCCGAGGACAATATAGAATCCGAGAATGAGTGAGGAAGGCCCAAGTCATCAAGAAATTTCGCCGAGAACGACCATGTCCTCAGCAGGCCAACATTGAAGAAAGGAAGCTGTTATCCACACATTAAGTGTACGCAACCGACACTCTGGCCGCATTAATGGTTAATTGACCAGCGAACAGTGATGCATTGGTTATTTCAACTAACAGAAAGCCTGCAAAGGCAGCTGATAGGACAAGCCCTTAAACACAGGTTCAGATGACCGACAAGTGGACGGCAGAGATCAACTGAATACGACTATATAATATAATGAACCCCCAAAGTTAAGGGGGTTAGGAGGGGAAGGGGTTTTCGGGGTGTTAAAGGACAACCTTTGTATTCATTAGTAGTAAGGGAAGAGCTTCTCGGACTGGGCCGAGGACGAACTTTCCCTTAGAACACTTAGCCAAATCTCAGTTATTGATCCTGTAAACCCTCATCGACTGTTGTATCTTTCGCTAATGCCCAGTCCTTCTATCCACTCTCTACAAATTTATTGTATAGGGTTGCCTGGGCTTGGGTCCACTCATCCCCAAGAGGGAAGTGCCCGAATCGGGTTCCTACATTCACATATAAAAATTCTTATCTAAATTTAATATTACTTTTGATCATTTTTTTCTAATTTTTAATAAGATAGAATGTGTGGTGATTTTTATTTTATTTATTTTTTGAGAAACATGTGGTGATTTTTATTGGGTATATGTGATTTTTTTTTTATAATTTATTAATATTAGATTCTTAGTATTTTTAACTTATTAACTTACTTGACATAAAGATTAAAAAACTTAAGTAGATACATGGCACAAGCATAAGTAGATAATTATGGTATAGTTCTTACATAAATTTAGACACATGGCACAAAATTGGATTATAATTTCAGATTATAATTCAATTTTCTCTAAACTTTACCTATTAATATATATATATATATATAGATGACGTATAAATTTGAATTTTTTTTAGTTATATGATTATTATTTTTTTTATTATTATATTGAACTCATCGTTTTCTACACTAAATTAATTAATTTGGCACAAAAATTTAAATTAGATAGGACACGTGATACAAAATTAAACTCTAATTAAAATTCAATTTTTTACATTAAATTAATTCACTTGGCACAAATTTCTAAAATTTAGATTAGATGAGATGCATGGCACAAAATTAGACTCTAATTAAATTCCAATTTGAAGCTTAATTAGATTTTCTCTTTAATTTACCTATTATTATATATATAGATTATAATTTGAATTGAATTGATTTGAAAATTTTGAATTTTTAATAATATTTTCATTTGAGGGATAATATTTAATGGAATAATATTTTATTGCATTAAATATATATTTTCATTAAATATAAACGAGAAATATATTTTATAATTTCGAATAAATTAACTTAATATTGAACATTGAACGACTAAATTGATATGATTAATATTTGAGGGATCTAATTGAAGTTTATCCTATAACTAGGGAATCAAATTTGTAATTTTATTGAAGATCATCCATAGATGAAACCATGATTTTTATTTTTACTTTATGTGGCCAAAACATTAATATCTTTTTTTTTTTTTTTGGGACCATTTAAGAGTAAAACATATACTAAAATTTAAAACTAAATTATATATATAACCGAAACCTTTGAAGTTCTAACAATTTTCCGCGGCAGCATAATATTTAAATAAAATTATTATTTTATTTAAATAAAATTATTTTTGCTTAGTTCAAACTTAACAAGTCCATCTTAAACTCAAACTCATCATTATCATTTTTTTAAAACATAATTATTTTTTGTAATCCAAACATAAAAAAGAGTGAAACTTTATCTCTCTAACATGTTTGACTTAAACTCAAACTCAAACGTTGATAATTTATCTCCAAATTTGCCAGGTTAATCATGAACACTATAAAAGCAATGCAAACTCCAATATATTTTTTTTAAACCAAGTAGAGGTATGAACTCTTCTTATGTTATTTTCTTATACTCTACTTTGTTAAAAAAAATTTATTTTATGATTTTCCATGTACTTTTTAAAAAGAAATTTTTGTACATGAACCCATCTTTCTCTTATATTTCTCTATTGTTTAGTCATATACATTTTGTTTTTTTTTCAATAATTTCTAAGTAATGAATCATCTGATTCTTTAATATTTTTAAGTCTTTTAGAAGTTTTAAAATTTGAATTTTTGAGTTTTTTTTTTTGCAGTATCTAAAACTGTTTGACAAATTGTAACACAAATTAAAGTCATACAAGAGAAAATCATGCAATGGTGTAGTTTCTTAATCAATTTAAGATTTTATAAAATTATTTTAGTCAATCTCATAAATAGGTAGTGTGGGGCCCTATCGTATTAACCACACTGGCCCACTACATGCGGCCCAAGGCCCGCGCCGAGGATAACGTAACGACCGAGGATAATAAGGGAAGAGCCCAGGTTGTCCAAAGGCCTCGCCGAGGATGATAGGCTCCTCGGCAAACCAACCTAGATAAAAGGAAAATATCTTTCGTTCAATAAATGAACGTTACCAACATTCTGGCCGCCTTAATGGTGAGGTGACCTGAAAACCCTAAAGCATCAGTCACTTCAACTATTATAAAGTCTACAAAGGCGGCTGGGAAATAACATAAAGCCTGCAAATACAGATGATGGGACAGTCCCCTGTACATAGAAGCTCCGATAATTGACAAATGGATGGTGAGGATTAACTAAAGTAATAATATATATAACAAAGAGGATTCCCAACAGGAGGAGGCCCTAAGAAAAAAGGGACAAGGCATATATATCAACTAGAAGAAAAATAGATCCGGGGAGGAAGCCGAAAATGGATATGCTTCACAAACACTTAACCAAAATTGTCAAGATCCTCACAAATACTTATCCAAAGCCATTTTAAACGCCCATTACCAACACCTAACCGAAGGGATGGTCCTGATACCCATAGAAAACGCCCAGTAAGGTCACTTTGTTATCATTGTGTTGATTTTTCATCATCCGTTGTCTGTATTGTTAATGCCTAGCCCGTTTACCCGCATCTCTACAAGTTTTATTGTTAAGGGTCCATTACAAATTATGCCCCTACAATTGGCGCCCACCGTGGGGCCGGGCTTGTGTACTAGCAGTGCGACGGCTGGTGTTAAAAAAAAAAAAAAAAAATTCGATCAAGTGCAAATACAGAATTACACAGTTTACAGCAGCAACATTCATCCAGAAGTCTACAACAACAAGAAATAAGAGTATACGAAAAAGAAAAGAGACAGCACATAAAGCAAGTTTACTTCTTTATTAATATATAAAGAAAAATTACATCTCTTACAAGTGATGCCCAAGGGGCTTGTTCTAAAACTAACTACAAAGGTAGACGCTTGAGAAAGCTGGCTGAAGAACAAAAGATAGAAAAGAAGTGAAGGAAGAGAGGAGGAAAGAAGAGAAAGAAAGTTGGCAGAGGAACAAAAGATAGAAAAGAAGGCTGGATGAGAAGTAAGAGAAGAGGAAAAGAAAAGAGGAAGGCTCGTTGAGGAGCAAAAAAAGAAGAGATAAAAGGGAAAAGAGGGAAGAAGAGCTACATAGGAGGTGGAAGAGGTCACGGCACAGGATGGCTCTACTTCTGGGTTCCGCTTAACTTCCCTCCCACCCCCATTGCAGCCGGCTTGGAGGGTCAATGACCCATACCCAAGGGAAGGTGGTTACGTTCTTCCTGGGTCCTTCTGCAGGCGGTGAGGAGGGTTCTTTCTCTGGTTAGGTTGAAAAGAAGGAGAATCTTTGGATTTCTCCTACCCCGACCCCAGTGTGACGTCCAGGGTCGGAGTGTCATCCTCGGCTCCTGATAGGGGCTGTGCATCCCCGAGGCCGCCCTTTCCAAGGGTCAACTCATTCGAAGGGGCTCAAGCGGCAACATTTGGCAAAACCTTTTTGGGTAATATTTTTGGGAGAAGTATAAGGTGGATGTTTGTCAAGGGTGAAGGAGAAGGTTGCCTTAGAAACGCCTTATATAGAAGGCGGAACATTGATGAGGGTCAATCCGCAATAAATCTCAGGGAGAGATTTCCGGAGGCAATAATTCCGCCCCAAGTTCCAAGGGGCCTATCAACCGTTAGATCCTCGTAGATCCATGGCTGGGATTAATGAGGAGACGCCTCATTAAACGAGAAGGCACCGAAGCGTCAGAACACGTTACTCGGATAGCCCTTTTAAAATGCAACTAAAAAGTTAAGATTTCTAGTAAATTCAGGAATTATAGGATAAGTTGTCCCCCCACAGCCCTCACCCCCCCCCCCCTTCCCCCCCCCCCCCCCCCAAAAAAAAAAAAAAAAAAACTGATTATTAGTTGACATCCTAGAATAATATAATATTTTCAAATTTTAAAGGATTAAGCATTTGCATATTATAACTTTTTCCAGCACATTTAAGCAAGCACTGGAATTAAATATGGAAAACAATACAATTCTCAAGCATTATGTTATGTCAGTGGATGGGGGGATAAGACTTCACAAGCAAGAGAGTTGAAGTACTTGAACTTATTGGTGCATTTGTTGAAGTACTTCAAAATTCTCCCAATTAAAAGAAACGAGTAACAAATAACCCTACAGACACATCATGCCCAAATTTTGTGAATAAGTTGAAGAATTGGTATGATGCTATAATATATATATATATATATATATATATATATATATATATATATATATTATAAAAAGTAAGATTTGGAGAACAGAAAAAGTAAGAAGTCTGTTTTACACGGACATACTATTGGCTTTCTATGACATCACATAAAATTCAGTTGTTACCAGTTGAATGATCCAGCTCTCTATTGGTAGTGGACACTCTTGGACCTCCAAAATGGGTGAGGCAATGTGTGGGAGCAGATGGATCAGCTTTCTGCAATCATAAGTACGGTATGCAATTTTTGAAAAAAATCGTCAGTCTTCATCAAGAGCAGAAGATTAGGGCCATCAGTAACAGATAAAGTAATTTTAACTGCTGAATAGAATTTTAACAACAATAAACAAAGTGTTATACTATGCAATAATGATTCTAAATAACCATCTCATATGAAAACAATGCAGCAGCTCACATACCCGACAAGCATAAAAGACTCAGGAGTTCATCATTTTAGATGCAAGTTTCCAGGTATTAATATCCAAATGATTTGGCAAATTCATTCTACTAAGGTAAATCACTAGTCCAAACAATCCACTAAAACATTCGAAATATGAAAATGGGAAAAACAGTAAGCAGAAAAGATTTCAAAAGCAAATATCACACCACAATCAAGAAAAAGATTAATCATTTCCCCCCTTAACTTGAAAAAATCCTACACTTTTTATGCGTAAGGAACTTTTACATGATCTTGAAATCTAAATCTCTCCATTTACTTAGTTGGATTTTCAAATTTTCAAAATGGATAAGCTTAATGTATGCAATATTGATTGGCAATGATTGAATGGTTCTATAAAGAACAAAAGACATAATTAGATTCACAAAAATGTAGTGGCAACACATTATTAATTTAAAATAGCGAAAACAGTGAAAAAAATGAGGTTGGTGATGGCATGCCAAGCATACCTTCATGCCTAAATTGTAAAGGGTAGTACATTATAATGAAATGGTCTCAAATGTTGGAAAATGAGCAAAAGATTTCACGAAGGCTTTCCTCAGTTGACTGAAAAGCTACTACTAACACAAATCATACATAAATAATTTCCTAGAAGGCTTTCCCCAGTTGACTGAGAAGCTACTACCAACACCAATCGTGCAAAAATAATTTCCTAAAAATATAACGGATTATCAAATTTTTTTTTCTATTGCTAAGTAACAGATTAGAAAATGTTGTTGGAACAAAGGGAGGAAGGAGGGGACAATTGAAATGAATAATACACTTATTGGATTGAATCAATACTTTATATACTATAAAACATTAGAAAATTGAGAAAACTTACCAACTAAAACATCTGTTGGCATGGGAGGGGATTAAAACATCATAATATTTAATTTTTCATCCAGTTGAACACAACAGAATTGCTGTCCCTAGTGCCTGCAAATCAAGGCAACATATTTAACTAATTGAATAATATTTTAGGTCTATTAGTAATGCAGATCCAGGTGTTATTAATTCTGCTAAATAAGGATGGGAACCTGAGAGTAATTTGAGGTTCATTTTGGAGAAAGTATTGAAGTAGAGCAAAGTATTTAGTCTTGGAACAATTATGCTAGAAAAAATGATCTCCCTTTCTTTACTCAGTAATACAAAACTTTTGTTTTTTCTTTTATTTCTTATAAATTTTATGAGGATTAATGGACTTAATAAGGAGGTTTCATAGTCATTTATTCAAGGTGTCAAAGTGTGGCAAATATGTAATTCACTATCTCATTTCTTTCTTCTTTCATTTTTTATTTTTATTTTTAAGTTTGTTGTTATCTTTAGTTATTAGCTTTTGGATTCTGAATAATTTACAAAGAAACCTCGCAGGTGATACAAGGAGTGAAGCTACAGTGACCCAGGCCTAAGTCTGATAACAAAAGGCATAGAAAACCATAGAAAACCCAACATGCAATTTCAATAACTTGTATCATCTTCACCCACCACACACAAAAACCAGCACAGATAATTGTTACAAGTTTGAGCATCAAAATCTGATTAAGAGTACTGGCCCTTATAATGAAAAAGCATTCAGTTTGACAATTCAGTTTGAATCTGAGTTTGACAATCAGTTTGAATCTAAGTTTCTTTAAGTACAGAAAGACTAGGAAAGCTAAGGAAAAAATTTGCAAGTCTATTTTGTTGCCATGAAAATTTTACATTTATTACTTTATTACTCTTTGATTTAAGATTATTGTGGTAAATATGTTAAAAGTTATGTTATAGAAAGAACAATTTGAGTTGTTAACAGAAGCCCATTTGTGAATATTTATAATTCATTAACCTCAATTTCTACCATAAAATAAAAAGAAGAAAAAAAGTAAATTCCAAATCAAATTATCCAAGTGATTGACAGAATTTGCTGTTATTAATGGTGACAGTGACACAAAGGCATTTGTAATTTTTCTGACTAATGGCAAATAAATGACTAGTAATGACTTTGTTATATCCATGTCAGCAACTAAAAGAGTCACAGCAAAGGACATTTCACACTGTTCAGGCTAAGGCCGCTGAGCTATAATAACACCAAAAGCACAGAGTGACTTTCATGTCAAAGAGTGTCAAACCAAAATTCAGTGATTTGACTGCACTCAACATAACTCTATACATTGTAGATATGCACATTGGCTACAGATATTGTGACACTACAAATATATATAAAATGAATTTGGTTTTGTAAATCACCATTTATAAAGTAAATTATGTATCAATATCCCAAATGGTAAGAGAAAGCAAACCTAAAGTGCCTTTGCAACAGTTGTCATCAACTTAATTATTCCCAGATGCAGACTTTCTGCCAGCTTCCTGAGTTAGTCTTCAAAATCTTTGCAATGTGGGTACCTTCAAAAGGTAAAAACCATATATAGATACAGAACCGTCAACACCTTTAGTGCTGTCTGAAATTTTTTAAGTTAAAATTTGCTTGCACTACTAGAACTGGGGATCACATAATTTCATTAACAGTGAACAGTAAAACTGACCTTCACCCACCCAACGTGAAAAGAAAATCAGCAAGACTGTCACCCACCCAATTTCTCGTTCTTATGCAACTAAACTCTATTTTTCCACAATAAACTGACCCTCATAAACAGTGCAATTATAACCTAGCCCAAATCTACTGTCAAGTTTTAGACAGCCCTAAGCAAAAGAACTGATCCATAAACTCTTACAGTATCAAAATATGAAGGTTACAAGAAATGCTGAGAGAAAGAAAATTTTAAATTTGAAAAAATTGATAAATCCAACATTCCAAATTTCCCAATCTCCAGAAAATTTAAATTTTGAATAAATTGCAGTAAGAAAATAGCTTAGCAAACAGAAACTGAATCGCAGCAAGACAAATTGGTAACAGAGTCAGCTATTTCAACAACCGGAATGTGGTTGACCTAAATTGTACAAATAAACTATGCTTTTAGCAACTTCTTAAGTCTTGTGATGATTTGCAAAAACCAAAATTTGAATAGCACCAAGGCAAATGACTGCAAATAGCAATTTCATAAATTGAAATTTTCAAGTATTAACAGACTGGTTGGTAATATTAATAACTACTATTTATTTCAAGAATCATTAACCAAAAGTGGTGTCCAATTAAGTATTAATACTCTTACCCATTACAAATAGAAGAGGATATAAGGTATGAGTAAACTTACAAATTGGGTAATTGAATAAATGGATTGTGGTCAATCTGATTGTTTAATTTGGGGCAACCATATATCATCACCGTTTTCAATTCGGTGAGGTGTCGCATGGTTTCCTCGGTGGGCAGATACACCATGTTCTTGCAATCCACAATATACAGCTCTTGAAGAGAGGAAAGGTTGCCCAACCACTCTGGTAAAGCTACCATTTCACCAAATTCCTGTATCCACAGAATTTTAAGGGCAATGAAGTATTGAATTTGGTCAAGGAACAGGACCGACCCATACAATTTGAGCTTTTGGAGGGAGGGCTGAATGGAGGAAGTAGAAGGTAGACAATCCCCATTCTCCATATATTCAACAGACGATGTATAACACTGTACCCCACTAGGTAGTGTTGTTATGGACTGGACACCTGGCAATGACCTCAGCTTAGGACAATCCTGTACTACCAACTTCTGAAGGGAAACGCAAGTGTGCAGTGAGTCTGGCAAATCTCTCAGTTTATTACACCCTCTAATAATCAACTCCTCAAGGCAAGGAAACACCAACAACATGTCACCTACGCTTGTCAACTCCTCTGTATCCTTCCACTCTTCTAAGCTACTCACAAAAAGCAATTTGAGTATTCTCAATGCCGGGAATAATGCAGTAGTATTTCTGTAATTCCTTTCACTGTAACTGTAAAACTCACTTCCTATACTTCTTACCTTCCACATTCCAAATATTTCAAGAACCCTAAGACTAGGTAAATGCCCTAGAGTGGGAACTTCTTCACATTCCGTGCACCGATTCAAATAGATCTGAATCAAATTGTGATATAGCGACAAACCAACCCATGATGGGAATTTCTTTCCTCCGTAGAATTCAATTCTCAAGCTTTTCAAATTTGGGTGAGGCTGGAGGCCTTCCAACACCTTTTCATCTTTATCATACCTGTCCACTGCTCTTGAATATTCCCAGTATAATCCCAACTGGAGTATCTTTTTTTCTTTTAACTTTGCACTTTTGGCTTCTTCCTCATCTTCCACGTACCCTAGATTGTAAATGCCTATTTCTCCTCTAAGATTCTTCAATGGTCCCAATTCTTTGATCCGATAACCTTCATCTCAACCCACACCAAAAAATGGCAATGTTTGAAGGCAAGTCAACCGCCTCATATTTTTGTGTAATCTATACATGTATGATAACTCCATCAAACAAATAATATTAATATGTCTCAAGTTAATCAAATTGCTTAGGTCTTCCGGAAGCTTCATGAGTTTAGGACATTCTTCAATTCTTAAAGTTTGCAAATTGTAGAGTTTGGTAATGGATTTTGGTAATTCCTCAATTTTAGTATGTGAGATGTGAAGAAGCCTCAAATATATTAACTGCTCAATTGAATTTGGCAACCCTATTACACTATGCCCGAATAATTTTAAAACACGTAAGCATTTAAAATTTGATAACATGTCATTAAAGTCTAGATTTTCTGAAATCAATGTGCGCATTTTTATGAAACCATCTCCACTAAATGAAGTTCCTAGTGTTGTTTCGCCATCAAGTCGAACGAATAAAGGTCGTACTTTACTAACATTATCCACAGAATCTCCCTCCAAAATCAAAATTTCAGATTTTGAAATTGAGATGGCAAAATCATGCACCAAACCATGCATTTTGCAACTAATAATCTCACCATAGGCATCCTTTGTAGCATTTTGGAAAAAGGAAGTGGCCAACAAAATATTGAAATACATGTTACCAATATCCTCCATCACCATATTAGCTTCTTTAGATGGTCCAAGGATCCCTTCAGCCATCCAATTGTGAATTACTTCGTCCTTTTTCATGTCATAATCTTTAGGGAAAATTGCACAGTATGCGAAACATCGTTTCAAAGATGGTGTTCGAAGATGATCATAGCCTAGCTTTAATATGTGAAACACTCCATTATTATCATCGTTCAGTAAATCCCAATTTTTATTATTTTGAATCGATAGCCATTCACCTTTATCATGTATAAAGTACATTATTCCCCCTAAAAATCTTGCAGCCCAAGGAACCCTTTTACATTTTTTAACAATCTCCTTTCCAATTTTCTCCAAATCTAGAGTTAAAAGTCTTTCATTTGCAGATGCTCTTTTCTTGAATATGGACCAACAATCATATTCTGTTAATTCATATTGGGGAAGAGTCTCCATGGTTTTTGTCACACTATCACAATTGGTTGCTTCAACAATGTTATTTCCAACATTTTGATTGACTTTTGAATCATCAAGGAAGGAGTCTATCTCCATGTTAAAGCTAATCTCAGGGATCGAATTCACAAACTCCGCTCGAAGATCATAACTAGCAATGTCATCTTTAAGTATATTTAATGATTCATTGATGGTCTTAATATTTTCTGCCATATTGAGGGGGGATACAATGCGATTGGAGAGTAAATAGGAGCTTAGTACCTTCTGTTGAAGAATCTTATAGCCAAACTCATCTAGCACATCATCAATGTCATAAGCTACATCTCTAAGCTTTGCTGACCAGCTCCTCAAAAACTCATCACTTACTTGTCTTTTTTCAACATCATTTAACACAAGTTGAATCTGGGTTAACAAGATAAGAAGGTCTATTAGCCCCTCCTTGAAACCCCGCTCTAAACTAATATGGTGCTCTATAACATTTGATCTCAACTTGGCTAAAAGTCCCTCCACAACAACATTTAGTATAATTTCAGCTCTGCATTCTTCCTCACTCTGCATAAGAGAAAATATATGACTCCAAAAAGAGAGGGAGGGGGGGGGGGGGGGGGAGGAATAAACAACCATATATAGGTAGGTCTAGATATAAAAGTATATAAGTGGAGCTAGATAAAAACTATTATGACAAAACTTCCCTTCTAAATTTTTCATAGAATAATTAGTAGTTAGAGACTTAGTGCCAAGAATCTTGTTGATCAACTGGTTGACATCTACTATGTTTCTAATTAAGACATCCAAGGTTCAAATCTCCTCGCCCCTATTGTAACTATTAAATTGTAAAAAATTAGTAGTCAAAAAAATGGTTGTACAAAGATTATAAAATTGACTAGACTACTTAATGTTCTTCTAGGGACACACACAATTGCTCACACACTTTAACACAACTTACACATTTGTCAAAGTGTGATTAAATTATATCACTTACATATAAGTCCACCATTAGAACTTAGAGAAAAGTAATCTAATCACCGCTTGCCACATGTCTAAGTTGTGTCAAAGTGTGTGTGCAAGTGTGTGACTTTTTGGCATCCCCCCCCCCCCCCCACCCCACCCCACCCCACCCCACCAATCTTCTTATAACAAAAAAATTCATTAATGAAATTTAATATGTTTTACTTGATTCAAACATTTAAAATCACTAATTGAATTAGTTATCTCAACCAAAATTGTGGCAAAATATAATCTAACAATAAAATATTTACAACATTGATTACAAACATCACTCACCTTTTTAAAGAGTCCACTTAATGTGTCATCCTTCGATATTGAAGTTGAGCCAATTTTCCTCTCCTCGGCCTTGCTTGAAGTCGATGCACCTTTAAGTTTTTTGTTAGGCTGTCCAACATTTAGAGAAGCTTCTTCTTGGACTTTTTTAGGTACTTTTTTACAAATATCAATATCGTGACCTTTAACTCCAGCTAAGTGTGCTTTAATCCTTGTAGCACCCCCAGCAAAATTACATTCACAAAACTTACATTTGAAACGACCATTTAGTTCTTCAACATATTCCCAAAATCGATCTTTCTTTCGAACCATATTTCTTTTGCCTTACAATAAATAGATAAAGAATATAATATTAGAATACGAAAATTGATAGTAAAATTGGATCTATAAAATAATAATAAATAATTTAAAAGAAATGGATCTATAGAATTATAAAAATAAGCTTTTTTATGAAAAAGAATAAGCTTTTTCTAATTGTAAAAAAAAATATTATATAATTATGTTATGTGTTTTTCTCTGTATACTCTATAACACATACATATACTATAAATATAATTAAATCAAAATCAGATTAATTTTTTGTACGCCCCCCAAATTTTAAAGGCTAGATAAGCTTCTTCTTTTCTTTTTCTTTTTTTGAGGGAAAGATAAGCTTCTTCTTGAACAATTTTAGTAGCTATTTTATAAATAACAATATCATGATCAATAACTTCAGCCAGATGTGATTTAATCCTTTAAGCACCTCCATCAAAACTTACATTTTAAACAACAATCTAATTTCTCAAAATGTTTCCAAAATTGATCTTTCTTTCTATCCATATTTATTTCTCCTTATAGTAAATGCATAAAAAATATCATATGATTCTCAAAAAAAAATTAACAATAAAGAATAACATATCAAGATCAAATATAAATTTATTTGCAAAAAAATAAAAAGGATCTATAAAGGAGTATTACATATTTTTTTTTTTTTTTTTTGAGAATCACATAATTTTTTTTCTCTCTCTCCCAATTATATACGGAGAGAGAGAGAGTTCAAACTTCAAATAAAATAAAATATTAAAACAATTTAGAATTATTTTGTTCACTTAATGAAATTAGGAGCACGCTTTAAACATTATAGATCCATACTCATTCCGAATTGGTCTGTTTTCTCGATAGTGGTAAATATCAAATTAAAATTTTCATCTTATTTTAATTATTGTGTTTAATAAACTATTGATTTAGCCTAGAAAAATAAAATCAATGGCATGTTAAGAGTGAACTTACTGGATTAGTATACAAACAGGTAGATGCAGTGAGCGGACCCCAAGAGAAAGAGAAGAGGTAACAACGTCTTAGAAGAAGAGGTAGGATGAAGAAGAGAAGTAATAGTGTAGCAATTGTGACTTGTTTTATATCCTTATACTCATTCATTTCAATTTAATGTTTTTACGTGTATAGTACGATATTGTTAAGAAAAATGATATATCGACAACACTTTCATAACTACTTAACAACAAATCCTATATAGCAAGTTATGTTAATTTGTAAACCCATTGTAACATTTTGGAGATAAAAGTAAACAAAATGTTTTTAAACTCTTATTGCTAATACAACATTTGATTAAGGGGCCCTTAATTTATTGTTTGACTGTGATAGGTAGAAAACAAATTGAAGATGCCTCAAGGAATTTTTTCCAGGTAGTCCTTAAGAAATTCATATATTGATGAAGACAATAACAACAACCAAAAAACACAGCTTAACCCACTCCCTAATATAGTTAAATTTTTTTTTTTTTTTTTTTTTGTCTTTTTGTAATGTCTTGTTCAGTGTTCACTTGCTACCCAATTCAAATATTCAATGCCATGGCCCCATCTACCCCACTGAAGAGACAAGAGCCCATCAACAGTTTTATATTTTAAGTACACTTACACAAAAAGACAAAAGCTAAAAAGCCAATTTATATTGTCAAAAGATAAGAGCCTGCCTAAGTCTAAGTCACAACACAAGTCATCGGTAGTTAGACTATGAGTATGAGATAGATAAAAAGAGAGAGAGAGCACTGCTCTCAGTCAGAGCAGAGATGATATAGAGAGAAAAAACAGAGAGAACTGAAATACCTTGATGTTGATGGGGGCTGAGGTCAGGGGCGGTGGCACGTTGAAGGCTGAAGTTCTTATTTTCCTATCTCGCCGTCACCGTCGCCTGCTCTGGTTTTGCTATTGCTGTGTCGCTGACTGCTGAAAACCCTAATATAGTTTATAGAAATTTTATTATTATTATTATTATTATTATATTTGTTGATTTAAAAATCTGTCTTGAGTAGCAAGTGAGGATTGATTTTGGGCTTTTTTTTTTTTTTTTTTTTTTTTTTTTTTTTTTTCCTTTTTTGGTTTTTATTAGGCATTTGGGCTTGTTATTATTATAATTTTTTTTTTTCCAGATTTTAGTTCATAATTTTTTTTTTTTGGTTTTTTGCTTTTGCTGAAAAGGAACTAAAATATAGAGTTTTTTTTTTTCTATAAAAAGAAAAAAATTTAGGGTGGTCACAAATCTTTTTTAAAGATAGACAAATATAAAATTTTAAATTTTTATATATAATTTTTTTTTTCAAAGGGACAAAAAGCCAACGCTTTTCCTTGTTTCAATTGGATAAGGTGAAAATGCGTGGATGCATTTGTATGGATCTCTAATTCATTGTTTTTGTTCAAGACTGGTGATTATGAAGCATTTAAAATCAAAGCAATATTGTAGAAAAGTCTAACTTAACAAAAATATTTTCTTTATAGAATGAAATGTTAGATTGTTCAATGTGCTTAAAGTAGATATAGTTGTTTATCATGGCCTTCCCAAGATCACGCAAAAGTAGAAGTTTAGTACATTGGGTAAGATTTTTTTTTTTTAACATTTTATAATCTCTTCTACACAATTTAAATTGTTTGAAAAACGAAAGAAATGTGCAGTAGATCTTACAACAATATAACATAAAAAGGTGAAGAGTATTCCCACCCCCTCTCCCCAAAAAATAATAAAAAATAAAATAAAATGAAAGGAAAGAAGACATGTATTCATGAAATGTGTGTTTATACATATCTGCTACCTTTTGAACCTAGATTATGGTAGGATATAAATATAATACCATTATTTCATCCTCTTGATTAAAGCATAGTTGTATGTGTGCAATTGAATTTGATTTAGAAAGTAATTTGAATATATATATAATAAAAAATTAAGTACAACTACTAAAAAGGTAAGGTTATACTATTATACATAACAGTAATTTTGTCATATTCTCACATCACAGTAAGAGTTAAAAAATAAAGTGTTATATCAATTTTCTATTCTTTTTTCTTTTTTTCACATAAGGGTAAAAAAAAGATAGTATTGTATCAAATTTGATGGTATATCACAAAATAACTAATATTTATTTTAGTTCATTCATTCTCATATCCTCTTTTTCTTAACATTTCACTACGTGGATGAAATTTGATACTTTTTTAAGAAACTCAAACCAAATGAACATGTTTAGCCAAAAAAAAATTAAAGACAAATTACACTCTTTTTCCTTTAGGTTTGGGGAAATGACTCTCATCCCCAAACCTGAAAGGAAAAAAAATACCTCCCTCCCTTAAGGTTTGAAAAAAATGACACTCACCCCCTTCCGTTAATATTAGTAATAGAATATTCAAAAATTTTAACAGATTCTTTTTACCAAAGTTTAACTATCGTGAGTAAAAATAGCATTCACATAAAAACAAAATAAAAATGAAAAGAGCATATTATAAAACATGTTGCTCAAGCAGTTTTTTTAGTCACTATTAGTCGCACCTTAACAAATGATATTATAATAATAATTAAAGATAAAAGTAAGAGGACATAAGAAAAGAGAATAAATAAAATTAATTAAAGATGACATAAAAGAAGAGCAAACAACATAGCCAATTCTACAAGAAATTATAAGATCCACATGGTGGACAAGTGATGCGGTCTACCATTCCACTAAAAAACTGCTTTTTGTTTAAAATTGTTAGTTAGAAAAAAATTTTAAACAGAAATTAATTACTGACTCAGCTATTTTAAACAAGTGGAAGTTTTTTAGTTAAATGGTGGACAAATGACGTGGTCCACTAGAAGACTCTATAATTTCTCTAATTCTACAGAATCATTTCATCATGATTGGTGTCCATTAAAATAGCTTCAAAATCCAAATAGTTCATTACGGGCCTACTGCTAGGCCCAGCTATTGGTTGGGTAGGAACAAATCGGGCCTACTGCATAATTACCCAGTGATGCCTACAAGCATTTGACTGGACCTTCATGGCCACTTATGACTCCAACTTTACTAAGTTTACCATAAGCCTCTCTTTTCCATATAGCAATACTCTTATCAGCAGAGCCACTGCACAAAAACTCCCCCATTTGACACATACATAGGACAACAATTAATTTAATGAGCTTTTGTCTCATTAACTAAAAGGTTACAGGTTTAAATCTGTGAACAAAACAAAGGCAACGTGATTGCCACAAATTGTCATACCTTGAGCTTTTGTCAACTTTGCTTTGCTACATGATTGTCACACTATTTTTGGGTTTTCCCAACCTAAAAAATCCCCAAAAGAACTCTAAACGAACATACTCAAAAAAGCAGTACTCCAATTAAATAACCCAGCAGTAACAAATTCAACACCTTAACAACCATCCACACCACAGCAAGAAATGGGCAAAAACAAACGTAGAAAGGGAAAAAAAAATCATCAAGCAAAAGAATAGAGTACAAAAGAAATTGGGATGTAGGGATACCTCTATTGAACCACCTAGCTTACATCAGTATTTATAGAGATGTGAGGAGAAGAAGGAAGACAGAGAGGCTGCCATTAGAAGCCAAAACAGAAGCTGAAACCGTAGAATAGGAAGATGAAACCGTGAGTGAAACAATAAAATAGAAGCTGAAACCGTGATAATCAAAAGGTGGGGAAGGGAAAGGAACTAAACCTGAAACGATGAAACAAAACGTGGGAGACAGGAATTTGAATCCGTGTAATAGAAGGGAATAGTATAAGTTGTAATCATGAAAAGCAATAAGGTTTGACAAAGGGAGTAAGTTGAAAAAGCTTTGGGTGTGGGCTTGGGCTTTATAGTGGATTTAAACGTATAAAAAGTGGACTTTAAAGTAGAGATAGGGCTGAAAATAATTTTAATTTTATTAGTATTTTAAAATTGGTAAAACTATTTTAAAATTGAATTAAAAATTCAGAAAATAAGATGGGAATGACATTGCTATTGACGTGGCTCAATGTAAGCGTAGTAACATTAAATGCTACGTTTCAGTTTTTAGTAATACTAGACACAGACTTGTGCAATGCGCAAAAAAAAAAAATTTTATTTACTATAGTGAAAAATACTATTTCTCTTTTAAGAACTCAAATGATAAAGCTAAAAATTGTTCATTCCTAACTAATAGTTACAAAGAAAATCTTTTAGAATAAGCATACATTAGACACTCTATCTCTCTCAAATAACTACAGCATTTAGTTTATTATGAGAGCACAAAAATTTTGGACAGGGAACTAATCAGACTACACAATATTATGGAAAATTCAAAGGCTGACATTCATTATCAAAAAATCGTGTTTTACTTTTAGCCTTAAAAAAAAAAAAAAAAAAAAAAAAAGAAACTTGTTTTTGTAAAGAGAAGAAATTTAATATCTCCAAGTTTCTGTCTTCTACTTTAATGTTTACTTCAACTTTTGAAATGATCACTCCTATAGAAACAATCTTAGTATCTTACTAATTGCCATCTCTTGTCTAGTCAATTACATGTTTTGGTTCTTGTTTTGAATTTGAAAGCTATTTTAGACATTTACATCTAACATTGTCATCTAATAATTATAGTTCTATCCCTTTGAAGTATGTAAAAAGAATGTGAGCTTGTCATTTGTTTCTAATACAATGCTTTTCTTGGTACATTCAATAATATCTACTAATCAGAAGATTCTAATAGCTTACAACCCAAAAGTAATTAACCACACCTCCATTATATGGTTAGGCTAAAAATAATTATGATTTGGATAGTGTCTCCATGATCAGTCTAGGATGAAAAGACAACACCATCACATTAAGGATGTGGGATTTCCAATGTCTCACCTTCAATTTGGTTTTTGTAGTGGGGCAGTGGAAGCAAATCAATAGCTTAGCACAATCCCTGCAACAAAGAAATCCAACTCAAATTATATCTTTTTTTATTTTTTGGTAGAATAGATTGTATATAATAGATATAAACTATATGGTTGTTACCTCTACGTTACCAATTATAGAAATACAAAGAGTAGTACAACCCCAACAACCATTATGATTTTAATCAACAATATTGTACACTAACGCATCAAGCATAAACTGTTAATATGATTGGTTAGTAATAGGAAAAGAAGAAAACCTATAAACTAAACATTTCCTAGCTTTGTTTGATGTATGATACATTAAATAAAGGTAGCAAACTTAACAGGTGAACTTGAACTTTTATAACGGATCTTATATGTAATATAATTGACTTGGGAAGAAAGAATAGTCCCCAAAAAATTAATTGTTTACTCAAAAGTAACAGAGTACTCCAAGCCACAAAGATAGCAATACCACCCAAACACCAAAGGCAAGTGCTAAACATAAATAAATTTAAGACAAACTTATTTTTCAAGAGGATGAGATGTAAAATGTACTAAGAATTGGAAACATAAATCTAAAAAAAAGAAAAAATAAATAAAAAAGTGTCAAAGATGACAAAAGATATACCAACCCAATGTGACACATTTCTTTGAAGATTGGAATTTCTCTAGGTGGGGTTGATTAGGGAATTGAAAAGGTAATTTCAAAATATATAGTAGATTGATACCTCAATGCATAAGACACTTTCTAGAATTTGTGTTGTCCTTAAAATATGCATGTTGGCATAGAATGAAGAAGACCAAACTCAAATAAATCACATATAAGATAGAGAATCATTATTGAAAATTTAGAATATCAATCATTTGGGAATTTTTCGAATCCAGTTAATCGTCATTTATTCACCTGCCAAATCATTTTGGGAGCCTCAGGCCTCATAAATGGTGTGGGGTCTAATACACCAAGAGAGGAAACTACAATGATGCAAGCTTGCTTTGAATAAAAAATGCATATGGAGTTAATAGTTCAATTTTGAAAGGGATTAAAAAAGGCAAACTTTCAAATGTGCGCTATGTCGTTTTCCCTCCCAACACCAAATATTCTCATCGTTCATGGTCCTAAACCTAGATTTGAAATACCTTTCAAGAAATCTCAAAAACCATTTAGTCCACAAAAAGGGAGGCCAAGGTTACTCATGAATTTGGATTGCTAACCCTAAAGTGAACCACCAATGTTGTAGATGATCAACAAAAAATGCAACTTTGATATGTAGATCATTACTAAAATATTGATACCCGCTAAGGTATATTTACGTTTACATTTAAATTTATTTTATATGCTCATTATGCATCTTTCATTTTTTTAAAGAAAATACAAAGTCATTTTTAAAATTTAATGAGGTAAACCCCACATTGAATTTACAATTTATTTTTTGCATTGGAGCATAAAACTGCTCGATATAATTCAATCAAAATCAAAATACCTTTTATTAAGCATTGCGGCCACAAAACATAGATAAAAATTATGTGATATTATGCACCAATCATGTTTTTCAATAGAAAATATCTAATCTCTTAACACATTACAATCTTATCTAACGTTATCTCAAAATCTAAATATTAGTCAAATGGTACTGCAACATGGTAAAAAAAAAAAAAAAAAACAAACACCCGGAATCATACAGCCCTAACAAAGAAATTTCAAATTCTACAGTTAATTCAAACTCCTAATTTGTTTTGCATCTAGTAATGGTGAATTACTTGTTCATCAAACTGTATTGTATTGTTAGTTGTACCTACGCCCATTTGTCACCAAGCCACCTCATGGGGTCATCTAAATATCTAGTCTACCATTGGTTTTGAAATATCAACGAACATTAAATTGATAAGTCTAGTTGCATAATCCAATTTGGGTGGTGGGACAGCAGGGAATATATACTTCGACAAGATGCTTAAGAATTAGGAAAAAATCTACCAACCCATCTTAAAATAAAACTGCAGCAAATAATCAAACTAAATCTGTTGAGTTTTAAATATTTACTCATTCAGCTATTTTATCAAACAATTGGCATGCATCTAACAAAAGCAAAATATAAAAGATAGAGGAAGATGTAAAGAGAGAGAAGTAGGTAGTTTTCTAGAAAGGGACTCAAGGGCAGGAGAGAAAAGAAAAGAAATTAATGAATAAGAAGTAAAGAAGAAAATAAAAGATACCTTGAGCTTTGGGAAGGTAGGAAGTAGTGAAGCCCGGTTGCGTGGAGCAGATTGCCATTGATGGTGGAATGAAGGTAATGGGGAGCTATATACACCCTAGAAACAAACGTTACACCGGTTCATTATCTGTGTTGTAACTTATAACGGCAAGGTGGGAAACGGAACGCTTAGGCTGAAAAGAGAGAGGGAGTGATAGTAGTCTGATGTGGCACAAGAGACCAGCCAACTGAATGGTTGAGGCACAAATGAATGTTACCAAGTGCATCAACAGTTTTGTCCAATTTATCAATATCTAATTATATTTTGAAAAAGAGAGAAAATATAAAGAAAAGGAAGAGAGGAAAATATATAGCCTATGATTGCTGATGTGGCTCAACTGGAGCGTAGCAACAATAAATGCTACGCTTCAGCTTTTAGATATATATAGACCAGTCTTTAACCCGCGCAATGCGAGGGATATTCCTAACAAAGCGACTTATATCGTAGAGGCATTTTTTTTTGGGTTAGTTTTCTATTATTTTTTTAAAAGTCAATACTTTATATTCAACCCAACTCAAGTCTGATGTGATTTCTAGTTACAATCATCAAATTATAAACCAATCCCAAATCTAATCTTATTATCAATTATCATGGCAAATTTAGCACTTAGCAAACTTTATTTTATTTTTATTTTTTATCCATTGGGTAGCGTTCAAATTTGGCTTGATAGTCCTACAATACACCTACCATTTTTACTAAAAATACATTACATATTTTTCAAATTAAGTGACATTGTGTCTCAACTTTTAAGTAGAGGGCAGGGTATGACCAAACATCCAGTTTATAGAAATGTAAATTCTACAGAAAGCAAAACATAAAGAACATTATAACATTGCATCCCTTCCTCATTCTGATTGTGCGAGGTCTTTCATTGATCAAAACAAAGATAACATAGTCTTCATCCCATACCCACAATTATGAGAGGGGGAAATGCCACAACAAATAATTGTATGATCACATATTAATTCAACTTTTGGTTGTTCTTTCCCGTTTGAAATCATCCTGTAATGACCAAGGCAATTAAAATAATAATCATAAGTACGGTATGCAATTTTTGAAGAAAATCATCAGTCTTCATCAAGAGCAGAAGATTAGGGCCATCAGTAACAGATAAAGTAATTTTAACTGCTGAACAGAATTTTAACAACAATAAACAAACTGTTATACTATGCAATAATGATTCTAAATAACCATCTCATATGAAAACAATGCAGCAGCTCGCATACCAGACAAGCATAAAAGACTCAGGAGTTCATCATTTTAGATGCAAGTTTCCAGGTATTAATATCCAAATGATTTGGCGAATTCATTCTACTAAGGTAAATCACTAGTCCAAACAATCCACTAAAACATTCGAAATATGAAAATGGGAAAAACAGTAAGCAGAAAAGATTTCAAAAGCAAATATCACACCACAATCAAGAAAAAGATTAATCATTTCCCCCCTTAACTTGAAAAAATCCTACACTTTTTATGCGTAAGGAACTTTTACATGATCTTGAAATCTAAATCTCTCCATTTACTTAGTTGGATTTTCAAATTTTCAAAATGGATAAGCTTAATGTAAGCAATATTGATTGGCAATGATTGAATGGTTCTATAAAGAACAAAAGACATAATTAGATTCACAAAAAAGTGGTGGCAACACATTATTAATTTAAAATAGCAAAAACAGTGAAAAAAATGAGGTTGGTGATGGCATGCCAAGTATACGTTCATGCCTAAATTGTAAAGGGTAGTACATTATAATGAAATGGTCTCAAATGTTGGAAAATGAGCAAAAGATTTCACGAAGGCTTTCCTCAGTTGACTGAAAAGCTACCACTAACACAAATCATACATAAATAATTTCCTAGAAGGCTTTCCTCAGTTGACTGAGAAGCTACTACCAACACCAATCATGCAAAACTAATTTCCTAAAAATATAACGGATTATCAATTTTTTTTTTCTATTGCTAAGTAACAGATTAGAAAATGTTGTTGGAGCAAAGGGAGGAAGGAGGGGACAATTGAAATGAATAATACACTTATTGGATTGAATCAATACTTTATATACTATAAAACATTAGAAAATTGAGAAAACTTACCAACTAAAACATCTGTTGGCTTGGGAGGGGATTAAAACATCATAATATTTAATTTTTCATCCAGTTGAACACAACAGAATTGCTGTCCCTAGTGCTTGCAAATGAAGGCAACATATTTAACTAATTGAATAATATTTTAGGTCTATTAGTAATGCGGATCCAGGTGTTATTAATTCTGCTAAATAAGGATGGGAACCTGAGAGTAATTTGAGGTTCATTTTGGAGAAAGTATTGAAGTAGAGCAAAGTATTTAGTCTTGGAACAATTATGCTAGAAAAAATGATCTCCCTTTCTTTACTCAGTAATACAAAACTTTTGTTTTTTCTTTTATTTCTTATAAATTTTATGAGGATTAATGGACTTAATAAGGAGGTTTCATAGTCATTTATTCAAGGTGTCAAAGTGTGGCAAATATGTAATTCACTATCTCATTTCTTTTTTCTTTCATTTTTTATTTTTATTTTTAAGTTTGTTGTTATCTTTAGTTATTAGCTTTTGGATTCTGAATAATTTACAAAGAAACCTCGCAGGTGATACAAGGAGTGAAGCTACAGTGACCCAGGCCTAAGTCTGATAGCAAAAGGCATAGAAAACCATAGAAAACCCAACATGCAATTTCAATCACTTGAGCTGCTGCTAATGGTGTATCATCTTCACCCACCACACACAAAAAGCAACACAGATAATTGTTACAAGTTTGAGCATCAAAATCTGATTAAGAGTACTGGCCCTTATAATGAAAAAGTATTCAGTTTGACAATTCAGTTTGAATCTGAGTTTGACAATCGGTTTGAATCTAAGTTTCTTTAAGTACAGAAAGACTAGGAAAGCTAAGGAAAAAATTTGCTAGTCTATTTTGTTGCCATGAAAATTTTACATTTATTACTTTATTATTCTTTGATTTAAGATTATTGTGGTAAATATGTTAAAAGTTATGTTATAGAAAGAACAATTTGAGCTGTTAACAGAAGCCCATTTGTGAATATTTATAATTCATTAACCTCAATTTCTACTATAAAATAAAAAATAAAAAAAAGAAAAAAAGTAAATTCCTAATCAAATTATCCAAGTGATTGACAGAATTTGCTGTTATTACTGGTGACAGTGACACAAAGGCATTTGTAATTTTTCTGACTAATGGCAAATAAATGACTAGTAATTACTTTGTTATATCCATGTCAGCAACTAAAAGAGTCACAGCAAAGGACATTTCACACTGTTCAGGCTAAGGCTACTGAGCTATAATAACACCAAAAGCACAGAGTGACTTTCATGTCAAAGAGTGTCAAACCAAAATTCAGTGATTTGACTGCACTCAACATAACTCTATACATTGTAGATATGCACATTGGCTACAGATATTGTGACACTACAAATATATATAAAATGAATTTGGTTTTGTAAATCACCATTTATGAAGTAAATTATGTATCAATATCCCAAATGGTAAGAGAAAGCAAACCTAAAGTGCCTTTGCAACAGTTGTCATCAACTTAATTATTTTCCCAGATGCAAACTTTCTGCCAGCTTCCTGAGTTAGTCTTCAAAATCTTTGCAATATGGGTACCTTCAAAAGGTAAAAACCATATATAGATATATAAGAATCGTCAACACCTTTAGTGCCGTCTGAAATTTTTTAAGTTAAAATTTGCTTGCACTACTAGAACCGGGGATCACATAATTTCATTAACAGTGAACAGTAAAACTGACCTTCACCCACCCAACGTGAAAAGAAAATCAGCAAGACCCTCACCCACCCAATTTCTCGTTCTTATGCAACTAAACTCTATTTTTCCACAATAAACTGACCCTCATAAACAGTGCAATTATAACCTAGCCCAAATCTACTGTCAAGTTTTAGACAGCCCTAAGCAAAAGAACTGATCCATAAACTCTTACAGTATCAAAATATGAAGGTTACAAGAAATGCTGAGAGAAAGAAAATTTTAAATTTGAAAAAATTGATAAATCCAATATTCCAAATTTCCCAATCTCCAAAAAATTTCAATTTTGAATAAATTGTAGAAAGAAAATAGCTTAGCAAACAGAAACTGAATCGCAGCAAGACAAATTGGTAACAGAGTCAGCTATTTCAACAACCGGAATGTGGTTGACCTAAATTGTACGAGTAAAACTATGCTTTTAGCAACTGTTTAAGTCTTGTCATGATTTGCAAAAACCAAAATTTGAATAGCACCAAGACAAATCACTGCAAATAGTAATTTCATAAATTGAAATTTTCAAGTATTAACAGAGTTTAATATCTACTATTTGTTTCAAGAATCATTAACCAAAATTGTAGCATTTATACATTTTCTTAGTGGTGTCCAATTAAGTATTAATACTCTCACCCATTACAAATTGAAGAGGATATAAGGTATGAGTAAACTTACGAATTGGGTAATTGAAATAATGGATTGTGGTCAATCTGATTGTTTAATTTGGGGCAACCATATATCATCACCGTTAGCAATTCGGTGAGGCGTCGCATGGTTTCCTCGGTGGGCAGATGCACCAAGTTCTTGCAATCCACAATATACAGCACTTGAAGAGAGAACAGGTTGCCCAACCACTCTGGTAATAATGCCGGGAATAATGCAGTAGTATTTCTGTAACTCCCTTCCTATAACTGCAAAACTCACTTCCTATACTTCTTACCTTCCACATTCCAAATATTTCAAGAACCCTAAGACTGGGTAAATGCCCCAGAGTGGGAACTTCTTCACATTCTGTACACCGATTCAAATAGATCTGAATCAAATTGTGATATAGCGACAAACCAACCCATGATGGGAATTTCTTTCCTCCGTAGAATTCGATTCTCAAGCTTTTCAAATTTGGGTGAGGCTGGAGGCCTTCCAACACCTTTTCATCTTTATCATACCTATCCACTGCTATTGAATATTCCCAGTATAATCCCAACTTGAATATTTTTTTTTTCTTTTAATTTTGCACTTTTGGCTTCTTCCTCATCTTCCACGTACCCTAGATTGTAAATGTCTATTTCTCCTCTGAGATTCTTCAATGGTCCCAATTCTTTGATCCGATAACCTTCATCTCTACCCACACCAAAAAATGGCAATGTTTGAAGGCAAGTCAACCGCCTCATATTTTTGTGTAATCTATACATGTACGATAACCCCATCAAACAAATAATATTAATATGTCTCAAGTTAATCAAATTGCTTAGGTCTTACGGAAGCTTCATGAGTTTAGGACATTCTTCAATTCTTAAAGTTTGCAGGTTGTAGAGTTTGGTAATGGATTTTGGTAATTCCTCAATTTTAGTATGTGAGATGCGAAGAAGCCTCAAATGTATTAACTGCTCAATTGAATTTGGCAACCCTATTACACTGTGCCCGAATAATTTTAAAACACGTAAGCATTTAAAATTTGATAACATTTCATCAAAGTCTAGATTTTCTGAAATCAACGTGCGCATTTTTATGAAACCATCTCTACTAAATGAAGTTCCCAGTGTTGTTTCGCCATAAAGTCGGACAAATAAATGTTGTACTTTACTAACATTATCCACAGAATCTCCCTCCAAAATCAGAATTTCAGATTTTGAAATTCAGATGGCAAAATCATGCACCAAATCATGCATTTTGCAACTCATAATCTCACCATAGGCATCCTTTGTAGCATTTTGGAAAAAGGAAGTGGCCAACAAAATATTGAAATACAAGTTACCAATATCCTCCATCACCATTGTAAGGCTGAATTTAATAAACCATCTTGTTGGTTTTATTCCGTGTCAATTTGCTTGTATTTCAGCACTCAGTAACTTTGTATTTAGGTGAGATTCATGTAAGGGTAGTGTGTGAGAGAATGTAAAGAAATGCTCAAGATTGTGCAAAGAAGCAGAGATTTACGGCTAGGACTCGCGGGTAACTCGCGACTGGCAAGCCGTCAAACTGCAACACACGAGTGAAGCGTGCAAAAAGATGAACAGTCATGCCAGCTGGTGCACTATAGGACAAAAATCCAGCCTGGCCGTTCTGTTATCTTGCGACTTGAACTCGCGACTCAATCAAGTCGCGAGGCCAAGCCGCCAACCAGCCCTGTTTGGGAAAAACTGACTATTCGCATTCCTTTCTCACCCCACTATATATAGACCCTTATACCCACGAAATGTAGAGAGATTCCAGAGAGAATTTTAAGAGAGAAACTCTAGAGAAAAGTAAGATTGATTCATCCACAATTTTCACATAAAGACTCTTCAAATTCCTCTACTCTCTTCCTCTCCATTAATACATCCTTGAGAGGTTTTTGACCAAATCCTTTTCTCACCATACCCACATTTGTGAGAAGGTTTTTTGGTGCTAAGGGAAGCAATTTGGAAGGGACAAATGGTTATTGGTTGATGCTATGGGCTATAGCGCAATCCAGTAAGCTAGAAAAGAAAAATGTTCGGCGCAACCTCGTTAGAGCAAAAAGCTTGGAGGGCTTAGGTACACTGGGTAGATTAGGCTTGGAGGGTCTATTGCTATTCATGTATCCCAACTACATTTTCTAGTGGATTATTTACCGCTTAGAGGGCGGCGGAAAGATTTTACGCCGAAAGCTTCAGTTTCCTCTTCGATAACACATCACCGTGTTATCTTTGTGTTTGCATCTCTCTTCCTTTAATCTTTGCCTTTTAATTTCTGTTGTGGATGTGATTTTAATTGGCTTAGATTGTTTATCAATTCTGATATTAGCTTATGTTCATGTTCCGCACATTAATTGTTTGATTATAAGTTTGAATTGGTAATTTGTAATTTGGTGGTCAAAACGTTCATTTTGTTTTATACACATATTGAACATTCAACCATATTAGCTTCTATAGATGGTCCAACCCTTTAGCCATCCAATGTTGAATTACTTCGTCCTTTTTCATGTCATAATCTTTAGTGAAAATTGCACAGTAAGCGGAACATCGTTTCAAAGATGGTGTTCGAAGATGATCATAGCCTAACTTTAATATGTGAAACACTCCATTATTATCATCATTCAGTAAATCCCAATTTTTATTATTTTGAATCGATAGTCATTCACCTTTATCATGTATAAAGTACATTATTCCCCCTAAAAATCTTGTAGCCCATGGAACCCTTTTACATTTTTTAACAATCTCCTTTCCAATTTTCTCCAAATCTAGAGTTAAAAGTCTTTCATTTGCAAATGCTCTTTTCTTGAATATGGACCAACAATTATATTCTGTTAATTCATATTGGGGAAGAGTCTCCGTGGTTTCTGTCACACTATCACAATAAGTTGCTTCAACAATGTTATTTCCAACATTTTGATTAACTTTTGAATCATCAAGGAAGGAGTCTATCTCCATGTTAAAGCTAATCTTAGGGATCGAATTCACAAACTTTGCTCGAAGATCATAACTAGCAATGTCATCTTTAAGTATATTTAATGATTCATTGATGGTCTTAATATTTTCTGCCATATTGAGGGGGGATACAATGCGATTGGAGAGTAAATAGGAGCTTAGTACCTTTTGCTGAAGAATCTTATAGCCAAACTCATCCAGCACATCATCAATATCATAAGCTACATCTCTAAGCTTTGCTGACCAGCTCCTCAAAAACTCATCACTTACTTGTCTTTTTTCAACATCATATAACATGAGTTAAATCTGGGTTAACAACATAAGAAGGTCTAATAGCCCCTCCTTGAAACCCCGCTCTAAACTAATATGGTGCTCTATAACATTTGATCTCAACTTCGCTAAAAGTCCCTCCACAACAACATTTAGTATAATTTCGGCTCTGTATTCTTCCTCACTCTACATAAGAGAAAATATAATAGAAATATTTGTAGACAGTAGATTGTAGAGTGCAATTATATTATAAATAAACAACCATATGACTCCAAAAAAAGAGGGGGGGGGGGGTGTGGGGGAGGAATAAACAACCATATATAGGTAGGTCTAGATATAAAAGTATATAAATGGAGCTAGACAAAAACTATTATGACAAAACTTCCCTTCTAAATTTTTCATAGAATAATTAGTAGCTAGAGACTTAGTGCCAAGAATCTTGTTAATCAACTGGTTGACATCTACTATGTTTCTAATTAAGACATCCAAGGTTCAAATCTCCTCACCCCTATTGTAACTATTAAATTGTAAAAAATTAGTAGTCAAAAAAATGGTTGTACAGAGATTATAAAATTGACTAGACTACTTAGTATGTGTTTGGATAGTACTTAATGTTGCGTCTGCGTTTTCTATTTCACGTTTTGGACCTTTTTTTTTTTTTTTTTTTTCATGAATAGTAGCCGCAAATGTTGACTTTTCAATTGTGAACAGTGACTCATGCACTGTTCACGGACCCACAAATATCATTTTTTAGCAACTTTGTCATTAAAAATTGGTCTCACGGTACTATTCACACATTTAAAAATTATTTTACTACAGTGTTTTCAGTTTTCAGTTTCAGCAAAATAAGCTCTATCCAAACGGACCCTTAATGTTCTTCTAGGGACACACAATTGCTCATACACTTTAACACAACTTACACATTTGTCAATGTGTGATTAAATTATATCACTTACATATAAGTCCACCATTAGAACTTAGAGAAAAGTAGTCTAATCACCGCTTGCCACATGTCTAAGTTGTGTCAAAGTGTGTGTGCAAGTGTGTGACTTTTTGACATTCCCCCCCCCCCCCCCAACCAAGGATTCAGATCCCCTAGATTTCCTAGAGTACTCTACCACCTAGATTTCCTTAAATCCTAATCACTCCTTAATGATTTAATGGTCTAAATTTTGCCATGTCAACATTCCACTAACAATAATGTTAATTGTTTTGCTTGCAACATTATTTTATTATTTTAAGAATATTGTTAGTGGAATGCTGACATGGCAGAATCTAGACCACTAAATCATTAAGGAGTGGTTAGGATTTAAGGAAATCTAGGTGGTAGAGTACCCTTGATTCAAACATTTAAAATCACTAATTGAATTAGTTATCTCAACCAAAATTGTGGCAAAATATAATCTAACGATAAATATTTACATCATTGATTACAAACATCACTCACCTTTTTAAAGAGTCCACTTAATGTGTCATCCTTCGATATTGAAGTTGAGCCAATTTTCCTCTCCTCGGCCTTGGTTGAAGCCAATGCACCTTTAAGTTTTTTGTTAGGCTGTCCACCATTTAGAGAAGCTTCTTCTAGGACTTTTTTAGGTACTTTTTTAGGTACTTTTTTACAAATATCAATATCGTGACCTTTAACTCCAGCTAAGTGTGCTTTAATCCTCATAGCACCCCCAGCAAAATTACATTCACAAAACTTACATTTGAAACGACCATTTAGTTCTTCAACAATTCCAAAATCGATCTTTCTTTCGAACCATATTTCTTTTACCTTACAATAAATAGATAAAGAATATAATATTAGAATACGAAAATTGATAGTAAAATTGGATCTATAAAATAATAAAAAATAATTTAAAAGAAATGGATCTATAGAATTATAAAAATAAGCTTTTTTATGAAAAAAAATTAAGCTTTTTCTATAAAAAAAAAATAAGCTTTTTCTAATTTAAAAAAAATATTATATAATTATGTTATGTGTTTTTCTCTGTGTACTCTATAGCACATACATATACTATAAATATAATTAAATCAAAATCATATTAACTTTTTGTATGCCCCCTAAATTTTAAAGGCTAGATAAGCTTCTTCTTTTCTTTTTCTTTTTTTTGAGGGAAAGATAAGCTTCTTCTTGAACAATTTTAGTAGTTATTTTACAAATAACAATATCATGATTAATAACTTCAGCCAAATGTGAGTTAATCCTTGAAACACCTCCATCAAAACTTACATTTTAAACAACAATCTAATTTGAAAACATTTAAACAACAATCTAATTTCTCAACATGTTTCCAAAATTGATCTTTCTTTCTATCCATATTTATTTCTCCTTATAGTAAATACATAAAGAATATCATATGATTCTCAAAAAAAAATTAACAATAAAGAATAACATATCAAGATCAAATATAAATTTATTTGCAAAAAATAAAAAGGATCTATAAAGGAGTATTACATAATTTTTCTTTTTGAGAATCACATAATTATTTTTTTTTCTCTCTCTCTCCCAATTATATATATATATATGTGGGGCCTCAAATATTTAACAAACCCGGCCCATTCCATATCAGGCCCAAGGTCCGCGCCGAGGAAAAGCAGAGCCTGAGGATAGGCGTACAAAGCCCAAATCATCAGGGTACCTCGCCGAGGATACTCACGTCCTCGGCGAACCGACATTTATGGTGGGAAGCTGTCACTCACCCATTAAACGTACGCTACCAACACTCTGACCGCTTTAATGGTGAAGTGACTAGCAAACCCAGATGCCTTGGTCTCTTCAACTAACAGAAAGCCTGCAAAGGCGGCTGGGAACTAATAGAAAGCCTGTAAAGGAAGATGATGTGACAAACCCTTAGACACAGAGTTCGGATAACCGACAAGTGGACGGCAGAGGATTAACTAAACGAGAATATATAACAGATAGAACCCCCAAAAGGAAGGGGGATCTTGGAGGGCGTCCAAGAACAACTCTTATGTTTGTCAATTCTAAGGAAAGATATCCTCGGACTGAGCCGAGGATGATCATGCTTCACAAACACTTAGTCAAAATTATTATAAAAATCCTCACAAACATTTAACCAAAGTCATGGTGATTATCCTCAAAAACATTTAGCCAAATTCCTTTGCTATTACTCCTATGAATTTCATGTCATCCATTGCATGATTTGCTGGTGCCTAGTCCTTTTACCCACACTCTACAAATTTTATTGTTCTACAAATTTTATTGTTTAGGGTCCAATACAATTTGAGTCCTTACAATTGGCGCCGTCTGTGGGAAAGGACTTGCGCACTAGCAAGTACGGTGGTCGGTGTGAAGAGATTAAGGGCAGCACTTTGAAAAAAAAAAAAAACCACCAAAAGAATACAGTATATAGCAATAACATTCACTCAGAAGGCAACAATCACAAGAAACATGATATATGCAAAAAATAAAAGAGATGAAACAGGTCTACTTCTTTATTAATATATGAAGAAAAAGTTACATCTTACAATTGATGCCCATGGGGCTTGTTCTAGAGCTAACTACATAGAGAAGCGCTTAACAAGGCTGGTTGTGAAGCAAGAGAAGAGGAAATGAAGGAGGGAAGGCTGGTTGAGGAGCAAAAGAAGAAGAGAGAAAGGGAAAAGAAGGAAGGAAGGCAACGTTGAGGGAAGAAGAGGCCGCGGCACCGGGCGTTTCTACCTCTTGGTTCCGCCTGGTTTCCCTCCCAACCCCATCGCTGCTAGCTTGGAGGGTTCATAGACCTAGATCCAAGGGAATGAGGTTATGTTCTTTCTGGATCCTCCTCCAAACAGTAAGGAGGGTTCCACCTTTGGTTAGGTTGAAAAGAAGGAGAATCTTCGGTCTTCTCCTACCCCTACCCCAGCATGACGTCCAGGGTCGGGGTGCCATCCTCGGCTCCTGAAAGGGGCTATGCATCCTCGGAACCGCCCTTTCCAAGGGCCAATTCATTTGGGGGGGGGGGGACTCAAACTGCTATTTTTTGCAGAACCCCTAGGCAATATCTTTGGGAGAAGATTAAGACGAATGTTTGTCGAGTGTGAAGGAAAAAGTTGCCCCAAAAACGCCTTATATAGAAGGTGAAAAATTGGTGAGAGCCAATCCGCATTAAATTCCAAGGAGAGATTTCCGGAGGCAATAACTCCGCCCAAATTCCAATGGGCTTATCTGCCGCTAGATTCTCGTAAATCTACAACTAACATTAACGAGGAGGCGCCTCATTAACGAGGAGACACCGAAGCGTCAAAACGCGTTACTCGAACAACCCAAGAGACGCCTCGTAATCAGAAAAGTCACGCCAAACGAAGAGGCCAGAAACTATAGAGATTATTAGCTTCAAGAAAAGAGTCAACTTCCTCTTCTTATTGAGAAAACTAGGTACTTGACAGAACTTAGGCATTGCATGGTCCTCAGACTCAAGCCTCTAGGGAAACCAGATACTTCAAATGAGAAAGCTAAGTGTTAGACAGAATCTAGGCATTGTATGGTCCTCGGACACCAGCCTCTGGGGAAACTAACCACTTAAAATGAGAAAACTAGGTACTGGACAGAACCTAGACATTGCATGGTCCTCGGACTCAAGCCTCTGGGGAAGCCAGATACTTCAAATAAGAAAGCTAAGTGTTAGACAGAACCTAGGCATTGTATGGTCCTCGGACACCAGCCTCTGGGGAAACTAACCACTTAAAATGAGAAAACTAGGTACTGGACAGAACCTAGGCATTGCATGGTCCTCGGACTCAAGCCTCTGGAGAAACCAGATACTTCAGATGAGAAAGCTAAGTGCTAGACAGAACCTAGGCATTGTATGGTTCTCAGACACCAGCCTCTGGGGAAACTAACCACTTAAAATGAGAAAACTAGGTATTGGACAGAACCTAGGCATTACATGGTCCTCGGACTCAAACCTCTGGGGAAACCAGATACTTTAAATGAGAAAGCTAAGTGTTAGATAGAACCTAGGCATTGTATGGTCCTCGGACACCAGCCTCTAGGGAAACTAACCACTTAAAATAAGAAAACTAGGTACTGGACAGAACCAAGGCATTGCATGGTCCTCGGACTCAAGCCTCTGGGGAAACCAGATACTTCAGATGAGAAAACTAAATGTTAGACAAGACGTAGACATTGCATGGTCCAAGGACTCAGGCCAACAGAAAAGCCATTTCCGCATGAAACACTAAGTGCTAGGAAGAACCAAGGTTTTGCATGGTCTTCGAACTCAAACTTATGAGGAAACTAGTCACTATACGACGATATAAGCACTGGGCAGAAATAGGCTTTTATACTAACCATAGGCCTAAACCTACGGTAAAGCCGATCCCTTGGGTGCTAAGCAATGAATCCTGCTAAGGACGAAAAACAAGCGAAGATGAGCACTAAAAGCATAACAAACTTAAACCTACCTCTCCTGGAAAAACTAGCAAGGAACTCAAGCGGTAAATTATAGATTAAGAAGAAAAGAAAACTTACCAAAGTAAGGAAAAACTCCTCGGGCGAATCCTTTGTGCTAAAGAAAGTTGCAGGAACAGTTGAAAGGATGGGTACACTAACAGAAAAGGCAAGACTCGACAGGCCAAGATAGTAGGCCCGAGAATGTCAAAATCCTCCTCCCCGCCCGAGAGGTCGGACAGCAGAATTTTGAGAGGTTATTATGGGGCCTCAAATATTTAACAAACCCGGCCCATTCCATATCAGGCCCAAGGTCCGCGCCAAGGAGAAGCAGAGCCTGAGGATAGGCGTACAAAGCCCAAATCATCAGAGTACCTCGTCGAGGATACTCACATCCTCGGCAATTGACATTTATGGTGAGAAGCTGTCACTCACCCATTAAACGTATGCCACCAATACTCTGGCCGCTTTAATGGTGAAGTGACCAACAAACCCAGATGCCTTAGTCCCTTCAACTAACAGAAAGCCTGCAAAGGCGGCTGGGAACTAACAGAAAGCCTGCAAAGGCAGATGATGGGACAAACCCTTAAACACAGAGTTCGGATAATCGACAAGTGGACGGCAGAGGATTAACTAAACGAGAATATATAACAGATAGAACCCCCAAAAGGAACGGGGGATCTTGGAAGGCGTCCAAGAACAACCCTTATGTTTGTCAGTTCTAAGGAAAGACATCCTCAGACTAAGCCGAGGATGATTATGCTTCACAAACACTTAGTCAAAATTATTATAAAGATCCTCACAAACACTTAACCAAAATCATGGTGATTATCCTCAAAAACATTTAGCCAAATTCCTTTGCTATTACTCCTATGAATTTCATGTCATCCATTGCATGATTTGCTGGTGCCTAGCCCTTCTACTCACAATACAATTTGAGTCCAATACAATTTGAGTCCTTACAATATATATATATATATATATATATATATATATATGGAGAGTGAGAAAGAGTTCAAACTTCAAATAAAATAAAATATTAAAACAATTTAGAATTATTTTATTCACTTAATGAAATTAAGAGCACGCTTTAAACATTATAGATCCATACTCATTCCGAATTGGCCTGTTTCGCGATAGTGGTAAATATCAAATTAAAATTTTCATCTTATTTTAATTATTGTGTTTAATAAACTATTGATTTATTTAGCCTAGAAAAATAAAGTCAATGGCATGTTAAGACTAAACTTACTGGATTAGTATACAAACAGGTAGATGCAGTGAGTGGACCCCCAGAGAAAGAGAAGAGGTAACAGCATCTGAGAAGAAGAGGTTGGATGAAAGAGAGAAGTAATAGTGTAGCAATTGTGACTTGTTTGATATCCTTATACTCATTCATTTCAATTTAATGTTTTTACGTGTATAGTACGTATATTGTTAAGAAAAATGATATATGGACAACACTTTTATAACTACGTAATAACAAATCCCAATTGGCAAGTTATTGTTAATTCGTAAACCCATTGTAACATTTTGGAGTTAAAAGTAAACAAAATGTTTTTAAACTCTTATTGCTAATACAACATTTGATTAAGGTGCCCTTAATTTTTTCTAAGGTGGTCTCTTAAAAAATTCATATATTGGCAACAACAACATCCAAAAAACACGGCTAAACCCACGACCTAACATAGTTTTATTTTTTTGCCTTTTTGTAATTTCTTGTTCAATGTTCACTTCCTCCCCCAATTCAAATATTCAATGCCACGGCCCCATCTACCCCCACTGAAGAGACAAGAGCCAATCAACAGTTTTATATTTTACATACACTTACCCAAAAAGACAAAAGCTGAAAAGCCAATATATATTGTCAAAAGATGAGAGAGAGAGAGAGAGAGAGAGAGAGAGAACTGAAATACCTTGTTGTTGCCGGCTAAGGTCAGGGGTGGCACTGAAGTTCTTATTTTCCGATCTCGCCAACTGCTGAAGACCCTAATATATTTTATACAAATTTAATTATTATTATTATTTTCGTTGATTTAAAAATTTGTCTTGGGCTTTTTTTCCCTGAGGTATTTATTGGTCATTTAGGCTTGTTATTATTATAATTTTTTTTAGATTTTAGTTTTAAAAACTTTTTTTTGGGCTCTTTTTTTTTTTTTCTTGACCCTAATATATTGTTAAATGGACTAAATTATGGACCAAAATTTAATTTTATTGGGCATAAAAAAATTTAGGGTGGTCACAAATCTTTTTTTAAGGGTAGACAAATATAAAATTTTAAATTATTATATATAATTTTTTTTTTCAAAGATGCAAAAAGCCATCAATTGGATAAGGTGAAAATGTGTGAATGCATTTGTATGGATCTCTAATTCATTGTTTTTGTTCAAGACTGGCGATTATGAAGCATTTAAAAAATCAGAGAAATACGGTAGAAAAGTCTCACTTGACAAAAATATTTTCTTATGGAATAAAAATTTTAGATTGTTTAGTGTGCTTAAAGTAGATAAAGTTGTTTATCATGACCTTCCAAAGACCACGCAAAAGTAGAAATTACATTGGGTATGATTTTTTTTATTTTTTATAATCTCTTCTACACAATTTAAATTGTTTGAAAAATGAAAGAAATGTGCAGTAGATCTTACAACAATAATATAGCATAAAAAGGTAAAGAGTATTCCCACCCCCTCTCCCCAAAAAATAAAATAAAATGAAAGGAAAGAAGACATGTATTCATGAAATATGTGTTGATACATATCTACTATCTTTTAAACCTGGATTATGGTAGGATATAAATATAATACGATTACCTCATCCACTTGATTAAAGCATAGTTGTATGTGTGCAGTTGAATTTGATTTAGAGAGTAATTGAATTGAATATATATTTTAAAAAAAAAAGTACATCTACGAAGAAGTTAAGGTTATACTGTTATACATAACTGTAATTTTGTCATATCTCACATCACATTAAGAGTTAAAAAATAAAATTTTATATCAATTTTCTTTTTTTTTTTTTTTCTTTTTTTCACATTAGGGTAAAAAAGATAGTGTTGTATCAAATTTGATGGTATGCAAAATAACTAATATATATTTTAGTTCATTCATTCTTATATCCGCTTTTTCTTAGATATTTTATTAAAAATTCAACTATTACCAAAGGCAGTTTCATTCATATGCTAATGCTACAATCATGAGCATTGTTCAAAAGATAAATCAATTTTTAACATTTCACTAAGTGGATGAAATTTGATACTTTTTTGAGAAACTCGAACCAAGCAAGCATGTTTAGCCAAAAAAAAAATAATAATAATAATAAGGGCAAATTACACTCCCCTTCCTTGAAATTTGGGGGAATAACTCTCACTCTCAAACCTGAAAGGAAAAAAAATAGTTCTCTTCCTTAATGTTTGTAAAAAATGACACTCACCCCCTTCCATTAATATTAGTAACAAAATATTTCAAATTTTTAACAAATTCTTTTTACTAAAGTTTAACCATCGTTAGTAAAAATAGCATTCATATAAAAAAAAAATGAAAAGAGCATATTATAAAACATGTTGCTCAAATAGATTTTTTAGTCGCACCTTAACAAATGATATTATTATAATAATTAAAGATAAAAGCAAAAGGACATAAGAAAAGAGAATAAATAAAATTAATTAAAGATGACAAAAAAGAAGAGCAACCAACATAGCCAAGTGCTAGTGCTAGGCCCAGCTATTGGTTGGGTATGAACAAATTAGGCCTAGCATTAAAATGGTCTTTGTAGGGGTAAAGGCCCAAATCTGGTATTGGGCCTTGGGCCTTGGCCGAGAACATGAGTGATCCGAGAATGATTAAATAGTAGTAAGTGGTTTAAGTTCATAGTTTCATGAGTATGATGTTAATGGGAAGGCGGTCCGAGAAGGAATACCTCCTTGGATAGGTTAAACGCGGATCTGATGTAGATCTTAATGATTAAGGCGACTTTCTAAGAAGCTCTAGTGACAAGGATGTACATCCCAAGGGTACCAGAGAGTAGGAGCTAGGAGATACCTAGGAAAAATCTGCTGCCACCGTATTGAATGCCCTGCAGCTAACTTTCTGGCCGTATTTATGCGGAGAAAACTCCTGAACAGTGCTACCTTGGCTACCACAACTCACAGAAAGCCAGAAAGAGCATCTGATGGGACAGGCACTCAAATAGCGGCTTGGGTGATCAACAAATGGAAGGCCTAGGTCACTAGGAGGGAGATATATAATGTAAGAGACCCCTAAAGGAAGGGGGATCAAAACATCAAGAGAGAAACACTGTAGCAATCTAGAACAGACTTGTAATCAAGTTTCAAAAGCAATACATAAAGAATCAGTCTCCTCGGACTCTGCTGAGGACGTTTTCTCTTATCAAAAACTTGTTATCTTCCTCTCTTGGTCACCAAGATCTGTTTATTTGTTACTTAATTCATTAAAGCCCAGTTTTCTAACCCATTATCTACAAATTTATTATTTTGGGCTTTTTGGGCCTAAGTCTATGCACCTTTTGGGCTAGAAATTCAAATCAGGTCCTTACAATCTCCTTTTCCGCAAATTGCATGATTATTATTATTATTATTATTTCTTAAGAAATGCATGATTAGTTCATTACCCTTCAAATTTATGATTACTTGCCTCATAAACCTGTTACCCTAATACAATACAACCATCATCATCTTAACACCACTCTTAGGCCATCACACTAGTTACAAGCTAAACCAACTAAGATTGGCTATTATGAGATTGATTACAGTAACTAACTTAGTAATTTAGTACTATCAATGCATTAAATCATGTCTTTGACCTATATTATAAAGGGAGATATTCACATTTGTTGCATCGGTTTGGACTTTTTTCAACTTACATGCTGCAAAAACATTTTATTGGTAACTATAAAAATATTCTTCAAACAAAGGAAGGAAATCTTTATATACATAAATAAACTACTTATCGATACATGGAAGTCAAAACCAGCTCAGAAATTCGTTTCTTTATCAACAGTTGGGTTCCCCTCTCGGTTGGCTTGGGGGATTATGCAATGATTTTCTTTCCAACAAACTGCAGATGAGAAACATACATTAGATATGAATTATAATATACCATAAAGAGAAATTACACCATAGCACATGGAATCCATAACATGGTTAGGGCCTTGTTCAGATAACTAAATATCGACATAAATTCAACCAGGTGATTTCATACCATTTATCAAAAGCATCCCATGGTTACCAAAGACTTTACAATGGAACTTTAAAAGAATAATTAGCATCAGATCATGCATTTCTGATGATGATGGTTTTTAGTATTGGTACATTGGGGTGAAAAACTAATTGAAGCTCGTTAAGATGTCTCCATATACATTCGGGATCAAAATTGACACCAAAATAATAATAATAATAATAATGAGCATTGGCTGAGATCTGAGTGTGTGAAGGTGAGTCTTTAGCTGATGCAAATTGGTGGAAATTGGCATGGGCAATGTTCTGTTTCTAACTGAACTCATAGCTGTGTATTTGGACAATTCTTCATGTTGGAGGCCCAAAGCAAGTCACAGCATCCCTCATTCCACACCCATATCACCAAGAGCTCTCTTTGGACTCATTGCCTTGGATATCACTGGAGAAAGCACATCTTCCCTAGGCTCAAGTTTATGCATTAGATACTCCTCCTCTGAAACAACCTTATCCATATTTGCTCACCCTTATTATCTTGCTTTCCTCTTTCGGTAGCAACAGCGACAGAATAAATTTGTGGAAAGCACTCTGAATTTCTGATACTGCAGTGAAAGCTGATGCCAAATTCAGTTACAGTTTCAGTTAATGTCCTTTTAAGACTTGTAGGCATCTGTTTTTATTTTTAATAGTAAGATTGACAGTGCTATCCAAAACATGCTTCCCGAAATTCTTATGCATTGCTCTTGGATTATGTCTAGTGGTTTCCTCAAACCCCTCAGGAGCCAGCCTTGGTTCAAATGCTGAAAATCAAATGATAAGGGGCATTAAGAATTAGGAACCATGTTGTGAGTGTTTCCATTTTACCTCAGAAAGCAGTAAAATAAAAAATAAAGAAAAAACATGGGAATAAATGTGTTGCACAAAGTAAGGGTGTAAAAAATATAACCTGGGGCTCCACAGAATTCAGGAACTTCTTCATCTTCATCATCATCCAACCTGACAACCCAAGAAGGTGTGGTGCTAACATCCCGATTATGTTTCTTCATGCTGAGAGTATGTCTCAAATTCTTGGCCTTCTTCAATTTGGCGGGAACTCATTTCTTGTAATGAAGAACATATTCCTTCTGGGTCAAGATCCTTTCCAAATGTAGGAGATGAGAAGGTAGGCAACCACTTTGAACCTTATAAAAAGTGTGTTCAAGTCATGGAATTTTCATTCAAGATTAAATGAAGCCTTTAACAAATATACCAATCTGAAAATGCTATACATGGTTTAAAAGTGATGGTCTGAGTATGTACCAGAAACCTCTCTACCACCAGGACCAAAACACAAGTTTATGTAGGATGCTTAAACCATGATGGCATGATTGGAATTACCTTGGAGAAGCTTCAAAGAGGGGCTGATAGGGCTTTTATTTTGTCACCATTTCTTTGCATGCAGTCATGTAGAGCCATTTTCATAGCGTATTTATTCCTTCAAATATATCTTGGTTTTGTTGCTCCTTTTATCTCCTATAACAGAGAGAAATGTAAGAGAGATGAATGATGCTCAAGAATTGGCTTATGGGATTCTTGCATGGTTCTGGATTACAAGCATTTGTGCACATAAGCATATATTTGAACTTTATAGCTGTTACCTAGCTGCAATTAGCAGGCATATTGAGTCCTCAAATGAACATATGCAGCAGATGTGATAGCTAGATAGTCGATATATAGGGAGATTGAGAAAGCATATGGTTCTAGCTTTTCATTTTTAAAATGAAATCAGATTATGACCAAAGCATATACAAAATGCTATTTCTTAATATTCTATAACAGCCATTAGTAATAGAAAACTGACAAGTCAAAACATTATAGTGAAGACAATGCAATAGTAACAAGTAGACCAGAATTTCTTAGGTAAAATAAATCCAAAAAATTTGAGGGGATTGTTTGAAACAAAAATTTGAAGGTTTACATATGCTATGCAACAGAATATGTTGCAGTACATAGAGATACAAGTTTGACACAAAAATTGAAGGGAAATCGCTTTAATAAATGGATAAGAAATATGGTAAATTAATTGTAAAATGAACTAGTTTATTCCAAAATGAAATGTTAGAAAAAAGGATCTTTGAGAAGAAATATGGATTTAATATTATCTTGAGCTTAGAATAAGAATCATGTATTTATCTGGATATTTGGAATAGGGCGAATCTAGGACCACTCTGTGCTGAAGTGCATGAGTACTTGGGATATGAAGGATGAACAAAATATATAAATACTATACAAAAAACAAATTTAATATTAATATATGAAATTGAAAGAAGAAAAAAAAAATCAAAAGGAATCATAGCAGGTTTTGATGGAAGAGAGAAAACAAATGAAATGAAGAAGAGAATGTGACAACTCACAAATTTCAATGAAACAATAAGATTGGAAATTTGAAACCAATTCAAGCTTCAGTACTTCATTTAACTTTCCATGGAAAGTTAGTGCCCCACCTACTTTGCTGGTAGGTAGTAGCACTCTTGCTCCTGAACTTCTATTCTTGAAGAGATAAAAAGTTACCCCAGCCCCATACAATCATGAAGCATCCCTGACATTGGAAAAGTATTCGCTGATAAAAAAGAAATTACTGGTGGCAGTTACATCAAAAGAATTGCCAAGTGCTGCTAACTATGGCTTACAGAAATCATAGTTATAAATTCAACATTTTTTCTCTTAAGATTCAGATACACCTAACAGTGAAGGTGATATTATCTTTTTAAACTTTGTACAAATAATGAGTCCTAATTATTAGAAAACTGACAAGTCAAAAATTTGAAGGTCTACATATGCGATTTAGTAAAATATGTTGCTCTAAATGGCAATACAAATTTGAAACTAAAATTGAAGTGGTCTCACTATAAAATAAGTGAATAAGAAATATGGTAAGTGGTAAAAAAAAACAGCTACTTGATTCCAAATTAAAATGTTGGAGAGAAGGACATTTGAAAAAAATACCAATTTTAGATTATTTTGAGCATAGAATAGGAATCAAAAGTTAATCTGGATATTTGGAACAGTGCAAATCTTGGACCATTCTGTGTTTAAGTACATGACCGCTAATTGAAGAATAACCGAAATATGTAAGTAGTATATGAACAACAAATTTGGTAAAGAGTATGCGAACTTAAATGTTAGAACCAAAGGAAAGGATTCATAATAGGTTTTCTTGGAAGAGAAAATTTAAAAGAAAAGAAGATGAGAATGAGAGAACTCACAATTTCGATGAAACAATTTCATTGGAATCCATTTTAAATTCCCTCCATTGTAATTCTTGGACTATGGACAATCTTCTACTAATGACCACTCTTGCTGATTCCATATCCCTTGCAAAGCGATCAGTAAACATCCGGCTTCAACAGCCATTCCAGGATACTTCCATCTAGCTTTCCACAGAAAGGGAGCGCCTCCTGCATTGCTGATAAGTAGTAGCAGTTCTTGTTCCTGAATAGACGATGATAATTGACCACAGCTCCTCTGCAAAGGCTCCAACATCAACAAAATTTAATGCCTCCAACTAAGGAGAAATAGGTGTCAAACTGGCCAAACAGCTCAGGAAACAAAAATAATTTAGGCTCCAACATCATCAAATTTAATGTCTCCAACTAAGGACATATAGGTGCCAAAGCTGGTGGAACAGCTCGGGTAACAAAAGGAAAATTAGGCTCTGAAATGGGTGCTATGTGAAGTATCCTAGACATTGGAAAAAATATCCTCGGATATATGAGAAACTTTCTGGTGGCTTTTACATTGGAAGAATTGTTAACTGCTACATGTGGCTTACAACACTGATACAATGACATAACTACGCATATATCAGAATATCAAGATGATTAGATGCTAAGTAACAAGTTATAAAATGTTGTAGGAAAAGTGAGAGGGAAGAGGGGATAATTTGCATGAATGATAAACTTATCAGATTGAATTAGTACTCTATTTATTCAAACATAAGCTGAACACAATAGATATGCTGAATTAGTACTCTATTTGTCCACATGTTGTTAGTTTTTTAACATCCCATGCTCCTAGAAATTAGTTTAATATATACATGTTAGCAATTAAAAGAGTGAAAGCGAAGGACATTTGTTCAGGTTAAGCTACAATAATACCAGACGTGCAGAATGACTTTCATGTCAAAGAGTGTCAAACCATAATTCTATGATCTGACAACTCAATCTAACTCTATTCATTGTCTTGGTGACATATGAACACATATATGGAGTTGACATGCACACCTTTACATAGACTAACAATTTTGTTTATGTAGATATGCGCAATGAGTACAGAACCCAGTCACTGTACAAATATATATATATATATATATAAACTGAATTGGACCTCGCAAAGCACCAATTAATTAAGAAGTAAATTATATACGCATATCTGAAATGGTAAAGAGAAAGCAGACATGAAGTACCTCGGCATCAATTGTCATCAAGTTGGTTATTTTCCAAGATGGCATCTTCTTGCATGCTTCATGATTTAGCCAAAAAAATTTAGATGTGTTAGAAACCTTCAAAAGCTATATAACTATATTAGAACCATCAACACCTTCAGTGCTGTCTAACACTTTATAAGAAATTTAAGCTTTGCTTCCACTAGTAGAACTGGGGATCACATAATTTCATGGACCAGTAAAACTAACCTTCCAACCCAAACATGAAAACAAAAATCTGCAAGACCTTCTACCACCCAATGTCTAAACGCATTCTTATGCAACCCAACTCCACTTTCCCACAATAAATTCACTCAAATAAACATAGGAATTATGACCTAGCCCAAATTAACAAAATTTATTTCCAACTTTACAAAGCCCTGAGAACAAGAACTGGTCCATGTATTATTAGAATTCCAGCTCATGAAATTGAAAATAATGGGTATGTTTTCATCAATGGGCATAATAAATTTGACACCAATAAGTGAAGGTTACAAGAAATGCTAAGAAAAAGAATTGAGTATGTATGTTATCATGATAATTGCTAGGAGGACATACACTTTTTGCAACATTCCAGTAATTAGAGTAATTAATTAAAGAAGCATTAATCTAAAATATTTATTTCTTTTATAATTAACTTAAAATGTTAAGATGTGAAATTTAAGAATAGCCCTTTTACTATGCATCGTATAAGTACACTTACTAATCATCTCTATCATCTTCATAGTCATCGAAGTCATCAAATTCTTCGTAGTCAGAGTCATCAAAGATGTCAAAGTCTTTAGAGTCCTCAGAATCCTTCCCTTGGATGTATTTTCCATTGATTTTGATGTTTGGAATATGGGAAATCTAGAACCACTCTTCGCCACTCCCCTCTGCACATCTTTTCTCTAAGTTGGGGCAATCAGCAATGTGCAGGTGTTTTGATTTGGTGAGGTGGAACATGGGAAGATACATCAGGTTGTTGCAGTAGCGAAGAGACAGCTTTTGAAGAGAAGAAAGATTGCCCAACCAATCAGGCAAAGCTTTCATTCCATTAAATTTCTTTATCCGCAGCTCTTCAAGGGCAGTGAAGAGTTGAATTTCGTTTGGGAGAGAGTTGAGTGTAGGACTCCCACACAATAATTACTGGTGGCAGTTACATCAAAAGAATTGTCAAGTGCTGCTAACTATGGCTTACAGAAATCATAGTTAAATATTAATAAAGAATATGAAAACATAAGGGGGGTGATAATTCAAAAATTCTTAATTTCTGAAAAATATTTGATGTGCTAAAACAAATCCAACCATCATGGAATAACCACAATGAAATAGAGCTAAAAATTGAAGATACACAAAAATTATGCAATAAATATATGTTACATAAATATGAATTAATGGTTTGACATAAAACTATTTGGACATTGTTAACCCAAGAATATGGTAATATATATGTAGAACAAATCATGAACAGTGAGTCAACTTCACAGCAAACAGGACAGAACATAGAAATTATAAATGACTTCAAGCTTAGAATAGGAATGTAGAATGTATCAAAGGTTTTTCTTAATCACAGGAACATGGGCAATCTTAGAACCTTTTGTGCTAAACTACATGACCTCTAATTGGGACAATGAAAGATCATAGGTATTTGTAATTTAGTAATGCAATGAGTCACTTACACCATAAGCAGATATTGCAATGAGCCAGTTACATCATAAGCAGATACTGCGGCTTCTTGCAAATGTACAGCTCGTGTAAGAACAATAGGTGGCTTTCCACTTACTGTCAAAGACATTCTCAAATATGTTAGGGTAGAGTCCATCCACATATATAATAGCCTAATTTTCACCATTGACATATGATTGACCAAAAAGAAGACTGATTCTTTTCCATTTCCTTCTATATTACAAAAGAACTTCTACCATTTTAGAGATTTTAATTGTCTGAAACTCACTGGTCATCCATCTTAATAATGTACATGATCTTTAGACAGCTTCTTGTTTAACACATTCATTAAAATAGATATCTGGAATGTGGGAAATCCTAGACCACTCTGCACCACACCCCTTTGCACATCTTTCAATTAATTTGGAGCAATGACAGGATATTTAGCTCTTCGGTTGGATTCAGGGTGGGTTAAAAGCTCCATGAATAAATGTTTCCTCCAGCTGAACACATTAGATATGCCATTGCCTGCATATTGAGGTAACATATATAACTAATTAATAAATTTTTAGTTCTTTGAATAATGAGAATCCATGTGTCGTTAGTTTTGTTAGCTTTTTAACATCCCAGGCTCCTAGTTCATTATATCCATGTCAGCAACTAAAAGTGTCAAAGCAAAGGACATTTCACACTGTTCAAGCTAAGTATAATAACACATATATGGAGTATAATAACACATATATGGAGTATAATAACTCATATAACGCACAGAAATGACTTTCATATTAAATAGTGTCAAACTACAATTCATTGATCTGACTGTTTTGGTGATATATGAAAACATATATGGATTATAGGTTTGACATAAAACTCTTCAGAGATCATTAACCAAAGAATATGGCAATATATATAAAGCAAAAAAGAAAAAGCATAGCAGAGAACAAATCATGAGCAATTGGACAACTTCAAAGTGAAACAACAGACAGAAGGAGGTTTGAGAGAACATACCAGTTTTAAATTATTTGACCTTAGAGCAGGATGTATCTAATATTTATCTTAATAACTGGAAAATGAGCAATCTTTGACCAGTTTGTGCTAAACTACATGACCTCTAATTGACACAATGAAAGATCACGGATATTTTAATTTAGTGATGCAATGAGCTACTCACACCATAAGCAGATATTGCAGCTTATCCTAAATGTATAGTTTACTGCAGAAAATATTCTCTCTATTTGGTTATGTGATTTTCAAATACGTTAGTGTCGTGTGTTCAAGTAGATGAAGAGGAGATAAAAGATTAGTCCATCCACATTTATAACAGCCTATTTTTCACTATCAACACAATATTGACTAAAGAGAATGATTCTTTCACTTTTCATTATAGTACACTAGAATTTCTCCCACGTGAGATTTTAATTTTGCGTTGTTGGTGAGAAATTCAAGTGTGATGAAGAGGTTCAAGTGCATCACGATGAACAAATATTCAAAGCTCTAATACAACTTCTACTTGCTAGATAATATCTGCTATCATTTATATATCTGTACATGAACACACTTTGACAAATTGTCTCAAGTGGGTAAAGATGACAACAATATAATTATAAGTAGACGGAAAAGAATGTTCAAAACAATCTGGAGAAGATCCAAAAAGACTCCTCAATCTCCAAAGGCTCCTTTTATCTCTTGCAAGGGACTAATGACAATTGACAAAAGTTTCAGCTGCAATTTACGGCAGCAAAGATTATGAGAGGTCATAACAAGACATGGTTCGTCATCAATTGTCTAATGACTCAAAAAGCTTTACACATGTTGTGAGTAGAACTTATGTGATCAACCATAAAAAAAAGTAGAAATTATGTGGTCTGTTTTTGGTAAGCATCCTCGACAACCAATGACATCCAACTCATTCACAAGAATCACAGCTTACCCATTTGTTCATATCCAAAAAAATTAAGAAACTATCAGAGTCATGCATTTATCCAGTTTCAGGGGCAACTTCCTTACTAATCTGCCGTGTAAAAAGGATCAAGAAACAACAATATTGGAGCATATGATGCATTTTTCCTTTTCTAAATCGTTATGGAAGTCATCAAAATGTATCAACACTGTGGTAGCTTGAACTACTTATATTAGCACTAAAGTAACTTTTTTGATAGGTAGTATAAAACCAAATTCTCAACCAAAATGTATTAAAACTATTAAATAACAGACATTTAGTGTTTATAGGGAAAAGGCCCATTATCTTATATCTAAGGGATTGAGAACAATCCTACAACTATTTGCATGACCTAGAGCAACCAGAATGGTCACCTGTTGGGTAAGACCATCATGTCAAGGTTACAAGAAGAAAACCACACAATAGTGGAAAACCTTAACAGAATATGGTACTTTTAAATTTTCTAATAGAGATGTGTATAAATAAATTTAATGACAACCAACAAGTAAAAAGACTATCTATAGATCTCTACCTCATAATCCTGAAAGCTGTTGAAGTCATTTGCGTGAAAGCCTTATGTTAGGAAACCGTAACAAATAACATAGGATTTGAAAGGCAGAAGAATTATCAAGAATCTGTATATTAAGGAAGGAAAATATATATTGCTAGTTATATAGAGAATGGAAGAAACTATGGCCTATGCACAAGAAAATCATTGGCCTCACCTAATGCTTTGTCAGAAGTGTTGTCAACTATGTATACTAGTACAAACTTAAAAACAAGTATATGATATAGTTCAATATGAACTACGACCAGAATTTTTTTAGTAGAGAGAGAGAAAACTCAAGACAATAGAATCAATATATTTTCAGTGCAATCTTCAAGTATTCTAATTACTGGTACTATGTCATATCCATGGTCATAAATTGATCTTAGAAAAACAAAATGCAATCAAGGTCTGGTTCAATTTGAATTGAGTCTCAAGATGCTTCCTTATGGGGTACAATATACGGGACTTTTAAGTTCATGCACAACTCTAATTGGGGTAAAATAAATTATTGATGCAATCAATTATTCTAAAGTTTGAAAAAAAAATTCAAAAATTCATGATATTAACAAAGTAAGGGTCAAAGTGATACTATAGAAATGACTTGAAATTTGTAGAAATAAAGCGCCTTAATTATTAGAAAAATGACAAGTCAAAACTTTATAGGGAAAATGCAGTAGTAAGAAGTAGACCAGAAATTTATATGTAAAACTAACCTTCTTTTTTTAATAAGAACTAACCAAAAAAAGATAAAGAAATTGATTGAAATATATATATATATATATATATATATATATATATATATATATATATATATATGTTAGGGCCTACATTCACAACCCAGAAAAATTTGTTGCGCTACATTGGAAACAAGTTTTAAATAAAATTGAAGTGATATTGCTAATTTGGAAAATGAAGGTGTAGAGATTTCGTGTTTACAGATGGGTAACCAAATCTGGAAATAGTATATGAACACAAATTTAGAAACTTTTATACAAAATTGAAAGTAGAAAAGAACCAAAAATTAGGATTGACAATAGGTTTGGTTGGAAGAGAGATATCAAAAGAGAAGAAGATGGTAATGAGAGAACTTACAAATTTCACTAAGTCAATTGCATTGGAACCAATTTAAATTTCCCCACTGTGATTCTCGGAATATGACCAATCTTCTACCAATGGAACTCTAGCAAACAGTAAGAAACAAAGCATCCAGCTTTGACAACCACTCCAGGAATCTTCCATTTACCTTTCCATAGAAAGCGAGGGCACCTACTGCATTGTTGGTAGGTAGTAGCAGTTCTTGTTCCAGAACTTCAGTTCTTACAAAGACAAAAAGTTACCACAGAACATGTGCAGAGGCTCCAACATTGTCAAAATTTAATGCCTCCAACTAAGCACATATAGGTGTCAAAGCTGGCCAAACAGCTCTGACAACCAAAAGAAGATTAGGCTCCAAAATGCATGGTGTGTGAAGTATCCTTGACATTGGAAAAAAAAATCCTCTGATAAATAAGGAATTCTGGTGGCTTTTACATTAGAAGAAATGCCAAGTGCTACCTCTCACTTACAACACTGATACAATGACATCAAGTCATCAACACATGAATACTACAAGTATTAGAATATCATCAGCATACCAAGATGAAATAGATGCTATTGTAGGAAAAGTGAAAGGGAAGCGGGGATAATTGGCATAAATGGTATACTTATTGGATTGAATTAGTACTTCATATATTTGAAGACAAGCAAAGATTACGGAAACTTATCAATTCTCATAAACTTCCAATAGCTTGTGGCTAGATTAAAAGTCCATAAGTTAATTCATTTTTCCATTGGCTGAATACAGTAGATATGCTGTCCCTAGTGTCTGCACTTAATGGCAATTTTTTTATTGATTAAAGGAGAAATGAAGGAATTTGGAGCAATTAAAAAAAAAAAACACTCTTGTGTTGTTTTTAAGGAGAGTATTAGAAAAGAAAGGAGGATGAGGTGAGAGAACTTTCTGGTCATCCATCTTAATAATGTATATGATCTTCAAACTGCTTCTTCTTTGATCAATTCAACAAAAAACGATATTTGGAATGTGGGAAGGAAATCCTAGACCACCCACTCTGCACCGCTCCCCTTTGCACATCTTTCCTTTAATTTGGGGCAGTGACGGATATTCTTCTCTTCCGTTTTCTTGGCAGTGTGTTAAAGCTCCATCAATAATTTTTTCCTCTAGCTAAACACAATAGATATGCTGTACCCAGTGCTTGCATATCAAGGTAACATATTTAACTGATTGAATAATCTTTTAATTCTTTCAACAATGAGAATCCATGTGTTGTTAGTTTTGTTAGCTTTTTAACATCCTAGGGTCCTAGCAATTAGTTTGTCATATCCATGTCAGCAACTAAAAGCGTCAAAGCAAAGGACATTTCACTATGTTTAAGCTCAGCAATAACAATACTAGACACACAGAATGACTTTCATATCAAAAACTGTAAAACTACAATTCATCAGTCCAATTGTACTCAATCTATAAATTGTTTTGGTGACATATGAACACATATCTGGAGTTCACATCACAACTTTACATGGACTAAAAGTTTTGTTTATGTAGATATGCATGTTGGCTACAGAACACACTGACTATATATAAATACTGTTCGAAGTAAATTATATATACAAATCCCAAATGGTAAAGAAAAAACAGATCATATGTACCTCGGCATCAGTTGAATCGAGTTGATTATTTTCCGAGACGCAAACAGATCATATGTACCTTCAAATATTTGATAGTTTGCAAAACTCAGTACTCTATCAGCAGTCAGCAACAATTACCTCGATTTCGTTGGATTCATACACAAATTTCTCTTACTCATCACAGTTATAAGTAGTCCCTGTGCAACTCTGATTACCAGCCCAACCCCAGCTTCCTCCTTGTCCTTGAAGATTGCTCTCTGAATATTAAGTATATACATTCCTCCTCTGTTCATCAGCTTGCAATTATAATCAGTTGTTCTGCCAGCTGGAAACAATAGGCATATTGTCTCAATTGCATTTGCCTACACATGACATGAATACACAAAGAATCTTGGGAAAATAGAATAGAGGAATGAAGAAATAGGAGTCAACTAGAAGTATGATTGCCTATTTCAAAAGTATGCTCAAAACAACCATGGAAGATCCAAATAGAGTCCTCAATCTCCAAAGCTCCTTTTATCTCTTGTGGGGACTAACTAAGATTGACAAAAGGTTTCATCTGTGATGAATGGCACTAAAGGTTTCATCACAGGACTTAAGAGGTCATTAATTGTCTATAGTTTCAAAAAATAAATATTAAACCAAGTAGAACCTGAATCTATGTGATCTGTTTTTGTTTAGCATCCTCAATAACCAATAACATCCAACTCATTCACAAGAATCACAACTTACCCATTTGTTAAAATAAAATAAATATAAAATAATTAAGAAACTAGCAAAGTTATGCATAACCAGGCACTTCAGTGAGATATTAACATTTATTGCATCTTGCCTTTTCTAAATCACTATGGAAGTTGCCAGAATGTATCAACAACGTGGTCAGTTTATAGATACTGGTCCATCACCATATATGCAAGTGAGTGGGATCTATCCTCCAAACAAATGCATGATCTAGATCAATCAAAATGATCACCTGTTGGATATGAAAATAATGTAAAGTTACAGGAAGAAAACACCAAAATAAATGGAAAACCTTAATTGAATCTAATTTTATGAGGGTTAATGGACTTAAGAAAAGGCTTCATGGTCTTTTACTCAAGGTTTCAAAGTGTTGCAAATATTGTATTCACTCTCTCATTCTCTCTTCTCTCAATTTTTTATTTTATTTTTTATGTTTATAATTTGTTGTTATCTTTAATTATTTGCTTATAGATTCTGAATAATTAACAGAGAAACCTCGCAGGTGATACCCAGGTGTAAATCAACCAGTAAAGGGACATGAAAATCATAGAAAAGGCAGCATGCAACTTCAACCACTGCAGCTGGTGCTAATGGTGTGTCATTGTCACCCACCACACAAAACAGTAGAGATTATTTTAAACTTTTGATCATTAAGATCTGAAAATTGTTAAACTTTTTTGGCATGAATAAAATACTTCTCAGATTGAATTAGTACTCTAATTATTCAAACATAAGAGATGATTTGAGAAAACTTACCAAATCTTATAAGCTTCCATTAGCTTGCGGCTAGATTAAAACTCCATAAGTAAATTAATTTTTCCTCTGGCTGAACACAATAGATATGCTGTCCCTAGTGTCCACATGTTAATTTAACATCCCATGCTCCTAGCAATTAGTTTAATATATACATGTTAGCAATTAAAAGAATGAAAGCAAAGGACATTTGTTCAGGTTTAGCTATAATAATACCTGATGCACAGAATGACTTTCATGTCAAAGAGTGTCAAACCATAATTCTGTGATCTGACTCAATCTAACTCTATACATTGTCTTGGTGACATGAACACATGTATGGAGTTGACATGCACACCTTTACATAGACTAACAATTCTGTTTATGCAAATAGGCACAATGGGTACAGAACCCAGTCACTGTCCATATATATATAAACCGAATTGGATCTCGCAAAGCACCAATTAATTAAGAAGTAAGTTATATGCACGCATCTGAAATGGTAAAGTGAAAGCAGAGCTGAAGTACCTTGGCATCAGTTGTTATCAAGATAAATTGCCCTCGAAAAGGAATCTATTGATTTCCTCCTCCCAATCAGTTGGACGTTGGTTATTTTCCAAGATGGAATCTTCTTGCAAGCTTCATGATTTAGCCAAAAAAATTAAAATGTGTTAGAAACCTTCAAAAGCTAAAACCAATATATAAAAATATTAGAACCATCAACACCTTCAGTGCCGTCTAAAACTTTATAAGAAATTTAAGCTTTGCTTCCACTAGTAGAACTAGGGATTACATAACTTTATGGACCAGTAAAACTGACCTACCAACCCAAACATGAAAACAAAAATCTGCAAGACCTTCTCCCACCCAATGTCTAATCTCATTCTTATGCAAGCCAACTCCACTTTCCCACAATAAATTCACTCAAATAAACATTGGAATTATGATCCAGCAGCCCAAATTTAACAAAATCTATTTCCAACTATTACAAAGACCTAACAACAAGAACTGCTCCGTGTATTATTAGAATTCCAGCTCATGAAATTGAAAAGAATAGTATGCTTTCATCAATGGACATAATCAATTTGACACCAATAAGGGAAGGTTAAAAGAAATGCTGGGAAACAGAATGAGTATGTATGTTATCATGAATGGATTAATCTAACAAATTTTATGAGCATTGGCTAAGATCAGATTTTTTGCAGCATTCCAGTAATCAGAGTGGTTGTTGAGTTAAATTTCTATTAATTAATTCAAGAGGCATTAATCTAAAATACGTTTTTTTTTTTTTTAATTAATCTAAAATGTTAAGATGTGAAATTTAAGAATAGCCTTTCTAAAAATAAAAAATTACATAAATAAATTGGGGGCCAGTAGGAAATGGAACCACTCAGCGCCGCTCCCTTCTGCGTATCTTTCCTCTAAATTGGGGCAATAATCAATGTGCAGATGTTTTAAATTGGTGAGGTGTGGAATGGGGAGAGACATCAGCTTTTTGCAGCAGCGAAGAGACAGCTTTTGAAGAGAAGAAAGATAGCTGAACCAATTAGGCAAAGCTTCCATTCCGTTAAAGTTCTGTATCCGCAGCTCTTCAAGGGCAGTGAAGAGTTGAATTTCGTTTGGGAGAAAGTTGAGTGTAGGCCTCCCAACCAATATTAGCTTTTTGAGGGACGCGTGCGAGTATCGAATGAAAGGATAACGCAGAATCGGGAAAGCATCCAACTCTTCAATAAACCCACCGATTACCAAAGTCTTTAAGCGGCCCTCTCGCCTAAGCTCCAGTCTTCGATCAGGACAGTTGCTAATTTTTAAATTAACAAGAGAATGAAATACTTCTCCTAAATCTGGAATTGATTTCAGATTCGGACAGTCCTCAATCCTTAAATATTGAAGAGATGTACGGAATTGTCGCCCACTGAATAGTTCATCAATATCACACCGTATTTTCTCCAAGTGTTGAATATCTGACGGGACACCTGGCAAAGACCTCAGCTTAGGACAATTCTGCACTACGAATTCTTGAAGGGAAACGCAGGAGTGCAGTGATTCTGAAATTTATTTCAAATTCGGACAGTCCGCAATCTTCAAATATTGAAGAGATGTACAGAATTATAGCCCACTGGATAGTTCATCAATACCACACCCTTTTATCTCCAAGTCTTGAATAACTGACGGGACACCTGGCAATGACCTCAGCTGAGGACAATAATATACTACGAATTTCTGAAGGGAAACACTGGAGTGCAGTGATTCTGGAATTGATTTCAGATTCCGACAATCCCTAATCTTCAAATATTGAAGAGATGTACAGAATTGTAGCCCACTGGGTAGTTCATCAATACCACACCCTATTATCTGCAAGTGTTGAATAACTGACGGGACACCTGGCAATGACCTCAGCTCAGGACAATTCTCTACTACGAATTTCTGAAGGGAAACGCATGTGTGCAGTGATTCTGGAATTGATTTCAGATTCCGACAGCCCCCAATCTTCAAATATTGAAGAGATGTACAGAATTGTAGCCCACTGGGTAGTTCATCAATACCACACCCTGTTATCTCCAAGTGTTGAATAACTGACGGGACACCTGACAATGACCTCAGCTCAGGACAATTCTCTACTACGAATTTCTGAAGGGAAACGCAGGAGTGCAGTGATTCTGGAATTGATTTCAGATTCCGACAGCCCCTAATCTTCTCCAAGTGTTGAATAACTGACGGGACACCTGGCAATGACCTCAGCTGAGGACAATTCTCTACTACGAATTTCTGAAGGGAAATGCTGGAGTGCAGTGATTCTGGAATTGATTTCAGATTCCGACAGCCCCCAATCTCCAAGTATTGAAGAGATGTACAGAATTGTAGCCCACTGGGTAGTTCATCAATACCACACCCTGTTATCTTCAAGTGTTGAATAACTGACGGGACACCTGGCAATGACCTCAGCTGAGGACAATTCTCTACTACGAATTTCTGAATGGAAACGCTGGAGTGTAGTGATTCTGGAATTGATTTCAGATTCCGACAGCCCCCAATCTCCAAGTATTGAAGAGATGTACAAAATTGTAGCCCACTGGGTAGTTCATCAATACCACACCCTGTTATCTTCAAGTGTTGAATAACTGACCGGACACCTGGCAATGACCTCAGCTGAGGACAATAATATACTACGAATTTCTGAAGGGAAACGCTGGAGTGCAGTGATTCTGGAATTGATTTCAGATTCCGACAGTCCCCAATCTCCAAGTATTGAAGAGATGTACAGAATTGTAGCCCACTGGGTAGTTCATCAATACCACACCCTGTTATCTTCAAGTGTTGAATAACTGACGAGACACCTGGCAATGACCTCAGCTGAGGAAAACAATGTACTACGAATTTCTGAAGGGAAACGCTGGAGTGCAGTGATTCTGGAATTGATTTCAGATTCCGACAGTCCCTAATCTCCAAGTATTGAAGAGATGTACAGAATTGTAGCCCACTGGGTAGTTCATCAATACCACACCCTGTTATCTTCAAGTGTTGAATAACTGACGGGACACCTGGCAATGACCTCAGCTGAGGACAATAATGTACTACGAATTTCTGAAGGGAAATGCTGGAGTGCAGTGATTCTGGAATTGATTTCAGATTCCAACAGTTCCTAATCTCCAAGTATTGAAGAGATGTACAGAATTGTAGCCCACTGGGTAGTTCATCAATACCACACCCTGTTATCTCCAAGTGTTGAATAACTGACAGGACACCTGGCAATGACCTCAGCTGAGAACAATAATGTACTACGAATTTCTGAAGGGAAACGCTGGAGTGCAGTGATTCTGGAATTGATTTCAGATTCAGACAGCTCCTAATCTCCAAGTATTGAAGAGATGTACAGAATTGTAGCCCACTGGGTAGTTCATCAATACCACACCCTGTTATCTCCAAGTGTTGAATAACTGACGGGACACCTGGCAATGACCTCAGCTGAGGACAATAATGTACTACGAATTTCTGAAGGGAAACACTGGAGTGCAGTGATTCTGGAATTGATTTCAGATTCCGACAGCTCCTAATCTCCAAGTATTGAAGAGATGTACAGAATTGTAGCCCACTGGGTAGTTCATCAATACCACACCCTGTTATCTCCAAGTGTTGAATAACTGACGAGACACCTGGCAAATCTCTCAGTTTATAACACCCTCTAATAATCAACTCCTCAAGGCAAGGAAACACCAACAACACCTCACCTGCGCTTGTCAACTCCTTTGCACCCTCCCACTCTTCTAAGCTACTCATAGAAAGCAATTCGAGTATTCTCAATGCCGGAAATAATGTTGTAGTATTTCCGTAACTCCCATCACAACTGTAAAACTTACTTCCTATACTTCTTACCTTGTACATATGGTTTATTTCAAGAACCCTAAGACAAGGTAATTGCCCTAAAGTGGGAACTTCTTCACATTCCATACAAAAATTCAATTTGATATGAATCAGATTGTGAAATAGCGACAAATCATTAACCCAAGATGGGAATTTCTTTCCTCCATAATATTCGATTGTGAAGCTTTTCAAATTTGGGTGAGGATGGAGGCCTTCCAACACCTCTTCATCTTTATCATACCGGTCCATTGCATTTGAATATTTATCTTCCCAGTATAATCCCAACTTTAATATTTCCTTTTCTTTTAATTTTGCACTTTGGGCTTCTTCCTCATTTGTCACCTTCTCTAAATTGTATATGTTTATCTCTCTAAGATTCTTTAAGGGTCCTATTTCATTAATCCTATAACCTTCATCTCGACCCACACCAAAAAAATTCAATGTTTGAAGGCAAGTCAACCGTCTCATATTTTTGAGTAGACAATCTTTGTACTGACCAGTATTAATACAAATATGTCTCAAGTTAATCAAATTACTTAGGTCTTCCGGAAGCTTCATGAGATTAGGGCATTCTTCGATTCTTAAAGTCTGCAAATGGTAGAGTTTGGTAATGGATGTTGGTAATTCCACAATGTTAGATTGCAAGATGTGAAGAAGCCTCAAATGTATCAATTGCTCAATTGAATTTGGCAACCTTATTATATTATGCCCAGATAATTTTAAAACACGTAAGCATTTAAAATTTGAAAACATGTCATCAAAGTCTAGATTTTTTGAAATTAATGTGCGTGTTTTTATGAAACTATCTCCACTAAATGAAGTTCCTGGTGTTGTATTGCTATCAGATCGGACAAATAAAGGTTGCACTTTACTAACATTATCCACATAATCTCCCTCCAAAATTAGAATTTCAGACTTTGAAATTGAAATGGCAAAATCATGCACCAAATTATGCATTTTGCAACTAATAATATCACCACAAGCATCCTTTCTAGCATTTTGGAAAAAGGACGTAGCCAACAAAATATTGAAATACGTGTTACCAATATCTTCCATCGTTGTGCTACCTTCTTTAGATTGTTCAAGGAACCCTTCAGCCATCCAATGCTGAATTACTTCATCCTTTTTCATGTTATAATCTTTAGGGAAAATTGCACAATATGCGAAACATCGTTTCAAAGATGGTGTTCGAAGATGATCATAACCTAACTTTAATATGTGAAACACTCCATTATTTCTATCATCCAGTAAATCCCAATTTTTATTATTTTGAATCGATAGCCATTCACCTTTATCAAGTATAAAGTACATTATTCTCCCTAAAAATTCTGCAGCCCATGGAACCCTTTTACATTTTTTAACAATCTCCTTTCCAATTTTCTCCAAATCTAGAGTTAAAAGTCTTTCATTTGCAGATGCTCTTTTCTTGAATATGAACCAACGATCATATTCTGTTAATTCATATTGAGTAAAAGTCTCTGTGCTTTCTGTCACTCTATCACAATAGGTTGCTTCAACAATGTTATTTCCAACATTTCGATTAACTTTTGAATCATCAAGGAAGGAGTCTATCTCCATGTTAAAGCTAATCTTAGGAATCGAATTCACAAACTCTGCTCGAAGTTCATAACTAGCAATGTCACCTTTAAGTCTATTTAATGATTCGTAGGTGATCTTAATTTTGTTTGCCATATTGATAATGTCATTAGAGGGTGAAGAGTAGTTTAGTACCTTTTGCTGAAGAATGTTATAGCCAAACTCGTCTAGCACATCATCAATGTCATAAAAAACATATCTAAGCTTTGCTAACCATATCCTTAGAAACTCATCACTTGCTTGTCTTTTCTTAACATCATTTAACACAAGTTGAATTTGGGTTAAGAAGCTAAACAGGTCTGTTAGCCCTTCCTTGAAACCCAACTCAAAACTAATGTGTTGCTCTATAACAATTGATCTCAACTTGGCTAGAAGTCCCTCCACAAAAACACCAAGTAAAATTTCAGCTATGTATTCTGCCTTACTCTGCATAAGAGACAATAGTATGAAAATGTTTGTGGAGTGTAGAGTATAATTCTATTAAAAATAAACAAGGTGGGTCCAAATATATTTATATATTGGAAATATAAAAAAAAATTTTTTAGGAAGGCAAAAACTTATATTACAATTTTCACCTTCTTAATTTTTATACAATAATTAATAGTTTTTTTTTTCTTTTGGAGTTTTATAATAACTGTTGCAAACACATGCGATACATGGAAATATATAATTATTTTTAAATGTGGTATAATATATAACTTATTATCTAAATTTTATTGTAGATAATTTGTTCTCCCCAAAAATTAAATAAACTCAAAAGTAATTTATATTTCTCTATTTTTACAAATATATAATTTTATCATTTATGGTGTTTTTGATTGATATTATTTTGTTAAACTGTCCATATTTTTCTAACTATTGTTATTATGCATTATATTTTCCTAATTTCTTTTTGTATAACTAAAATTTTTAAGTTTCAAATATTTGAATACAACTAAAATTTTTAAGTTTCAAATATATTATTCAAATTTTTTATTCTCTTAAGAAGATTGTCATAATAATCAAAACTGATCATATAGTTACAAGGAATATTACTCAAATAATTTATAGCAATATAGTACTCCCAACCCAAACCTTTTTTTTCCCTATTTTTAGGTAAGTACAACAAAAATGGATTGAAGTTGACCATTATGAACTGAACTAGAATGAGTTGGACCAAACTGGATTGTAATAGATCAAATTAGACTGTAACAGACTATCATAGTTTGTAAACATAATTCAAAAAATTAATAATAATTATAATAATAAAGTGATGTAAAAACATTATCTGTGATAAGTAATGTATTCCAATGTGATGGAAGTGGTTTGTTTTAAAAGTAATATCAATAAGTTTTGTTATCACATTAATATTTTTAACTTAATTATTATGCGTGCACTTGTGATTCTACGTGCCTGTTGAAAGTTTTATTCAAATTAAATTTGGTACTATGTACACCATAAAAAAAAAAATTTAGAAAAACCACTTACAAGTAATGTTTTATACAAAAAGAAAAAGAAAAGGAAGAGGAATGGGGGGGGGGGGGGGGGGGGTAGACTTTGTTAAGAGCTTTATTATCTCTATCTTTTGACGTTGATGAAAATGACATATGGTTAGCAGAATTGGACCCAACATTGAAGGTTATCAAAAAAAAAAAAGGAGCGGAATTGGACCCTTCAACTTAGCCTTGAATACTACATTAGCATATGGATGTGTATACAGTGGTGGAATGATATTTTTTTCAGGTGAGTTTAAACTAAAAATAAATTAATGGTGTCTCCACCCAATGTTTGTATTACATGTATTTTCTATTATAAGTTACATTTAGGTTCAAGAATGTGTAAAGTGATGGTCATATTGTGATTGATAAGTTATAATTAGTTTTGAGATTGAGTAAAGGCATAATGTATTATTGCATACATTAATTTTTATATACATATTTTTTGAAGAAATGATGGAAAGAAAATGAAGACTTGGCCGCCGACGTGGTTCAATAAAAACGTAACAATAATAAATGCTATACTTCAACTTTTAGATATTATATAGATTAGTATTTTTTTTTTTTTATATACAAGATAGAAATTCTACTCTAGCCTAATCTATGAGTATACGTGTGTGAAACTCCTTCCTGAAGACTTGAACCCCGACCCTTGCCCCCCACACCCCACAAGCACTTATACTTGTAGAGTGACCATCGCACCAAAGGTGTGTAGTAGTAGTATTGAATACAAATCTTTTGTCCCATTTTTTGTGTTCCACATTATTCTCTCTCTCTCTCTCTCTCTCTCTCTCTCTCTCTCTCTCTTACTTAAATTCCCTTAAATTTCATAAACAAACACACTTATCCCCTATTCCCTATGTTATAACTATCAAATTATATAAATAAATAAAGTAACAATAATGCTACGAATTTTGTAGTTTACTGATATTACACTTCTCCAATGGAAGAGAACATGAGTTCAAACTCCCCTTCCCCACTTGTTGCTAGGAAAAAAATTCACTTAATAATATAGAAATTTATTATAATGTTTTACTTAATTCAAACAATTAAAATCAATAACTGAAAATGTTATCACAAGTTCACTGCTGAGATTATGATAAAATATAATCTAAATATAAAACATTTACATCTTTACTCACCTTTTCAAACACTCCGCTTGACATGTCATCCTTTGGTATTGAAGTTGAGCTGATTTCCCTCTCCTTATCCTTGTTTGAAGTTGATACACCCTTAAGTTTTTTGTTAGGTTCACCAATTGTTAGAGAAGCTTCCTCTTGGACCTCTTTAGGCATTTTTGTACAAATATTAATATCGTGACCTTTAGCTCCAGCCAAGTGATATTTAATCCTTGTAGCACCCCCAGCAAAAATACTTTCACAATAATTACATTTGAAACGACCTTTATTTTGTTTTTCAACATGCTCCCAAAATCGATCTTTCTTTCGAACCATATTTCTTTTCCCTTACAACAGATATATAGAGAGTTTAATATTAGAATATAAAAAAATTGATAGTAAAAATGGATCTGTAGAGTAATAAAATTAATTTAAATAATATAGATCTATAGAATAATAAAAATAAGCTTGTTATATTTCTTTAAAAATATTATATAATTATTTTATGTCTATCAAAATCACCTTCAAGTAGTTTTTGGCTAAGCCCTCTAATGGCTAGATAAGCTTGGAATTCGTGTATTTTTAGGAACCTTTCTACAAATAGCAATATCACGATCAATAAATCTAATCCTTTAAACACTTCCATCAAACTTTTCATCTTATTTTGTTTACTGTGTTAATAAACTATATATAATATTTAGCCAAGAAAATAAAAAATCCATAGCATGAAAGACATGTCAGAGTAAATGGACACCAAGAGAAAGAGAAGAGGTAAAGTCTGAGAACAATAGAATGAAGAAAAAAAAAAAGAAATCGTATAGCAATTTATTATAACGTGTTTTATATCACTCGCCGAAAGACTTAAATGATTAGAACAAGTAGTAGGACTAACACTCTGCCGAAAGAAGATGATTTTGGATTTGATGTGTACATGATAACTTAGAGAAATGCCATAGACGTTGAGCTTAACATGTTTTACAGTACATGCCTTTCTGTTTTGGATTCTAAGGTAAATTTGGTTCCTATGTTGTTGGAATTTTAGAAGAGTTCCAACTAATAATTACTATGTCAGCCTGCAAATTAAGACTCTTGTTACCAAAATGGGAATTACGGCACAAACGTATATAACAGATGTTTACTTATATGGGTCAAAACACTGGAAGCATTTTACATACAGCTTTGTTTCAAAAAGCCTCGTGAGATTCTCCTCTTCATTTTTTTATTTTTTTTATTTTTTATTAAAGGAATGAGATTCTTGGTTTTTCCCCCAACCAACTCATCAATCATCTCCCGGAATGAGTTTATATTACTTTACCCATCTTGCAGTTTTTTTTTATTATTATTAGTTTTCCTTCATTTTTTATGGATTATTTATGCAATTCTTTTTTATTTATATCATAACTAATAGATTACTATTTCTTTAAATGTCAAATTTCATTTGAAAAAGAATAATAGTTCGTTTTTATTTTATCAAAGATTGTTAAAGGTTTAAACCAAGCCAAAAAAACAAGTTGAAAAAAGAACTAAAAGTTTTTTTTTTTTTTTTTAAAGAAAAGAAAAAAAGAACTTTATTATTAACTTTTGAGAGCATTAGAGCGATGACTTAAAAAAAATCACAAATTCATATAATAATTTATTCTTTTTCACATAAATTTGTGTACAAATAAGAATTATCAAAATTTTAATATTTTTTTGAAGTTGACTATAATGTTCCAAGTATATATATTCACATTAGTTGTTAAATTATTACAACTTGATCATTTTATAAGTATATTTACCAAAATTTCAGAATTGACTCAAGTTTTATATGAGATATGTCAAGTTCCTAAAATTCCTTTCATGAAAGAAGTGGAAATTTTCTTTAAAAGAAAAAAACAAAATGAATTATTCATGCGTAACACATTCATGAAAATAAAACCCTCAAGCAAATAAATACTATATGAATGTTTTTTTTTTTTTAATGTACATTTAGATTAGACTCAAGTACTCATATACACGTGTATGCATATGAGAGTCACTTTGGCTTCACCACTAGTCTTGCTCTTGATTGAACAAGGTTGATATATTAAAAAGCAAGTTTAGATTCGAGGTTTTCTAATTTCAATTTGCTCTGTTTGTTTCAAGTTTCGACAATAATATTATCTAGAAAATGAGTTATTTTTTAAAAAGTATTTCTTATAAAACTATTTCATTTTTCAATATTGACAGCATCTTTAAATGAGCACATATTAGTTGCATATATTAAGAATATACCAGATATATGCAATTTATCCCAAAAAAAAAAATAATAAAGATTTGGATTTTATCTTCTAGTTTAAGTAACTTGAATCAAGTAGATTTGATTTTTTTTTTTTCGATTTAATACATGAATTGAAATGATTAATGATTAGTAAAACTATATATATATATATATTCAGCCAATTTAAAATAATAATAAAATTGAATAGCATGAAAGACATGTCAGGGTGCACTTACTGTAGTAGCTTGCAAATAGGTAGATGCAGTCACTGGACGTCAGGAAGAGGGAGAGAAAGAGAGCAGGAGCTTATCAAAAAAAGAGAGAGAGAAGGAACTAGAAATAGTCTGAGAAGAATAAAGAGGAAGAGGAAAGAAGACTAATGGCCTGGCAATGTATAAAACGCGTTTGTGCCCGTAGATGGAATTCCTGTGCAAATATAATCATCTACATCTGCCAGTCACCAGGGAATCTCTTGTGCAAACATCACAGAATGTTTTACTTTTACTATGTGTCAAAGCACTGAAAGCGTTAATCGCATTCTCTTTAAATACAGCTTTGTTTAAAAAGATGTGAAAATTATAATTTAAAAAAGATCGTAGAAATACATGTTTAAAATACTCATAATACAAAAAATGTATTTAAAACATTGTGAGAGTGCCTTTTTCTTCAGCACGCAGGCTCGAGGATCCTGGGCCTATTGATTGTGTTTTGGTGATTGGGCTTAATTCACCGCAGCTAATGAGCTATTTAAGAACCAAGTGGTGCACAGGACAAACTTCCTATAATACAAATAAACTAACAAGCAAGAATATCTGTATTGAATGACAACGAAAACAGCAAAGATGTAAAATAATTAGGAAATAAATGAAACAATGGTTAGAGATCCCAGAATTAATGAGAGGAACTTTATTAATTTTCCTTGATCATGTTTACAGTGTGCTCACTAAGACGTGATACAATGTTTAAACAAGCTCAAAAATTACAGACTTTGATGGCCATTCAAGCCTCTAAGACTTGCAAAGTTTGAATCTTTTTAAATCTGAGTATGTGCTATAGTGGCTATTTCTGGGATACCGAGAGACGCCCCTCTGTTTTTCTTGAATTTTACAGAGTTCTAATAGCTCAGTTATAATGTTCTTCCTATCCCAAAAAATCCGTCCCTTCAACATGGGTTTTCTCTTCCTTTTATAGTGTGATTCTAGGGCTCCGGGGTACTAGTGATTTCTCTCTTTTGCCCCTTAGAGCTCGTGCTATGTTAGTTGCCCAGGGGCTGGTCCTTTCCTTCTTTCTCATAATTTCTTTCTTTTGGTGCGACCAAGTTGAAAGCCCTTAGCTGACTTTCTATTCCAAGCTTCCTTCAGGCTGCTGACCTTAGCTATTTGGTCATCTTCACCTTTTTTAGCTTTTTGTCTGCCTTCCATCCTTATCATTTTTCTCAAATAGCTGGAATCTCTTACTGCTAAATTGAAAGCTCTCTTACAGCTGTTTCTACTTATGTTTTTTTTTCGTTCTTGGTTCCTTGTGATACAACTCTTTTGTTCATGAATGCTGGCTTTATATGTTCTGATTCCTCACTGCACGACTAGATGTTGGAGACTTGTTCGTCCTTCGTAGCTGTTTCAATCTCATTTAGACTGTGCTGTGCATCCTAGGGATCCCCATTCCCCAGGCTCTGGTAGTCTATGGGATCCCGGCCCAGTTCTCCCTATTAGGCTTCTTTTTGCTTATTGATTTTGGCCGGCTGGGCCTTCCCTTTACTTCATGGATTTTAAAGCCTTTCTTCATGGGTCTTTGGATCCCAATTCTTTGGACTTCATCTTTTTTTTCTTCTTTTCTTTTCCTTTTTCTCTTTATTGAAGGAGCCCAGCTTTTTTATTTCTTTAGCTTTATTTCCCATGAAGTTAGCCTAATGTGTTATGCCTTTTTGGGCCTTGGGCCGTGATTAATTTTTTTTGAACCTCAACAAACATCTTACTAAACATTTTTTTTTAACAATAGTTTTCGGTGTTTAAAAACTAAAAACTGTTGTTAAAAATCTTGTACCAAATAGCCCTTATTGTTTTACTTTTACCCCCAACTTACTCATCACTCATCGCCCAGACACAATGCATTTACATAATCACAAATTTTAGGACACATTTATAAATTAATTCAAAGGTTAATTTGGTTCTTATCTTGGAAATTTTAGAAGAGTTCCAACTAATTACCATGACCCTTCTTTGTTTTAAAAAGCCTCGTGAGATTCTTTGGTTTTTCGATTTTTCCCAACCAACTCACCCAAAAAGAGTTTATATTGTGAGGGTTTGGATACAACTTATCCAGCGTTGCGTTTTCTTTTGCGCATTTTCTCCTTTTTTTTTTTTTTTTTGGCCCGCTTTTGTTGACTTTGTGGGACAAAAAGTACTGTTCATGAACAGTGCGTGCACTATTTATTAAAAAAATATATTAAAAATGGGTCTCGCGATACTATTCACACATTTAAAAATTATTTTACTGCAGTATTTTCAGCAACAATTATCAGTTTTCAGCAACAATAAGCTATATCCAAACGGACCCATTATCACAAATGTAAAGTTTATAATAAATTTGTCCCCCACACCACCCCACTTTACCCATCTTATAAAGTTTTATTATTTATTTTTTTAAGTTTTCCTTCATTTTTAGGGATTATTTATGCAATTATTATTTTTATTTATATCATAATTAATAGATTATTGTTTCTTTTGTGTCAAACTTCATTTGAAAAAGAACAAAAAAAGTCTTCTATTTTTTATTTTTTGTATTAATGATTGTTAAAGGTTTGAGCCATACAGAAGGACAACAAATGTTGAAAAAAAAACCTAAGAGTCTAATTTGTCTAATTCAAATGCACTGCTTAAATTATTTTTTCTCATTTGTAATAATCAATAATAACCAAGAAGGTGTAATTTGTTGTAAGAATTTTCTAACCACAGCAGTAGTATTTCCTTCTAGAAGCAGACAGAACAGGAGATTGTCTTAACTCTGATTTGTTAATACACTTAATTAATTTGCCACAACCTTTTGATTATCAAAAAATTTGCCTTAACCTTTTGTTGTCTGAAAAGTGAGCTTCCAGATCTGAATGGACTTGTCAAGTTCAGTAGCAGATCAGACCAGATCACGTGAATAAAGTGTAGCTGGGATGTGATAGGACCATAGTGATGTCCCCAAGTTGTTGGTTACATTTGAACCTTGGAATTATTGAAGAGATTGCTACATGTCCAGACTCAACCAACCGAGAAATTATTCGCTGAATCAAAAAACTCTTTTTCTTTTTCATTTTTTGCTAGAAATTTAAGTGGATGTTAATAAATGAAATTAATAATTGAAAACTTCATTTTGTTAGGCATATTTTGATTCTTACTAGGGGTAAGTCAGGTGGTCTCTGCTTTGGTTTGAAAAATGACATTGATATATAAATAATAGCCCAAAACTGACATTTCATTAATCAAATTATTTTGTTCTTCAAGGTTTTTGAATTTTGATCAGTTAACTCACTCAATTGTCAAAGCACGACATTTCTGCAACGACATTTCTGCAACAAGCTTTTTAAGCAAGTCGATGTCATAGGAAGATGCAGTCAATAATGGAGCTTAGGAAGAGCGTGAGAGAGAGAGAAAGTAATAATAGACTGTAAAGAGACAGAGGGAGAAAAAAAAAGGCAATAGCCGTGGAAAAAAAACTGTTTATTTTTTTTTGATAAAAAAAAAAAAAAAAAAAACTGTTTATTACACACCTACAAGCACTAGGTTTTAATCATTGAAATCATAATTTGAAGTCACTATTTGAGTTTAAAATGCGTGGGTAAGAGCATTAGCATTAGAAAATGCTAATGCTATTCTATTTTACAATTCTAAAATCTCACAATTCTATTATACCATCCCATTTTACAATTCCTCCACATCCCAAAACTCTATTTTTATTAAAATATTATATTTTAATCTTTTTTTATTATTTCTTTCCTAACATCATTAATCACCACACCACCATCTTTTTTTATTAAACTCTATATCATCTATCACCACACCACCACCTCCACGGCTCCACCATCATCAATCACCACACCACCACCAAAATGCTTCAACCTAACTGCTTTAGCCTCTCATCATACACTGCCGATCAACCCCGATCAAAACTCACCGGAATCCCATCACCACCAAAACAACCCCGATCATCAACATCAATCAATCAGGTCGCGCCTCCACGGCTCCACCATCATCAATCACCACCAAAACAACCAAAATCCCACCGCACCTCCACCAGGCCCACCAAAATCCCACCGGAACAAAAACCTAGACACCGCCGATCAACCCGATCACAATAGGAGAAAAAAAAAACCTAGATCAACCCCGATCACAACAGGAAAAAAAAAAAAAAAAAAAAAAACCAGATCAACCCCGATCAAAACCCAGACACCACCGCCACTGCCGCCCCTAGATCAACGTTTCCTCCATCCTCGATCAAAACCCAGACACCGCTGTCACTGCCGTCGCTAGATCAACCCAGCTCAACCCCGATCAAAACCTAGACATCGGCGAGAATCACAGCATCGACGAGAATCACAACCCAGATCAACGTTTCCTCCACTGTGATGTATGATGTTGATGTTGGGAGGAAGATATGGTTTGGGTCTGAAGAGAGGAGAGAGCAGATGAGAAAGAGAGAGAAGGAAGAGAGGGAAGAGAACATGAATAATGAATAATGACAAAGGAGAGAGAGACTCCGGAAGTGAGAGCTTAAAATATTAATTTTGTTTTTAGAATACTTGCTACAGTACTATTCTACCTTTAGAATAGTACTGTTGCAGTATTGCAAAATAATTTGCAATACTAAGGTATGGCATTCTCTGATGCAAAGCATTTTAAGACAAAAAATGCTAAATTCTCTCAAAATATGGCATTAACGTTCTCCAATGCTAATGCTCTTGGAGTTATTTCTCATCCATTCTCCCAAGGCTTTAATATTAAAAGGGAATGGCTATAATATCAAAAGAGAAAATTATACTCCCATAAAAAAATAAAAAATAAAAAGAGAAAATTATACAAATTTTTTTTATCGGTATCAAGCGTCCAGGATTTCGTCCCAATTAATCTTGGGATGCGCAAACCTCGGCAAAGAGTTTCTCACAAGTATTCCTTGGATAATTTAAAGGGCGATTAAATTTCCCTAGTACACTTACATTAATACAATGTCGCACACACGAGTCAATTTCAGGTTTTTTTTTTTTTTTTTTTTTTTTTTTGTGTGTATTGGTGAGCGTGTAATAAGCCTAATCATCTCAAAAGTTCATCTTTTTTTTTGGTTGCGTTTGGACAAGTTTATGCCGGATAGTTCGTTTTTACTATTTATCTTATTTTTATTATTATTTATAGTTTTCGTTGCACTTTTTAATATTATTCAAAGATCTTATTGTACTATTTTAACTAACTTTTAGTTTTATCAATAATACTTTTAGTAAAAATTTTTTAGTTTCAACTAAATAAATTGTCCCCAAAATACTCATAACATATTTATTTTCAAGGCAAAAATACACTTTTCGTTCCTAAATTTTGGGTCAATTCCTATTTTGGTCCCAAAATTGATTTCTTTGCAAATTTTATTTTTAAAATTTGAAAATCATTTTTAAAATGGTCCTGCCGTGAACCAACAAACGAAACCCTCCTACGTGGCAGACAAAGTGCCCTTCTTGCTGGCATGGCACTAACATGACCATTAAAATATTATTAAAAATAATTGTGGGTGTAAAAGCCCAACGTCATGTGTTGGGCCTGAGGCCCAATTCGAATATCACTGTGTGTCCGAAGAGGAGAACGAGGTTAGAAAGGAGTCTTGAGGGAGGATATGTATTTGGAAGTGAGCGAGAGGGGCAGTCCAAAGAGAACCCTATTGGTCCGAAGAGGTCGTTCCCCTCGGATTCTAAGGGGACTCAATCAAACAAATATGCTGAAGGTATGAGTGATCTTCCCAACTACCTCCACGACAAGGACAAGCTTGGGGCATGCTTAGGGAGGATAAGAACAGAGAAATATCTAAAGGGAAAAGCTGCTACCATCACATTTAATGCACTGCAGCAACTTTCCTGGCCGCATTTATGTGGAGAAGACCCCTGAACAGTGCAATCTCAGCTACCACCACTCATGGAGAACTAAAATAGATATCTGATATGACCTATACTCAAATGAAGGCTTAGATGAAGAACAGGTGGACGGTGAAGATGAGGAACAAGAAGAATATATAAATGTAGTAGATCTCAACAGAGAGAAAAGGGGGGAAAATTGTATTGACTTTTTTAATCAAGAACAATCCTCTTCGGACTGGTGATTATTTTACTTTCAAGTGTATTCTTATGTCAATTGATTGTTGCTAGATTCATAACCAGCCTAACTTTTTCACCCACTCTCTACAAATTCATTGTTCTGGGTTCGTTGGGCTCATAATCCAGACCTTTTGGGCCACAAAATTTGGACCTTACAATTGGCGTCGTCTGTGGGAAAAGCTTGAGCAAAAGTGGAGGCAACATCCCATAATGGCTGAATCAGGACGACAACCGGCGGAGTCTAGGGCATCTCAGCATGTTGATCATTTCCTTAACTTGTAACGGAGACAGGATCGTGAGGGTAGTGTACATACCGCACATGATGATCAAGGTCGGTCACATGGAGGAAGTCATATGTCTCATGCAGAGAAAAACCAGAACATGCAACGAGAAATTGAAAAGTTGAAGAGGGAGCTGCGCTATGCAAAGAGGAAATGGGTTTCTCCGTATTCTGATGAAGATTCTGGCGGCGAACAAGACATCACTTACAAGCAGAAGCTCCGAACACCGGTCAGTGAGTCTTTTTCCTTTAAGGAAGCGCACCGTCATGAAAGACAGCCTCGAAGCCCACCACGTGGGGGTGTAGGGAACGATGCTATGAGCAAGGCATTGAATCAAATCTCTAGGTCCCCTTTTACACGTAATATCGAGAATGCAAAGCTCCCTCGACACTTTCACCAGCCAACGTTTACCATTTATAATGGTCGGACAGATCCTGTGGAGCATGTGAGTCATTTCAACTAGAGAATGGCCGTTCACTCCAAAGATAAAGCTTTAATGTGCAAAGTTTTTCCGTCTAGCTTGGGATCGATCACTATGAGATGGTTTGATAGCTTGAAAGCGGATTCTATAAGCTCTTTTCAACAGCTTACTCAGGCATTTGGGTCTCGTTTTGTCACTTGTCGCAGAGTTCCGCAGTCTATGGCCTCCTTATTGTCTGTAAGCATGCATGAAGGCAAGACTTTGAAGTCGTACTCGGATAGGTTCTGGGAGATGTACAACGAGATGGAGGAGGACTGCGACCTAGTGGCCATTAGCTCTTTTAAGCTCGGCCTCCCCACTGAACATGACCTGAGGAAATCTCTGACACGCAAGCCTGTTACCAGTATACGTCAACTGATGGACAGGATTGACAAGTATAAAAGAGTCGAAGAAGACCAACAGCAAGGCAAAGGAAAGGATAAGGTTATCCCTTAAGAGATGAGGGATTTCAGGTCGGATGGGCAAGGCCACAACAGGTCGCGGAGAAACTGGGTCGAACAACAAGTTCGGTGAACCCTCAGACAGTTAATGCTGTATTCTGAGAGCCTGTGCACCAAGTCCTAGAGAGGATCAAGAACGAGCCTTTCTTCAGGAGACCGAACAAGATTGTTGGAAATCCTGAAAGGCACAACCATAACCTCTACTGCCAATATCACCAGGATCATGGACATATTACAGAGGATTATAGGAGTCTGTGGGACCATTTGGACCAGCTCGTCGGCGAGGGCAGGTTAAAACATCTCTTACATCATACCTCTGGTCAGGGCAACCAGTCCCACGCAGGACCTCGAAGGGATGACTCCTCAAAACCCCCCCTTGGCATAATCACTGTTATCTTTACTGCACTAGGAAGAACGGGGTCTTGTCCATCCCGAGTACTATAAGTTGTTCAGCTGCTCTCGGATAATATTAACACAGAGCCAAAGAGGGCTAGGCTGGAGATCCAACCAATTTTGGGGTTCTTGGACGCGGACAAGATTGGCACTATCCAACCTCACAATGATGCTTTGGTGGTCACTCTCAGGATAGGGGGTACGACGTGAAGAAAGTGATGGTGGATCAAGGCAGTGGAGTAGAAATAATGTACCCGGACCTTTATAAGGGGCTGGGCTTAACACTTGAAGACCTAATGCCCTACGGCTCGCCCTTGGTGAGTTTTGACTGGAACGTGGTCGTTCCGAGAGGCCAAGTCAAGCTACCTGTGCAAACTGGCTCTGAAACGGTGGAGGTAGATTTTATAGTGGTGGACGCTTATTCGCCTTACACTGCGATCGTAGCTAGGCCTTGGCTCCATACATTGGGGGCTGTGTCCTCCACTCTTCATCAGAAGATCAAATACCCGTCCGAGGGGCAAGTCAGAGAAATCTTAGGAAATCAGGCCACGGCTTAACAATGTCTGGTGGTAGCAATCGAACACAAGCCTGAAGCTGAATCCTCGGCCCATAATGGGAGGGACTTGTAGCAGTTAACATCCCTGGAGCTGGACACCGAGGCCTCAGCCGAGGGAGCAGAGTGTGAAAGCTTGACTAAGATAGTCATCCATGATGATCCAGGGAAGTTTTTTCAAGTCGGATGTATGCTCCCTCCTCAAGAGAAGGACGAACTGATAGAGTTTCTGAGGACCAACATTGACGTATTTGCATGGGACCCCATAGAGGCTCCAGGAGTGGACCCAGAATTTATTTGCCATCATCTGAATGTTAACCCAGCCATCATCCCTAAAAAACAACCACTTCGACGTCCATCAAGGGAACACGCAGATGCTGTGAGGGAAGAGGTAATAAAACTCAAACGGGCTAGAGCGATTAAGGAGATATTCTATCCTAAATGGTTGGCTAACACAGTGGTGGTGAAGAAGAAAAATGGAAAGTGGTGAGTATGTGTAGATTTCACAAACCTGAATCGAGCCTGTCCAAAGGATCAGTTCCCCATGCCGAAGATTGACCAACTGGTTGATGCCATTGTCGGCCATCCTCGGATGAGTTTTCTTGACTCTTTTCAAGGGTATCATCAGATACCATTGGCTCGGGATGATCAGGAAAAAACAGCTTTCGTCACCCCCACTGGAAATTACCATTACAAGGTCATGACATTCAGTCTGAAGAACGCAGGGGCCACCTATCAAAGGATGATGACTAGAATGTTTGAGCCACAGTTGGGTAAAAGTATGGAAGTTTATATCGATGACATGGTGGTGAAAAGCAAGATTATAAATGAGCACATTGGGGATCTCAGGGAAATTTTCGAAATCCTCAGGAAACACAAGTTACGTTTAAACGCATCTAAGTGTTCATTTGGTGTAGGGTCAGGCAAGTTTTTGGGGTACATGGTGACGCACAGGGGAATTGAAGTTAACCCCGATAAGATAAAAGCCATTAGCAACTTACGAGCACCTCGGAATCCTAAGGAGGTTCAGAAACTAACTGGAATGACTGCTGCCCTAAACAGGTTTATTTCCCGATCAGCAGATAGGTGTAGACCTTTCTTCTCATTACTCAACAAGTGGAAGGGATTTGAGTGGACTGAGGAATGCGCTGTGGCTTTTCAGCAACTTAAGGACTACCTAGCTCGGCCTCCAATCATGTCCAGCCCTGAGCCAGATGAAGTCTTGTTTGCTTACATTGATGTAGTTTCTAATGCGGTAAGCTTGGTGTTAATACGAGCAGATCATGGCGTGCAGAGGCCAGATTACTATGTAAGTAAGTCGTTACATGAGACCGAGGTCCGCTATTTGCCGTTGGAGAAAGCTATTCTGATTGTGGTGCTTGGCACACGGAAGCTGCCTCATTATTTCCAAGCCCATACTGTTATTGTTCTCACCCAACTCCCACTTAAGGCTATACTCCGAAGCGCTAACTACACTGGAAGGATTGCTAAATGGGGCACGATCATAGGGGCTTTTGATATAAAATACATGCCTCGCACAGCAGTTAAGGGTCAGGTTCTGGCAGATTTGGTGGCTGAGTTCACGAAACCCTAGTTAGAAGAAGCAACGCCGACGTTCAACATGGATCAGAAATCGGTTGGCATGATTTCCCAAACAGGCCCTTTACACTGGGAAGTGTACGTGGACGGTGCATCGAACTGGAGTGGTTCTGGAGTGGGGCTAGTGCTGATATCCCCTGAAAGAATTACTATTGAAAAATCGTTAAAGCTGGACTTTTCGACAACAAATAACGAGGCGGAGTATGAAGCTCTGTTGATGGGAATGACTATGGTTCGAAGAATGGGAGGAAAGGCAGTAGAAGTGTTCTCGAACTCAAGGTTAGTCGTGGGACAGGTGCAAGGAGAGTATGAGGCGAAGGATGAAAGAATGCAAGGGGACTTGAGCCAAATTAAATCTTTGCAGTCAGAGTTTGAGTTTTTTGATTTGCTACACATCCCCAGAAGTGGTAATACACATGCCAACTCTTTGGCCACGCTCGCTACCTCCTCGGCGCAAGATCTGCCAAGAGTTATCCTCGTAGAGGATCTGTATAGGCCTACAGAGGCTAAGAGAGAAGTAGTCCAAGTTCATCAGATCAGGGCCGAAATCAGCTGGATGGACCCCATAATTAAGTTCTTGAAAGATGATTTTCTACCCGAAGGAAAGGGGGAAGCTGATAAAGTTCGGAGGAAGGCAACTAGATTCTGGCTGTCCGAGGACCAGAAATTGTATAAACGCTCCTATTCAGGGCCATACTTATTATGCTTGCATCCTGAAGTAACTGAGTCACTACTAGAAGAATCACATGAAGGAATCTGCGGGAGCCATATTGGAGGTAGATCTTTGGCTCATCGAGCTATCACTCAAGGTTATTGGTGGCCGAATATGCAGAAAGAGGCCCATAAATATGTTAGGAAGTGCGATCAGTGCCAACGATTTGCGTCGAATATACATCAACCTGGTGGAACCCTGAATCCACTATCTAGTCCTTGGCCTTTCACTCAATGGGGGTTGGATGTTGTAGGCCCATTCCCTAAGGTCGCGGGAAATAAGAAGTATCTTCTGGTCGGCACAGACTATTTCATCAAGTGGGTTGAAGCCGAACCTCTAGCTAACATTAGAGATGTGGATGTAAAGAAATTTGTTTGGAAAAATATCGTCACTTGATTTGGGATCCCTCATACCCTCATCTCAGACAATGGCCTTCAGTTTGACAGCAGGGCATTTAGATGGGTGGAAGAACTACCACACGTACTTTGGGCATACAGAACTATGCCTCGCCGGTCCACCGGAGAAACCCCTTTTTCAATGACTTATGGGGCTGAAGCTATCATATCTCTGGAGACTGGTTTCCTAACATTGAGAACTAGTTCGTTTTGCCCGACCGAAAACAGTGAACAACTAGAGAAGAGTTTGGACCTGATTGAGGAAATGAGGGAAAATGCAATGGTCCAATTGGCACATTACTAGCAAAAGTTCAAGCAGGGCTACGATGCCAATGTAAAGCTAAGACCTTTGGAACCTGGCGACTTGGTGTTAAGGAAAGTTGTGGGCACCGCGAAGAACCCAACCTGGGGAAAGCTAGGACCAAACTGGGAAGGTCTATACTGCATTACTTCAGGGGCTGGCATTGGAGCATATTTCTTGGAGGACCTGGATGGTCATGTAATACCACGGCCTTGGAATGTAAATAATCTCAAAAGGTACTATTATTAGATGGGTTTTCTCTTTAATCAATATGTCATTTCGTTGTATTAAAAGTTCTTATAAGTGTTCAAACTTAAATTCAATCATGCCTGTAGTCTTCGGATCAGATGATTTAGGTTAGTTAATACTCGTTTCCAGTTCTTATAAGTGTTTAAATTTAAATTCAATCAGGCCTGTAGTCCTCGAACCAGATGATTTGGGTTAGTTAACGCTCGTTTCCAGTTCTTATAAGTGTTTAAACTTAAATTCAATCATGCCTGTAGTCCTCGGACCAGATGATTTGGGTTAGTTAACACTCGTTTTCAGTTTTTATAAGTGTTTAAACTTAAATTCAATCATGCCTGTAGTCCTCGGACCAGATAATTTGGGTTAGTTAATGCTCGTTTCCAGTTCTTATAAGTGTTAAACTTAAATTCAATCATGCCTGCAGTTCTCGGACCAGATGATTTGGGTTAGTTAACGCTTGTTTCCAGATAATTTTGGTTAGTTAACGCTCGTTTCCAGTTCTTATAAGTGTTTAAACTTAGATTCAATCATGCCTGTAGTTCTCGGACCAGATGATTTGGGTTAGTTAACGCTCGTTTCCAGTTCTTATAAGTGTTTAAACTTAAATTCAATCATGCCTGTAGTCCTCGGACCAGATGATTTAGGTTAGTTAACGTTCGGTTCCAATTCTTTTAAGTGTTTAAGGTTAAATTCAATTATACCTGTAGTCCTCGAACCAGACGATTGGAGTTATTTAACACGTTTACAGTTCTCCTAAGTGTTACCACTCTCCTAAGTGTTCGAACTTAAATTCAATCATGGGAAGCTTTCATATCACTCATTACTCTTATTGCGTACTAACAATCTGCATACAAACTGCTTTTTTCAGTATTAATTCTGGTTATTTATCATCACAATATGTCTGTGAAAGTTGCAAGTTATCGTAATTTGCAATGGTGATGAATTATGATATATGATGATATGATATGTGCTACAAAGATATTAAATAGGAAAGAGAAAAGTTCATTAATCAAAAAGAAATAGTTTACAATCCAAAAGAAAGAAAGAAGTTAACTATTACAATGAAAATCCCAAAATATCTAAGCTTTTATCTAGGTGGCCGAGGAGTCAATTGTCTGGCAAGGCTGAGTTGCAGCAGCGTCCGAGCTTTGAACATTCTTGGGTGGCTCACCTACAACACCAGCCTGACCGAGCTCTGGGGCTGCATTAGCAGGGGCAGGAGGAGTCTGACTGACTTGGGGCTGTTCCGAGTCCCCTAGGAGTTCACAAATGTCTGGATGGTAGTAAACACTCCCAGGTCGCCTCAAGGCAGATTCTGGAGGCACCCCTAGCGGCATCAAGGCCTTTATCCCATGTACTGCAATACTCCCTACAGACTTGGGCAAATTCCTCGGTTAGCCTGGCCTGGGTCTGTTTTACTCCCAATGTGTAGGCCGCTCTCTTTTCAGTCTCAAGCGCCTCCTTGGCCAATTGAGCATTGTTTTCTGCCAACTTAGCTGACTCTCTAGCCCTCTCAAGTTCAATCCGAAGACCTTTCACCAGCTCTCTCTCTGTCGCCAAGTTAATTTCGGTTGTGTACAATTGCTGGCGTTAGTCTTTGGCCTGCTTCTCGGCACTCTTCAGGCCCGCATCCAAGCTATTCCTCTCATTGGTCACCTTTTTTAGTTTCTCGGACAAGTGAGTATAATCCTCCTTAAACTTGCCCAGAGATTTTTTTGCCTCATCTCTAGAGTGGACCGCCGCCTGGGCTTCGAGATGAGTCTTCTTGTTCCACTCCTCAGCCACGAACACTTGCTGAGTGATCTGCATGGCAGAATAAAAATTTCAATACAGAGCGAGGAAGAAAGGCAAATAGAAGAGACCGGCATCTAAAAGTTCAGGAATCAGAACTATCTACTTACCATAACTAAATCCCTTTTAAGGGATGAGAAGAGCTCGAACTGGCTGCAGCGCCTGTACGCCTCCATGTCCTTGGGGAGTAGTAGTGGTTGCTCCAGGGCCTCGGCAATGAGACTTGCTTTTCCCCTTGCAAAACTTCTGAGGGAGGCATCCCAAGGAATGGGGGCATCATCTAGCACCTGCTTAGGAGACCAAGTATGAGCTCCTCAGCGCACATCTGCTACGTGAGCCTCATCACGACTCTCAGTAGACGAAGCTTTTTTGCTCCACGTATCTTGGACCACCTTCTGTTGCTTGGGTCCTTTCGGAGGCGCCACCTCCTTTTCTTCAGTATCAGTCTGAGGCCTCTTCTTTCTCAGATCCGGCAATACCTTTAGTCCGAGATCTGAGGGAGCCTGAGGAGGCGGTGGAGGTAGAGCAATTGTTGGCTGAGATGTACCAACTTCTTTAGCCATAGATTTTTTACCTCTGTTCTTCATCAAATCCTTCAAGCACTCCATATCGTCTTCAGAAGAGTCGTCTGACACGTATATTCTCTCTGGAAGAACGCTTGATTGCCTGTCGTTTCCTTCTTCGGCTTCTAAAACCTGAACGCCTTTTGAAGCTTCCTCTTCAAATTTGAACCTGTCAATCTGCTCGTCAAGTGAAGAGGTCAAAGACGTAACTCTTTCACCTACCGCTACTGGTTTTGGAGAAGCTTGCTGAATGGGTTGGACAAGCAAGAGTACACCCTATGGATTTGGATGTGGCACAGGGGCAAGGTCGAACGGAGCTAAGAAATCCTTCTGAGCAACGTCTATGCGATTGAGGCGGTAATCTCCTTGCCTTATCACGTTGCCAACTGGCTGAAAATCAGTTGATTTTGGTGTATAGTCAAGAATAAGGTGCACGGCTCGGAGCTGCCCGTCAGTATTTGTAAAAATTTGTGATCGTAGTAGGTAATTTAGTGCGGCGACGTTTGTGAGGCTCAGTCGAGGAGAAACGTGTCGTTTATCTGTAGACACAACAATGAAACTTAGTCAGAAACCTAAAAATAAAGATACAAAAAGAAGACCAAATCATTGGAACACAGACCCTGAATCTATTATAAGGAAACCTAAATCTAGGATGTCCCACCTGGCTCTCCTGGTTAGGTTGGGCAATGAAGACCGTCATGCCACGCGCCCGAGACGATCACATAGTCGTCTTTCATCCCTTTGTTAGATTTGGGAAGACAGGAGATGAGCCTAACGGTGTCGGATTGGGATTTGAGATAATATCACGCTCCTTTCTAGCTACGACATTCATACATATGTACCACGTCAAGCCAGGTGAGTCCCAACCCAAGATGACTGTTCAAAGCCTCAACTGCTTCTAGGATTCTAAAGACGTTAGGCGCACATTGGTCAGGACTAAGCCTATAGTTTCGGAGATAACCTCTGGTTATGGGGCCCATAGGAATGGTCATTCCCCCTTTGAGGAAGGCGATAATAGGGATTATGACCTCGCCCTATTTCCGATCGGTTAGCAACTTCTCTGGAGGGCAATATCTCAAACCTACATCTTCAGGAATGCGATATGTCTCCCTAAACTCCTCCATCTGGGCGGGGCTATCCACCAAATACTTAAACTTACCCATCTCAATTAAAACAAAGAAGGAGAGTGTACTCGGTGTCCGAAGAGGTTAGTCGACGAGAGGATGAAAGGCTCAGGTGAAGAAAAACTTATGCAAACTGAATCGGAGATGATCTTCGAATTTGTGGAAAGATTCTCGCAAAGTCTGAAGAGAGTGAGAGTTGATGATTGAAAGAGCTTGATGGGTGTGAGTGCTTGAGTTCGCCGGAAATCTGAAAATCTGTAGAGGAGAAATAACTACATCTGAGACTTTATATAGGGACACAGGGGAGAGAATAGGAATTATCCCGCCCAAATTTGGAGGAATAATTACGATCGTTTGATCAATAACCCACCATTGGATGCTAAAGAAAAGATGCTGCCTAGAGCAATTAATGGTGCCTTGGAAATATGGAAACGGTAGCGGCAATAATGAAGCGCCTAGACCGATGCTCCTACACGTGTAAGCTCAGATATTTCCAGTCTCTTTTAAATTTTTTATTTCACAGTAAATCAAAATCTTCTTTTTTCTTCTTGGCTGCGAGGGAAAAATCAAAATTTTGAGGGGCTATTGTGGGTGTGAAAGCCCAACGTCATGTGTTAGGCCTAAGGCCCAATTCGAATATCACTGTGTGTCCGAAGAGGAGAACGGGGTTAGAAAGGAGTCTTGAGGGAGGATATGTATCTGGAAGTGAGCGAGAGGGGCAGTCCGAAGAGAACCCTGTTGGTTCGAAGAGGTCGTTCCCCTCAGATTCTAAAGGGACTCGATCAAACAAATATGCTGAAGGTATGAGTGATCTTCCCAACTACCTCCACGACAAGGACAAGCTTGGGGCATGCTTAGGGAGGATAAGAACAGAGAAATATCTAAAGGGAAAAGCTGCTACCACCACATTTAATGCACTGCAACAACTTTTCTGGCCGCATTTATGTGGAGAAGACTCCTGAACAGTGCAATCTCAGCTACCACCACTTACGAAGAACTAAAGTAGATATCTGATATGACATGTACTCAAATGAAGGCTTAGATGAAGAACAGGTGGACGGTGAAGATGAGGAACAAGAAGAATATATAAATGTAGTAGGTCTCTACAGAGAGAGAGAGGGGAAAAATTGTATTGACTTTTTTAATCAAGAACAATCCTCTTCAGACTGGTGATTATTTTACTTTCAAGTGTGTTCTTATGTCAATTGATTGTTGCTAGATTCACAACCAACCTAACTTTTTCACCCACTCTCTACAAATTCATTGTTCTGGGTTCGTTGGGCTCATAATCCAGACCTTTTGGGCCACAAAATTTGGACTTTACAATAATTATTTGGCATTTTTAAATACATATTAGCATTTTAATTTTTTTTACTCAATGCCACGTCATAAAATTTATATAAAAAAGAAATTAAAATTTTTTTAAAAACCTTAAATCTAATTTAATTAAAAAAATTACTTATCATTATTAATTTTCATAAGAACATTACACCTTGTTCTTGTGTTCTTCCCAATCAAACCTAGCAATGAAGAACTCAACCCAGATTACAAGAACACAAACCCAACAACCAATAACTCAAACCCAGATCACAACAACACAAACAAAAAGAAGAAGAAGAAGGAAACAGAGATCAAACACAAACACACTCAGATCACAACAACACAGACGGAAAAAAGAAGAAGAAAGAAATAGAGATTAAACACAAACACAAACACAAACACACCCATATCACAGCAACATAAACGAAAAAAAAAAAAAAAAAAAAGAGAAAGAAACAGAGATCAAACACAAACACAGACCCAGATCCAAAATTTTCCCATTGTTTTCACGGCATTAAGACCCCATGGCCTCCATGATCAAAACCTTGAAGATCAGCCTCTTGATATGCTCGCCGTTGGTCAATATTGGGTGTAAGGTTTTGAGCGGAGATAAGATTTTGAGATTAGAGAGTTTGGGTTTAGATCGGCGCGCAGTGCGTGGTGGAGAAGAATCCGTCTCCAAATCGTTCACAAATCCAAACCACCGAAGCGGCGGCGCTCTTCTTCACCCGAAAAGGCAATAACCTCAACGTCCGAACTAGATCGGTACGGTCACGAACCGACTTGATTCGTCTTAGGTTGTTGGGGTTTGATCGTGGGATGGGTTTTGTGGGTCTTCAATTTAAAGGGTTAGGGTCTATCAAAAAAAAAAAAAAAATTAAAGGGTTAGGGTTTGTCGGATTAGGGATCATGAGATTGTGGGTTCTCTTGATCTTGATTTTAATTTTTGAGTGGTTATGCTGTTTGGCTCTTGAGACCGAGAGAGGTGTTCAGTGTGAGTGAGAGAGTGAGAGATGAGAACAGAGCTTAAGCTTTAATCTTTACAACTTAAAAAAAGTAAAAAAAAAATTTGTTTGTTTTTCATTTTTTTTAATTAAAATTAAAATTGAGAAATTTGGCTTTTATTTTTAATAATATTTTTAATAAAATTAAAATTAAAATTAAAATTGAGAAAACTAACATGGCGCTAACGTGGTATTTAAAAATGTCAAATAATTATTTTTAATAATATTTTAATAGCCACATCAGCAAGAAAGGCACTCCGTCTACCACGTAGGAAAGTTCCGTCTGTTGGTTCACGATAGGGATCATTTTAAAAACGATTTTTAAATTTTAGAGATGAAATTTGCAAATTTTCGCATATTTTCAACGATCAAGGGGTTGTTTGGTGAGTATTTTCAAACAATCATTTTCAGTTTTTAAACAACATTTCACGTATTTTTACACACTTTTACATCTACATATATTTTCACAAATATTTTTAAATAATAATTTTTAATTTTTAAATATATGTACCAAATGAGCCCCAAATCTTCGAGGGCCGATCTAATTCTTTTAAAAAAGGTCAAATATTTAGGCCGAAGAGCATGTGAATTGTGCTAAAATTTCAACCCACCCCCAACTGGCCGAAAGAAAGAATGACACAATTATTAGAACGAGTGGGACCATCAATTAATACGCCAAAAGAAGATGGGTTGTGTTGTGTCTTTTAAGATGGGGCCCAGGCTTGAACAAGCAAGACCTGCACGGGCATTTTAGAAACTGTCTTCACTCTTCAGAAAACATGGCAAAACAAGTCCTTAGTTTTTTTTTTTTTTTTTTTGTGGAGAAAACAAGTCCTTAGTTTTGTGCTTTGCTTCTCGTTAACTTCTAATTTTTAAAAATCAAATTGATAACAAATATAAATTTGACAAATATGAATTAATGAGAAATAAAAATTACAAGTTAACGAGAACCAAAGCACAAAATTAAGAACTTGTTTGGCTATGTTTAAAGTGTTTGTTCCATGTTCGACTGGATGTGTTTTCTAGTTCGAATTCGGGTATTTGCATTTTGAAAAAACTTCTTAGACCAACGATTTATTCTACTAGAGTCCACTCGTTGCGAACAATTATTAATCTCTGGTTGAAAATTTTGAGAATACACTGTGGAAAACCAAAAAAAAAAAAAATTAAACAATTTCAATCTTGTTGTATAAGAATAAGAGTTGTTTAATTTTGTCCTATATATCAATGATCTTTACTTGTTATTACTGTCGCTATTAGGGGTTGTTTGGTATGGTAGTTTAAGTAACATTTTCAGTTTTTAAACAATATTATACGTATTTTTATACATTATTTTACCCACACATATTTATAAAAAATACAAATAACATTACTAGAACAACGTTACCAAACGGCAAACAACGTTGCTATTGTTTTAAAGCCTAAATCAATCTCAAACTTAGAGAAAGTGGTACTCTCAACTTCAAAACTGATTTTTATTTTGTTCCAGTTTAAGAAAAAAAAAAATAAAAACATTAAAGCATCTCTTTTTTTTTTTTTTAATTTTCTTTTTTATTCCAAGATAACGGATTTTTTTTGTTTTTTTGTTTTTTTTTTTTTTGCAAACATAACAAAATTAAGTCCTTGATTTTATTCTTTGTTTCCCAACTTGTAATTACTTTTATTTATTTTTATAATTTTATTTCTTGTTAGTGCATATTTGGATTTTAAAAAAGAAAACTAATTTGGTTCCTCAAATTTTAGATTATTTATTAATTTTGCTTGGTTGCTTAAATTTAAACAATTCTAACTTATAAGCCAAAAAAATTTGGCAAGAAAGAAAGAAAGAATATTTATGCCATTTTCTTATGAAAGAAAAGAGGATTAAATGAAAAAACAAATTTAACAGACAAGAATGAAAAAAGAATTAAATGATAAAACATACACATTGAATAATATTTATGCCATTTCATTATGAAATATGCATACTTGGTCAAGATGTAGGCATTTGGAGGCTTACATGAATAATCTTGCGGCATTTGCTTTAAACAAAACACCTGCAAAATAATTATTTCTGGCTATTTAATTTCATCTTTGCGAGGAATATTAAAAATAAAAGGAAATAAATAAATAAAAGAAAAATATAATCTCAAAGCTTGAGATTTATAGATATTACATTGTAAAAAATTTATTAGAAAAAAAAATTGATGTTTAGCTTGAAGTATTTGGAAAGTAGAGAAGAATTGTAACGTTGAAGACTAGCAGCAACTGCCATTATCCATCCAAAAAGACGAAAAGCAACTACTATTTTTTTTTCTTTCTTTTATTTAGTGGGGAACATCTTTTCCACACGTTTGTCAGGTCCGTGTCTCTTTTCTAAAAGGAGCATTACGGGATGGGACATTCCCATGTGCCGGAGCTTGATAGATCATCATTAAAGATTTTGTTAGATCTTGATAAAGACTTGCGCACACTCGCTTTACTCGTTCCTTTGAAAAAAGATTTTGCAAACAAAAATTCAATTCAAAATGCGAATCAATAAATTTTTGTTAAAATTGTGTTCACAATTTTAATTAAAATTATATTTTTAAAACACTATTTTAAAAAATTGTGTATTTTTTTGGGAGAAAAAACTGTGTATTAAATATGTACAAAAGTAAGTATTTAATACAAAATACTTTTTCGTAAATATAAGACAACCAGTTCTCTTAAGTGATATTTGATTTATTGTAATGTGCTTTGATGTGACATTAACGGCATGTTTGATAATTGATAGACGGTAAAAGTAATTATATAGGAATAAAAATAGATATTATAAAGAATACAAAATATTGTAATATAATACTTATTGCTATTTATTTGTTTAGTGACAACAAAATAATAAAAACTCTGAAAACAATGAAATTAAAACATTTTAAATTAAACTTAAGACATATTTTAAGAAATATCTTGTTGATATAATTATACTTCCTAAATAAATATTTTTTAAATTTAAAAGAGAAATTAGTTATTTTTTATGATTTATTATTTTCATAATTATTATGTGCATACGGAAAGTTTGTTTATTTGGAAATATATTAATTTTAGAAATTAATACACCTATTAAGGAATAATTATTACAACCCTTTTAAAGATGAATAATTATTCTTCATTTTAAAGAATAGCTATTTACAATGAACGATTATTCCCTGTAATAAAAATATAACCAAACTACTAAATAGCTAAACCATAGGAATAATATACTCCAAGGTTTTTGGTTTATTTATTTTTTCTAACATTACCATAATCTAAAATTACAAAATATATTACACCACCTTAATCTTATCACTTTTTTAAACAATGTAATATTGTATTCTTGTATTGAGATTACATTTTTGTAATCTTACATTAACATAAGATTACAAAAATATAATATTACTGTATGGTATAACATTACGGTGAACCAAACGCCCTCTTGAGATTTGTGACCAATGCAAGTACATAGTTACATATCAGACTGACCTTGTCAAAAACCATCTTAAAGACTATTTTTTTTAATGTCAAAATTTTTTATACCAAACAGTAATTTTTTATACCACAAAATTATTTTTAATGTCAAAACCATCTTGAGATTTGTGACCAATGCAAGTTTTTTTTTTTTTTTGAGAAAAACCGACCCCAAAAACCAGGGGAAGGGAGGAACTATTCATTAACAACTTCTGCTAAGTAGGTAGGAGCTAAAAATACAGGAATTTCCTCAATCCAAGTACAAAGAGGGTCAAAATTACAGGCTGCTTTAGTTAAGTTGTGGGCAACTTTGTTTCTTTGTCTACAAGTATGCCTAAAAGCCACCTGCCTGAACTGAGAAGCTAAGGCCTTTATGTCTGAAAGTATATGACCGAAACTTGTAGCTGAGAATGTATCACTCTTCATGGCGCGGATGGCAATTTCAGAATCCCCCTCTAGGATGATATGGTCAAAGGTGAGCTCTTGTGCAAAGATAAGGGCCCTCATCGCTGCCAACACTTCCACCATCTCCACCGAAGTGGGTAGAGGAATAACTTGTGTTAATGCAGCCATAACTAGACCATGGTCGTTGCGGATGATGATATCGGACTGACCTTGTCAAAAACCATCTTAAAGACTTTTTTTTTAATGTCCAAAATTTTTTATTTATTCCAATTTGAGATTTATGCCTTAGTTCAATGAGATTTATGTATTTTTGATAACCGAAATAGTGAAGTGTGGGATGAGACATAATTTAAAAAAAAAATGATTTTTTTTTTGTTGGAAAAAAAGTTAATGAACAACAAAATAATATTGAAGTTATTATCCAGTGCATGTGTGTGGGTTTATTCATTTTTTTGGACTAGATCTCATACCATTCAATGGAGTTTGCACTATTTGGATATGGCAAATGCATAAATTTCATTGGATTATGAGATATGAATGAAAAATTTTGACTATAAAAACCTTTAAACAGATATAGGGCACACAATTAGCTTAGTTTCTATTATTAATAGAGTAATGCTAGAGATAGAAATTTTTTTACAAAAAATTTACAAACTATTGATGCAGTGAGTAATCATTAGTAAATGAAAATGTGGTATTAATGGAGAGCTTGGATAAAAACCAATAAGAAATTAGTCACATCAACCATTTATAAAAATGTTATAAAATAGTTTGTGGTTGTACCATTATTTTTATTAATACTATAGAAAAATAAAAGCAATTCATTTATTTTAAGACAAAATCACATTAAATTGTCAATAAAAAAAATCCATACTATAGAGAAAGGCATAAATAAGTGGTCATTTTTTTTTTTTTTTTTTTTTAATGTTTATGCATCTGTACATTCAAATTCCAAAACTAATCACAAATATTAAAAATTGAAAAGAAAAATTACATCCAATCATTTGGTCTAAATTATTGTTCTCCATTCTTCATCAGTGAATTTTCAATCCAAAAAGGGCTCTTCTTTCTCAAAAGTGAAAAATGCTAAACATAACACATGACCTCTTCTATTTACTTTGGTGCTCTAGTAAGTCACAGATATGCTGTAAGTATTTGGAAAGCAGAGAAGAAACAACTATTATTAGATGGGGGAACTCCACGTCTATTAAGTCTGGTTTTGTTTACCCAAAAAAAAAAAGTCTGGTTTATTATTATTATTATTATTATAATGTAAATGGAACCTTGTAGAACCGAAGCCATCGCTATCTTCTTTAATTTTTCATGTTCACATTCACGCTTGAAAATTTTTAACTTTTTCTTTCTTTTCTCATGTTCACATTCTTAGATAGAAAAAATGTCACCTTCAAAATTACAAATTTTCTTCCACTGATTTCAAAGTCTCTTAATACTCTACTGTCCATGAGTCAGTTTCCGCTTTATTTCTTCTCATCTTCAAAGAAATTACTCGTTAAGTCTCTTTAATACTCTACTATGCATGAATCACTTTCTGTTTTATTTATTCTCATCTTCAAAGAAATCGCTCGTTTGGTGGACTCCTCTGAATGCTCCTCTTTGGAACAATATTTCACCTTTAAACATTTTTAAATGGGAAAAATTAATGAATTCTCTAAACATATTGATTTTTGAAATATTTTTAAAATTTTGATTAATTTCTCTTTAATTTTTAATAGAAAAAAAAAAAACCATATGGGTTTTGATCTGAACTAAACTCCTGTCATATGTGTTTAAAAGTAGTGACTCCTTTTAATTGAGGTAGTTTTAATTCAATCTAATCTTGACCCTAATCAATATTAGGTGAAACATAAATTCAATCACGTAATAAGGAAAAAAAAAAAAAAATCTTACCTGATATCTAAGTTTTGGTCTTCTTCAGTTCACCATCTCAAACCCAATCTCAATCGTGTAAACAAATAAAACAAAAAAGCAAAACCAAAATAAAAAATCTTACCCAAAGTCTATCTAAAATTTGGCCATTGTCACCATCCACTTGAATAAGTTTCAATTTTTTTTTTCTTTGAAGTGTCCATTTTAAAATTGCTTTTATTTTTTTGTAATTTATATATACATAATATGAAATAAAAAAAAAGGTTAAGAGTTAGCTTATTTTTAAAAAATTTAGATTTAAATTATTTGAAATAAAACTTTTACAAAAAGTAATCCGAGACTTATAAATAATAGATAATTTAAGTAAAATGCTAGTTTTTAATCGGTTGTCAAAATGCACACAAATTCTACAGCAATTCTTATGTAGTTTTATTAATCATATTTTATCATTTCCAGCGGTGTTGTATATTACACACACTTATACACAATTGTATATATGCACCATTGTTTAAGAGTTGTTCAATTCTGTCCTTCTATCAATGATTGTTACTTGTTACTACTGTCGCTATTAAATGTTAAACAGCATCACAAATGTTTAAAGCCTAAATCAATCTCAAACTCAGAGTAAGTGATACTCTCAACTTCAAAACTGATTTTTATTTTGTTCTAGTTTATGAACAAATAAAAACATTAAAGCATCTCTTTTTGCTATTTTCTTTTTTATTCCAAGTTAAAAGTTTTTTATTTTTGCAAACATAACAAAATTAAGTCCTTGATTTTATTCTTTGTATCTTTACTTGTAATTACTTTTATCTATTTTGGAATTTTATTTCCTGTTAGCGGCTTAGCGCATATTAGGATTTTTAAAATAAAAAAAAATTGGTTCCTCAAAATTTAGATTCTTTATTAATGTTGCATTGATTGCTTAAATTTAAACAATTCTAACTTATGGTTTGGATTTATTCAATATGATCATTCAATCTACAATGGTTAATTGTGTCAATGTTAAATGTCAAACAACGTTGCAAATGTCTGAACTTTGAAGTGCGTATCCCCCAAACTTGAATCAAGTAATAGTTCAGTACCAAGGATCACAACAAATACTTAGATAGAAATAACAAATCATTAAGAAAATTAGAATCGGATTATTGCTAAGAATAAAATCAATGTTACAACATTATCAACAAAAAAACAAAAAAAAACAATGTTACATCTTACAAACATATGGTCCTAGTTTTGTTGAAGCTTTTGCCATAGTTATGCTTTACATTGGGCCAGAGATGAAAAGTTTCAAAGTATAATTGTTAAAGGTGATTCTAAGATTCATGTGATGTCTTAAATAAGAATATGAAGGAAGCATGTTAGGGGATTCAGCCACTGTTGAATGATGCATCAGTCTTGGCTAATTCTTTTGTGTTGTTATTTTTGTTGGATCAAAAGGGATGCTAACTCTATAGTTCATGAACTAAGCAAGTATGTTTTATACTCAAATATATCATATTTTTGTAAATGTGTATCCCTTCCTCTAGCTGTCATGGAGGCTTGGGAAAGTAATATAGATATCCCTTTCTTTTGCTCCTTCAATGAATTATTCACAATTGTCCACACCACAAAAAAAAAAAAGGTGGTTTACAGCCCCCAATAATGCATGGAAGCAGGAAAGAGATCAACTTAGACAGTGGGGGAAAAGGCCCAGCATAACTAGCCCATCTTGTCAATGAATTTTTTTTTTTTTTTTTGGTTACATTAGAAAACAGCAAAACAGAAATACCAATTAGCACCTGACTGAACATTTTGATGGCAACCCAACACGGTAAGAGAAAAACCAATTAGCACCTGACTGAGCATTTTAATGGCAACCCAACCTAAAAAGCATGAGAGAGCATTCACAATAAAGTAGTCATAATAACTAAAAAGCTAGTTTAGCACCAACATACTAAAAATATCCTCAACATCAAAGTTGCCATACCTATAAATTTTTAACTCTTAGCTACAGTGAGCTGCCAAAGATAGCAGCTCACAGTAACTAAGAGTTAAAGAAAAAAGGAAAAAAAATTACTGTGGCACGGTACATTGCTGTCCGTTTTTCTCTTTTTAGTTTTTTTGTAGTATTTATTGTGTAGGATATTATTTTATTGTGTTGTTTATATTATTTTAATGTGTTGTATGCTAAACTAGAACCTTTAATATTAGGTGTATTGTAAAATAAGTTGTTAAAATATATAAAGTGGCTTTTTAAGTTGTTAAAAGCTATATTTTTTTAGATGTTTTGCTGTAAATGCTCTAATCAGCCAAGCAAAGTCCATGAAATGAACACATATGAGGTGGATGCTAATCTTGCATACTGTCTTTCTCAAGCCTTTTTTTTTGTGTGCTGAATCTGTCTTTCTCAAGCCTGCTCAAGTGTGTATCTGTCTATTTGATACTGTTTCTCAAATTAAGTGTTTACATGAACTAACAAGGGCCTTATACACCTTTGTTTGAAGGATCATATTGAGCCAAACCCAAATCAAAAGGCCCAAGTTACACTTTAGCTTGCCCAAACAGAAAAACTCCCTTTTTTCTGAGCAATCAAGCTAAAGACCAACTCCTAACTTAGTAAACCATGTCCTTCTCTCAAAAGTAAACCATGGTAAGAATCTGTGTCACTGACTCATGGGCTTGGGTTTTGGACTTAATAATGGCCTGATTTAATAATAAATAAATAAATAAAAACCTTTTTCAGCCATTTTGTTGTATTCACCTAAGGTTTTAATAAAGGTTTATGTTCTGTATTTTCTTGAAGATTTTAGAGTTAAGTTTATTAACCAGTTTTATGGGATGTCTACAGAGTTGTAGATTCAAAACTACCAGATGCACACTCAATATTGTGGCTACCAGAGTCTTATGCTGCCCCACAAATTCCAACAGCCACCGTACCACACCTAGATGGAAGATCATTCATCAAAATGAAAATTTGTTGCAGCAACATGGAATGACTAGATTCACGCATCAATCCGTGATGCAAAATGATAAAATGCGTTTAATATAAATTGTGTCAATCTCAAAAACATATCTAAAATGGCACCCTATGTTAACCAGGACACAAACAGAAGTACTTCCATTGCCAACAACACTCTAGAAAACTTTTAGATATTGCACTTGAATCACAGATTTGTCACATGCTCTGATGCACTTTATGCTGTAAAAACAATCCACAAAAATCCAAATATGTTTAAATACCACAAATATAACAATTTTTTTTTAATACCAAACATTAGAACCATGATAATTACAAGGAGAGAAACAGCACTCAGATAAGGGGAAATTACAGCATGGGAATTAAAGTCCTTGGAAAGGTATTTGGAAGGCTAAGGCTCCTCCGCGCATCTCTTTCTTTGTTTGGACTGCAACTTGGGATAAGATTCCTACTGGCGACAATCTGTAGAAGCTTTGATTTTGTTGACTGGTACACTATGTGTCGTTGTAATGGGGAGATGGTGAATCATTTGCTACTCCATTGTGAAAAAGCTTATCAACTGTGGAGCTTGATTTTTAGATCTTTTGGGATTTCTTGAGTCTTGCCAAGATCGGTTGCAGATATGCTTTTTAGTTGGTAGAATTGGTTTGGAAAGCACTCTTCCAGCATTTGGAATTTAATTCCGTTGTGCCTAATGTGGTGTATTTGAAGGAAGCGAAATTGACGAACTTTTGAGGACATGGACAAATCCGATGACCAGTTGCTTGATTTTTTCAGTAGTTTTCTTTTTGATTGGTCTAGGGATTGGGGACTCACCTCTAATGATTCTCTCCCTTTATTCCTTAGTTCTCTCCATTGTAATTAGCTTTTTCTGTCTATTTCTTTCTTTTCCTGTACTCTTTGTTTTGCCTTATGTTTTTTCATAAGGTAGCTTCTTGAATATATACATCTTTCTTACTTATCAAAAAAAAAAAATTAAAGTCCTTTTAGTACCAAAATATTTAGTGATTGTAGATTTTTACAGAACATAAAAATATTTAGTGATTGTAGCCATGTCAGTACAGTACATAAAAATGCATCTTTACTTGTCAATGATTATATTTATACACTAGATTTATTTAAGTCTTTCCAAAAATTGTTGACTGCTTAGTATAGTTTAAAAAACTGGACCGAAACTGACCCAGTGGTACAACCGTGAACCAAAAACACCAATTCAATTTAGTAAAAACCCCCCCAAAACTGGTCAAAATCAAGAACCGGGAGCAAAAAAAGGCTCTTTGATCGTACTAATTTATAAAACCATGCTGCTTACACTAATTAGCAAGTTTACAGTTTTAAAACATCATCTTCCTTTTATACTTCTTCCGAATCATAGAGGAGATTATCTCCCTATCTAGACTAATCTCAATGATTAAATTCACGAACTCCACTCTAAGTCCAAAGCCAATAATATTATCTTGAATTCTATCCAACGATTGACAAATGGCTTAAGTTTGTTTGTCATATTGCAGTAGAATACAACAGGATTGGAGAACGAAAAGAAGTTGCATACCTTTTCCTTCATTAGGCTTTAAACTTTACCTTTAGCCACAAGATCTCATAGCCAAACTTGCCTCCACTAACCAGATCCCCACAAATTCATCACTTGCATCATGCAATATGACTTCATTCTTGGTTACTGAGACAAGAAACGTAGCTCGCTTCGTGAAAACCCAATCAGAACCAATATCTTTAGTAGTTGGCTAGCTAGCACCCTCCACGACAACACAGGAAAATTTCAGCCAAAAATTCTTCCTTACCTTACACAAAAGAAACTAGTATGGAAAGCTTTGCAAAGAACTGAGTATATGTTTCTAGTAGAAATAAAAAAAACCATATAGAACTGGAGCCAGATAAATACTTGTATGACATATTTTCCTAAAATAATAAACAGTTAGTAAGTACACTAAATATAGGAAAGGTATGATTCAGCCTCTTTTAAGAAAAGTATGTTTCAAGAATTTGGAGCATCAATTCATAAATAGTATATGGGCATAACATGGTTAAATTTAATATATATGGAATTTTTTTTCATATTTTCTTTTGATAAATACAATGAGATTTGTATAACAGTCACAGGGCAGAACCTTAACAATTCAATTTTAAATAATCTAAACTAGTAAAGAAAATTACTACAATAACCATGATAAACAAATTTAGGACCATTATAATGTTTTCATTAATTAAAATGTCTCAAATAGTTGATCCTAAGTAATCAGTCATCAATACCCTTTTCTACTACTCTGCCGAATGCATCATCCACCAAAAATTGTTCATGATCAACAAATTCAGGAAGCTCATATGGTTTGTAAAGATCAATTGGCTCCAAGTTTCGAGATTCACCTGTGTTGAATTTCTCCATCATCATTGAGTTCAATCTTACATTCACCATATTATCCAACATCTCAGATGTCAACATGTTTGTCTTCTTTGTTTGTGCTAGCTCAGATGCATTCCAATAACCCTTGGACAAGGCAGAACTACATGGTTGACTCAAAATTCGAATGGCATACTTTTGTAAGATAGGAAGACGATCTCCACAGAAATCCCACCATATTCCTACAAATAAAATTACAATTTATATGCTCATAAAATTTATCAAGAAATAATATAGTTAAATATTAAAATTATATCAAAGCTATTGAACTTACTAGGATGAGATGCTTTCAATATTGTCTTTGCCGTAATTGTAAACAAGCTCGGTACTTTATTGCGATAAAGTTGCACCTCTTTCATGAAATCTTCCTTTCTTCAATAGCCACCAAATTCTCCAAAATGAAACTTATACCATCTTTCATCTCACGACTCTCTATAAATTTCTCACTGCACAAGTAAGCAGGATTCAGAAATGTCGCAGCAGCATGAATTGGGTGCATTATATTTTCAGTATACCTACAACTAAATAACTTCCATATCTGCATATATTTGTCTTGATTGCTATCATACTGTTGCTTAATTGTTTCTTTTTCCATTTCCATTGCTTCATATAAGTACCCTGCAATTGACAAATCATTATCAACTAATCGAAGAACTCGAACCAATGGCTCCAACACTGGTAACACCTCTTTCACTTGACTCCAGAATTCTGCACTTTGAATGATACTAGCAACTTTAGCAATGTCCTTTTCATTATGATTCAAATTTTTCCACTTAGAAGATACAACAAGTAACTGCAATTCATCTAGAACATTCAAAATAGATCAAAGCATCAAGAAATTAGAAGAAAACCTCCTTTTACGAGGATGTTCCAATTCCTTATGGTTTGTGTACTCTCTCATAAGTGACGAAATGATACTATCCTTATACATATATGAAACAATTGATTTTGCATCAATAATTATCTTCTGAACCCAATCAACTTCCTTGCATATTTCCTTCAAAAGCAATCTAATGCCGTAAGCAACACATTGAGTTTTGTACAACCAAGGGTACTTGCTAATAAGCATATCTCCGGCAGACTCAAAATTAGTAGTATTATCAGTGATCAACTGAACAACATTATCTGACCTAATTTCTTCAATTACTGAAGAGATAATATCTTTAATATATAGCGTTGTTATTTTATCTCTTGAAACTTCAAGTGACTTCAAAAATATTACTCCACCAGGAGAATATGCAATAATATTGATAAATGCTCTATGCTCTACATCACTCCATATGTTTGACATAAGAGTACAACCAGATACCAACCATGATTTCTTAACATTTCTAATATACTCTTCCACTTCTACCGTCAAGTCTGGAATTAGCTTCCTTTGGAAAGTCAAATAAGAGGGTAACTTATAGTCAGGACCATATTCAGCAACACCTTGCACAAAGCGAATAAAGGATGTCGTTTGAACTACATTGAATGATATGTTATTTACTATAACAAGTTGTGCAAGCAATTTGTCCACTGCATTCTTATCTTTTTTACCACACATCTCTGAATTGGTAGCCTGGCACATATCTTTCGATATTGAACACAATGTGGTTTTACTCTCTTTAGCATTGCTAGAACTTGATGCACTCTTCAGTTTTTTGTGAGTCCCTCCAACTGCTAGATAAGCTTCTTTTTGAACATCTTCAGGCACACTTGTAAAAATATCTACATCATTACCTTTAACTCCAGCCAAGTGATATTTAATCCTAGAAGCACCCCCAGCAAAATTATGCTAACAAAAGTTACATTTGAAACGGCCATCTAGGTCTTCAACATAGCTCCAAAATCGATCTTTCTTTCTAACCATATTTATTTTCCCTTAAAAAAAGAAAATAAAAGAATATAATATTTGAAAAAAAATTAATTAATCTAAACAAAGATTCTATAAATGAATAAAAATTAATTCATTCTACCTCTTTCAAATATTAAATATTTACTTTTTGCCGACCAAACCTTTCCATCGAAGGCATTCTCTAAATGATAACTTTATGCAAGACTAAAAATATATCTAAATTAATATGACTAGCACTTTTTACAAATTAAAAATCTAACTGTTATGATATATCATCACTCATACTAATTTTTTTTAACATAGCTGAATGGTGGAGTTTGAATGGGAGCTCAACTCCAAATTTGCAACAATTAGCAATAAAAATCTTAAGCTTGACTTGTAGTGCATGTGGTTGTGAGCATAATTGTTGTGTTTGGGCAGGTGAGCTTTTAAGTATAATAAGTAGATTTTATCATTTGATGAGCAGCATTATTCCATAGAAAATTCCAAAGGTGTAATTAATAACTAATACTTAGTTTTCATAAGTACTTGTAGATTCGCATAAAAATAAGGAATAGACTTGCACAAAAAAGACTAAATGATTTATTCTTTGTGAAGTATGATAAAAAAAATTGAAGGCACGATATGATAAGTGTGATGTTATTGATCCCATCTCCTTGGATGATAAAGATGAAAGTAATGAATGGCTGTAGGGGGAAATTGGTATTGAGCCATCTATGGATGCTGAAGACGGGTTGGTTGATGATGATGATGGTTTGATATGGGGTGCAGTGGCAAGAGCTGCCACCATTGGAGAAGCAAGGAAGAATACTAGATTCTAAGCACAATCAAGGGCAAACTCAAAGGCCTCAACATCACAACCAAATATATAAGAGGAAGATGTTGATTCTAAGGAGACCGAGGAAGAGAATGTTGATGGCTATAAATCAGGTTCAAGTGGCTTTGAAAGTGATGGCAACTTGAATGAAGAGTCTAATGATGACCTTTAGATTAAAACTTACAACCACATTCAAGCTTTTTTTTTTTTTTTTTTTTTTTGATAGGTAACATAAAATATTATTAAAAATCAAAGCCAACCCGAGTACTTACAACCACATTCAAGCTATTAGAATGTTCAATCTTCAAATACATTTGTTTTGTCATGGATAGTCAGCCATGAAGTTCAATGTCTTGTTTAGGAGTTTTCTTCTTTCTAATATGAAGTTATGAACAGTATTTTGGTTTAATATTTAAACTTAGTTGATGTTTGGATAGACTAATTTTTGAATGGTAATATATAAGTATTAATTGTTTGTCACAAACATAGGCTCTATTCGGATTCAAACCCAAAAACTAGTTTTATAGACCAGTTCCTATCCATTAGGAACAGAGTTTTAGAAATTTGTTTATAATATTCTTACACATCTAATACATTAGATTTGAACTCTAAATCTAAAATAATTACATTTAGAATTTCGCAACATAGAAAAATTTCCCCACGTTTTTCACACCTACTCGTTTATTCAGCTGACCAAGGCCCCACCAGTGCACAAATTAAAGACCATGTTGTGCTTAAAAGACTCCCTTCAAGAAAAAGATTCCTGCCAGTAACACAAGAATTCCACGAATTTGTTGACGCCCACTAATGCATTCTTACTTAAACCCCACAATTGTACAAATATGAAAAGCAATTTACATTCCACACATTAGTACACACACAGAGGAAACCAAGAAATAACGTTGTAAGGTGTCAAGCTTACCAGCAGTGGATGTCAAGGGGAACGTTACTTATATCATCTCTCTCGATGAGATCAGTATTAACTCTTTCTTGTGCTGTAACAATTCACGTGTCTCGTTCAGAAGGATTTTTTTTTTAAATAATCATAAAACACAAACAATATCATTAGTTAGGCAACGTTTGAAACAAATTGCATTTCTAACAATTCGAGTTCAGTGCAGACGATTTCTGAGTGTTAAAATCAAGTTCTGCGCAAATAAAACGACTCCAGTGGAGTCGTTTTTCTGGGCTATAAAAAGACTCCAGTGGAGTCGTTTTCTGGGAAATAAAAACGGCTCCATTGGAGTCGTTTTATAGTCTAGAAAAACGACTCCATTGGAGTCGTTTTTCATAAGCCCAAATCGTTTTTCAGTTCCACGCATCCCTCATCGCGCGCTACAAGAAAAAGTTCAAAAACAAAAAAACTCAAAACACTCACTCAGTCTCTCTCACACTCACTCTCACTCTCGGTCTCTCTCTCAGTCATCTCGCTCCTACAAGAAAAAGTTCAAAAACAAAAAACTCAAAACACTCACTCAGTCTCTCTCACACTCTCACTCTTGGTCTCTCTCTCAGTCATCTCGCTCCGTCGCCGTCGGTGTCCCTCTCGCTCCCGTCGCTCCATCTCCGCCGCGATCCGTCGCTCCGATTACCTCACAAAAAGTAAGGACTCTCTTTTTTCTGGGGTTATTGGTAATGCATGCATTGATTGTAACACCAGACCAGTTTGTTTGTGCATTTTCTTTTCCTCTATTGTAAAAACTGAGATCAGTTTTTTTTTTTTTTTTTTTTTTTTTGTTTAATAGGAACAAAGGCAAGGTGCATTTTATTTTCATGCTTATTTTTTATGATTTTTCGTTTTGTTCTTCATATATTGCTGATTGATTACCTTAATTGAGTTGATTTGTATTTATGATAGATAGCCTATCAAGGTCGTGCTTGCTGTCAATATGCATGTATACTCAACTATGAAAAAACCAAGTTGTTTGTGTTGATTATCAACTTTTAGCACCTTTATTTATTAAGTGGTTGAAAGTAAATGGGACTGTGAATTTCATGTTTCTTTCTTGATAATGTTCTGTTTAACTTCATGTTTTCACAATTGTATTAAAAATGTTCTTCATGATCTCCTTGGATATATTAATACATTTTTCTTAATCTGTCAATTGTGATCATAGTATGCTAAAGATGTTGCTTGTACATTTTAAATCTTTAATTGCCTCATATGCCATTCTTCTTACTGAAAGGATTTCCGTAGCACCAAATTCATGGGCAAAGTAGCTCATCAATAATTATTTCTTGCTTTGAGTGGTTAAGAATTGAAAATAACTTTTAATGGGTCAGTTTCTATCCTTTTTTTTTTTTGTTTGATTTTCTTTAACGGGTCAGTTTCAATTTTTGTTTTAGTTTCTGTTTGGTTAGTGAGAAAGTGTGAGGAAAATGTGAAGTGTAGGAGAATTATGGGTTTCATAAGTTTTGTCATCAGGTTCAGTTGTGTGGACCATTTTAGTTGCAAAACATGTTATCAGTAAGTCATTAACTGTATGGGAGCATGGTGTTACTGCTTTGTGTTCTGTGTCTTTGGCTGAATTGGAGTTGCATTTGTTGTTTATTTTGAGTGATGAGAGTGTGTGATGTCTAAATTGAAGCTACATTGGTGGATAAGGTTGTCAATTTCATATGTTTTTCTTTTGGACTGGGTTTTTTGTATTTTGTAAGAGGACTTGATCGTTTTTTCTTTCTTAACTTTTTGCTCTAAACTGGAATTTACCACATAGAGGAGAATTCGATATCTTGAAGTATCAATTTGACACACACACACACACACACACACACACAAAAACAGTTAAGAGTGATGTGATATGAGTCTTGCAGTTAAAGGCTTACGGCTTATTTCACTTTACCTGCTTCTTAATCTCAAGGAGAGGTATTTTCTTATTGCTTTAAAGATTACTGTTTTGTTGCCTCTAACTTTATGTGTGAATGAAGGGAAATTGAGGGACCATTCTGTCACCATATTTTGTGAGCGAATTCAAATCTTTTAATAAAACCTTATGTGTTGGCAAAACCTACTTTTTAAGTAGGGAAGGGGGGGGGGGGGGGTTTGATAATATGGTTTATAATAACTGAAACGAAACAAAGTTTATAATAACTGAAAGAGTGATATATTTATATTTATATATAAATAGATATGGTATGTACGTGCATGCATGTGTATACAAAACACGAGCACATACATACATATACATACCCAAATTTGTCAAATAGGAAAAAGGGACGGTGCTGACTGACGCTGGAATGAGCTGCCACACAAAAACAGAAATAAAACAAAGAAAGTTTTATAAGGAAGTCGCTAGCGATATATCGATTTTGTGTTCTGGAAAAAAAATTTAAGGTTGGCTTTGGTTTGGGGGTTAGGTAGGTGAGAGAGGGTATTGAATCTTGGACCAATGGTTGGATGCCGTGTGGCATATTCCAATAGTATCTGAATCTTGTACGTGTTTGATGATGATGATGTACAGCCTTTTTAAGTTCTAACTTCTTTAGTTACAGTTTTAATGAGAAAAGTATTAACTTATTACGTTTTGGTTTTTTGCCAAAAAAAAACATAAAATGCCGGAAACATCATGAGGTTCAAATTCTATCCTATTTAGAGGATTTCAATTAATTCAACTAATAAAATTGATGTTTTACTCTAATGATTGTGCTTTTTATCATCAGATTAAAATATCAAAAGCGGACGTCATAAATTGAAACTCTATAAAAAATAATTTTATCCTGTTTATGTAATATAATTTTGGGATTGAGTTTATAATATGGTTTTTTTTTTCTTTTTTCTTTTTTTGGGGGTTCTGATAAAATGTTTGGAAAGCTTAAGGTTGTTTAATGTGATTTGAATCGAGGTTTTCATTGTTGGATTTTTATAAGAGAGAAGTGAAAGTGAAGCAATGGGAGAAAGCGTGGGCAATTCGTGGCTTGGTACTTTCTTTTGAGGAATTGAAGAAGTGGGCACATGTATTGGGTTACAATTAAGCAAAATTAGCTGTAATTTATCTGGTTCTTCAAACCTTTCAATTTCACTCGTGTGCATTAAAAAACATGGAACCTTCAAAACCTCGGATTTTGTTGATGATTATATTGTTGGCTTGTTGCTGATCATTAATCTTTGTCCATGCTTACCTACCCCTCTATGCATTTATTTTGCTCTGAATATATAGGAAGACTTTTTTTGGCTTTTATGGAGCTCATGTGTTTTGACAGAGATATGACGTAGACAGTAGCTGACTCGTGCTTAATGGTTAGAGCAACTGCAATATGTTTTGAATCTAAAACTTAGAACTTTCATCGAGTTGTTGAGTGTTTAGGAATCATTTTTCATTTTTAGAAGATCGTTTTATGGATTTTAACCAATAAAATTGACCAAACCTAGTCCTTTTCTATGGCTAGAATTTAGTAGTGATTTGTCCTATTAGAGTATTATTGTTGGAGTTTGCTTTTCTTAGGAGGAAAACAATTATGCTATTTGCAGAGTTAATTATTGGTAGGAAGCTCTCATGATTTATTTCTTTCAGATAAATCACTATCTAATAGACAATTAGCCAATCACAATTTGTACATTGGTACAACTAGTCATTATTTTTTTTTCCGAAGAGTATAAATGTTTGTTTATATGTTTCAGTTTATTCTGTTTTTAAAGATTTTGGGATAAGCATGATCACCCCGTAGTCTTTTTTTTGGTTGAGAAAATGATAAACATGATTACCCCGTACTCTTTAGCTGGTATTGATCATGACCTGCTGAGTCACATTTTAATTGATCATGATCCTTGCCAATTTATGTTCAACATGTGCTTATATTTACTCTTGACTCCCTAAACTCCGTGCAGTATGGCTGCTGTTCCTGCTCAAAGTCATGATGAGTTCGGACCTAGTCCCATTGACAAATCGGTGTTAAGGTTTCTAACAACTCATCGATCGTGCGCTGTTTGGGAAGGCAAGGTAAAATTAAAACCGACCACGTGCTGAATATTCTCTTCTTATCCTTTTTTACATTATGTTGATATTTTTTTTTTTCCATTTCTAAAATTCTAAGTTTGTCAATGGTATTACTAGGTTTGAATGCATAGTCATGCCCATTAGTTGGGTTAAGTTAGATTGGTTTGTCAAATACCAATAAAACTTAACATCACGCCCCTTAACCCCAAAATGCATATATCTTTCTAGAACCATGAATTTATATCCAACAAAGCTAAGAAAATTTATCCAACCTACTAACATCTTAGGTATGATTTTTGTTAGGAGACTAAAGAACTATTATCTTATACCCCACAATCAAACAACTCATTAGAGACTAGAACCCAAATTTCAACTTTGGGGGCCAACGAATGAAGTATGAACTTTTTTTATTTTTTGATATTAAGAAAAAAAATACTAAGATTCAAGAATAAACAAATTTATGAAAAAATGAAACTCCTATCTATTCATTGTTGAAAAAAATTTTGACAGCCTTTCAAGAATCATCTAACCACCACTTAGAAAATTGAAACAAAAGCTCTCAATCTAGCTGGCAACAATAAAACCAGCATTGAAAACCTTCAAAGTTCTAAGTTCTTACACTGACCAGTGATAATTAAGCATTCAAAACTCCATTAATGCTGGCTATATGTGGTCAATTATTTTATTTTATTTTTGAGAGAGAAAAAATTATCATACAATTGTTTGTATGATATAAAATTGTCAGATAGAAACACTTAAAGGAATTAACACCTGGGGTTGGTTTGATACCCTGAATTGTTTGGATTCGTATTGCTCTGTATATAAGTGTGTGTTGTGCTGGTGTATGTTGAGTAGCAAGCATGTATTAGGTTGATATGGGTTATATAAGCAACTACAAGGAATTGTAATTTACATCTTGCAAATTTCACAGTCAACTCAGTTTCATCAGCTACAAGGTTCTCCAATGAAACTTAATCTATCAGAGGAAACTATGCAGCAAATGCTTCAGACATCAGCTGTCTTGCTTCAGTCTCAGAATGTAATTGATCAGCAGAAGCAAATTCAATCACAGAGAGTGCTCCATGAAGAGTCAACAGGTATATTTGTATTCTTGATGAAATTAAACCTTGTTGAATGCTATTTAATTGCAGCATAACCTGCTGTTCATTTGTTTTTGGTAATTTTAAATTTTGGAATTACTCTGTAAACCTTTTCTGTTCATTTGTTTTTGGTACTCTTAAAATTTTATTTTATTTTGGTTGACTTGATTGCTGAAAATGTAAAATAACAAGTAATTATATTTTGATTCTCATACATTGGCTGACTAGATTGGCCAATCTAAATCCAGAAGAAAATCTTTTGCAAATAAATTGATAATTCATATATTAGACCCAAGAGATGAAAGAAAAAGTTAGGGAATGAAGTATAAATTGAAAGATGTCTACACCAAATAGTTTGTGCATACGGATCAAATTGGGATGCTCTTAAAACAAAAGGTTTTAATTATTGTAGTTATCAGCTACTCAAATATATTCAGCAGATAGAAAAGGGATGATTACACTGAAACCAGTTCTGTGTGTCTTGGGAATGTCTTAGACTACTTAATAATTTTTCTTGGGAACCATTTTTATTATGTGTCTTTGACCAGTCAATCTTTGTAATCCCTTATAAAGTTTCAATGAAAATATGAAGAAAGCATGCTATGTTTGATAGAAACTTATAATTTTTCTGGGATTATTTCATTTTCTTCCTATTAAGGTTATAAATATCAGCTAGGAGTGAGACCTGAGGGAATTGGAAATGATGTCATAGAATAAAGTTCTGAATTGTTCCATTAGCTTTTGCTGTTATGCATTTTATTGAATATAAAATAAATGATACTTGTTTTCTGTCTATAGGTACCTTCTGCAAGAGAAAAAAAGAGGAAAAGCTTTGGATTCTGTGGCAAATTTTCACTTGCAAAATGGAGCAGTATGTCATGAAACCTTAATTGGTAGAACATGTAATCAATATCCTTCTAGGCAACGTATATTCAGGGCAAAACTAACAGTGACATGGGTTGATATTGGATGGGATATGTTTCAAGTGATATGTATATATAGGCATTTTAACAAATTATATAATTTTAGGCATTTTTCCTTGCTTGGAAAGACATCTATAGATGAAAGAGAAGCAATATAGAAATAACTCTTTTTTACTATTTTCATGTTTGATTGTATATATAGATAATGTATATCATGGTTCCAGGTATTTCATCCCATGATAAAATGCAACTATCAATAACAAAGTGATCTTATAAAAGGATAGCACATGGTGCTTAAGCAGTTCTTCTAACTGTATGCTTACTAAAATTGTCTATAAATACCAAAACAAAGTAAGATCACTGGAGGCAAAGCATGAAATTTCTGTTGATTTAATGAGTGTACCCTGATTTGCTGCAATTATGGTATGCATGGCACTTGCTCCAATTAGAATGTTGATCCTCATTCAATGAAACTGTTCTATCATCTTAAGTTTACCATTTTTCTGGTACAACTGTTTGGGTCTTCACTCTTCAGAATATTTCTGGAACTAGAGCCCTCAAAGTTGAATATTATGAGGTTATATCTATAAATTCAACAATTAATTCTTTAAATCATTATGGATTTATGGAGCAGGACTTCACAATCACAATTGGAGAAACAGGTGTAGTGATCGATTACTTCTCGCTCTCTGCCTGACTGGTTTCTAAGACATAATCTCTCATGATACTCGTGTTAGAATCATCAACCATCTACAAGGAGGAGATAAAAAATTGCAAACAAAAGTTGAAGAAAAAAAACACATAAATAGGATAAAATTGAAAAAAAAAAGTTAAATTTAATTGCTGACCTTAACGGCTACTCTCTTCAGGTTGTCCCATTCAAAATCATTTTTACAATAGGCAGATCGAACCTATATTAAAATTCCGAAGTGCCTCTTGTTGCTTGTATACATGGCTCAGAATTGTGAGAAATGCCCAACTGAACCTGTGTGCATGTCCTGAATGTGAATATATTAAGCTCCCATCTTTTTGGACAATGTGGCATCTTGGCCATTTATAATGTTTCATGAATGCAAGTAAGAGGTTATGTAACGCCCCAAAATCATAAGCAATAAATGTCTATTTAATCTGAATAATCCATAAAAATATTAAATAAAAGAAACTAGCAATCTTAAATCTCATCACAAAATGTCAGAGCTCTAATTCACCAAGGACAAAACATCCTCAAAATAATTCTCCAATACAATATTTAATGCTATAAAAATAACAATAAACTCCTCACTTCCACAAAATAGTTCATAACTGCTGTCTCCCAAGAATCTCTACTCCAATAATCTCTCTAATGTATCTGTAATGGGAAATAAAAGGGGAGGTGAGATAACTCAATAAGTGGAATTCACTAACATTGGGGTGTGGGAACAAACCTTTCAATTAATTAATTTTTTTACAACAGTTTCATAACTTGTAACTCATCAATATTCATCATCCATTACTTCATATATATAAAAACAAATATCTTTATATTGTGAGCCATTATAATACATACATCAATACAATCACATAACAATTTCCTAGGCTTTTCTCGTGGTCAACGTTTACGCCCCGTTGACAGGGTTGTGCTATCCCCTTTTTGGGACTGGAACCTCCTTTTCATCCCCTTTCTTAAGGATAGTTCCTTTGGAACCTCAAGATGCACTCCCTTGCTAAGGAGCTTCCTTTTTGGATCCTCAATAATATACTCCCTTGCTAAGGAGCTATCAAATGTGCATTGTCCCCTTTTATGGGACCGTCCCTTGCTAAGGATTAGCTGCAGTATGATTGTCCCTTGCTAAGGACTAGATACCATACTGAGCTTCTATTCACGACTTGCCATAGGTTTTCAAAACACATTTCAATATGCTCACAAAATAATCCATTCAAGATGCTCACAAAATAGTCCATTCATAATTCTCAAAAATATAAAAAATATATTCACGCATATAAGTTTAAATAAATTCAGGTTGTCCTACAAGATTTTCATAAAACGAATAGTCAATGTGCACATCAAACATTTATAAAATATCAATTCATATATAAAATATCAACATGTTTCTTTGATATAAAATAGTTTAATAATCAACACCGCTTTGGGAAAACCCCCCAAAATTAGTAAACACCACTTACCTCTTAGTTGCAAAAATAAAGGAAATCAACCTCCCTCGAATCACAACAATTCAGTAGAATTAGGACCTAACAACACCAAAAATAGGTCCATCAATACAAAATTTTCCCACTTAACAATCTGTTTACACACTTAAATAGTTTTATCCTAGACAATATTGACTTATCCAAAATCCTCTATTTATCCACTTAACTATTTAATACACTTTCGGCTTGATCAGATTTTTGGACATAAAAACACTGCTGCCTAATCTAATTTTTCCATTGATATAATCATGGATATTCAAGACTTCAAAACGGCAAAAATCTCATCAATCTACAATTTACACCTTTTCTTGCCATGTAGCTATATCCATCACACTAATCTAATATACTAATACCATAGGACATCCTTTCCCATAAAATACGGATAGGTGTGGGGTTGTTGAGATCAGAACATATGCTTAGAATTTCCTTTTTCCTTTAATATATTGATAGGTTAGACTTTATGAAGTCATGCCTATTGTCCCATTAGCTACTAAAGCCATTTCATGCATAATTCCTCCCTGAAACGTGGGATGATTTTCTAGTCATAATCAAGTTCTATTTTATTTTTTATTTATCAACATGATGACAACATTGAATTTTCAAGTCCACACCTACCCCTACGCTCTGTGCAGCACAAAGACTCATATACGCAGAAATTCTCCATCCTAGGTGTGTGATATATCAATAGCCCTTAAGCTAGATAGACTCTTGTTACGTATCACAAAAAATAAAAGAACCCCAAATAAAGAGGAGAGCTGACCTGATTCTCCTACACAGCCGCAGAGAAGGGAAGAAATAGCTCACTTGTATGTTGCGGCTGAAAAACAAAAAGGAACTTCTTATACACATACACGTGTAGCTTAAGAGGAAAAAGGTTAGGGTTTTCAAGGCCCATATATTTACTTATGCCACTTCACTTGGGCTTCATATTCCATAGTATTTATTCTATTTTTAATATCTTAGGCCCACTTTAATTTAATCCATTTAATTGTGGGCCTCCTTACAATTTACGTATAATTAATTAAATTGGTGTAAAAAATTATGGGGTGTTACAGGTTAATTGCATAAATCTAAAAACAAGTCCTCCCATCTTTTTGGACATTGTGTTGCTTGAACAAGTCCTCTAACAACATTTTAAAAAAATTGTATTTCTAAAACTGTATTTCTAAAATCGTTGTTAATGTGAATGGTCAAAAAACATTTTAAAAACTTTGAATACTTTGTCATGGAATTTTGGAATTCCAGAGTTTGGACATTAATTATATTGAGTCAAGTTCTGGAAGCAAAGACAAAGAATTATGTCTCCAACAATTTGACGTAACTCAGAACTAATGAAAATGATAGTGTTATATCAAGTCAACATACCTAGAGACCTCTTAAAGAAAAAGCCTATATCTCCCAACATTAGCCAAAAATATAGATTGCTTTAGAAGCAAACTTTGGGCAATTAAAGGGTATCAAGTGTTGCTATAATAAACACAATTTTTAACATATGATCCTGCAATCCTAAATCTTTTTAGCTCAGGAAAATATACATCCACCCAAAGGAAGGATTTTCAATTTCTAACAGCATGAATAAAGTAACACCCGCTCGCTAAAATCTCCTTCCATAGCTGAGTGTATCACTATATTCACCAAAGCCCCTTATTCCAGTGGCAAAAACATTGCCCACAATCAAATCGTTGAGACAAAATGACAAATTCAGTTCCTCAACAAAATTTGTAGTCTCTTTCACACAAAATAGGAAAAACAAGTTCATTAAATTATCCAATGATAATTCATTGGATATAGAATACTTCGATTACAAGTTCATTCAATGATAAACAAAATAATAATTGTCCGCATACAACATAGTAGTAATAATTGTCCGCATTCAACCTAGTAGTAAGTTCAAATACACAATAAACCCTACCCCAATTGACATCTACAATGCCATTCCAAAATCGAGTTTCTGCATGCCTAAAAAAGTTCAAATATTGTCGTTAGATACCAAAAGCCAAAACATACGCACTAATATATGCAACTTGGCTAATTGATACAATCATGACATTTTATATAAAAGCATCCCTAGACTACCTGTTATGTTTTGTCTTCATTTTTAATAGTCAGTGAGTTTCTTGCTCTGTTGATGCCTGTTTCCTGATTTTTGTGGTATAAATATGCTCAGCAATCAATGTACTACATTGCAATGCCTTCTACTCTGAACAATATAAATTTATGGCACTTTTGACAACTTTGCTAATTGATACAATCATGGCATATTATATAAAAAGCATTACTTACCTAGTTTGGATCGTTACTGCTTGTCGAAGCCCCACGAGAAAGCGGACATCTTCTACGGTTATGCCCAGGTTGATGACACAATCCACAGCTCTGCTTCTGTTTAATCTCTCTCAAGTTAGAATCTGGCCTCCGGCTTCCTCGTTCTTGCCGAACCCCATCCATCTCATTCCGTATCCTAGATGCCACAGGTCGACCTTTGCCCCGCAACAAGTTTGGGTCAGGCACCCACTTTGGATCGTCCACATCCCTCCACAATGTCTCTGACAGTGGCACCGCAAATGCATGTGAGTAGGTGCGAATGGCGTTCTCCAAACTATAACATGGTTCAATATATGTAGTCGCATCTTGCCCCACGTGCTGAATAGCTTTATTTGCATGTGAGCAAGGGATTTTTCGATTTTGCCACTTTCCACAACGACATGTTCTGGCCATTAGTTTACTTCCTGACTATGGTGTCCCCCTCCAGAATTATAGATGTTGTATGCAGTAATTACTTGATATATACCATTCGGATTATTAAACGCTGTTATTTGGTGTGAACAAGATTTTTGCAGGTTTTTTTCATAGATTTTTAAGGCATATGTACTCCATACCTTGCCAATTGAGAGATCATGAGTAATTTCTTTATGTCGATCATGGAAATATGCAACAAGTTTGTTCCAAATGAATTCAACCATTGCAGCAATGGGTAGGCCACGAGCACCTTTGAGTACTCCATTGAAGCACTCCGAGACATTGGTTGTCATAGCCCCATAACGGTATCCACCATCATATAGCTGGGTCCACATTTGTAAATCAATGTTCATTAGATATGTGTATGGCATGATGGATGAGTCGGGTTCACTTTCCTGCCGCTCGGTTCTCCGTTTCTTCCTAATGGCCTCATTCTCGGCTTCCTTGATAGGTTGCATATGCAACTCAAATTTAGCTTCCTGAGTCGCATACCCCACTTGCAAGGCCAATGACTTTAAAGTGGCGTCCTGAAAATGCGTGTTGAAGTTACTAGCAACATGTCGAAGACAATATCTGTGAATTACTCGTACTCGTCCATCATCATCTCTAGGCCAGTTTGCAATTGCATTTTGAATACCCAGATGTCGGTCAGAAATTATGCAGATGTCCTTATCTACTATCACATCCCCCAGTGCATTCCTGAGGCGTTCTAAAAACCACCTCCAACTAGGCCCTGACTCTTTGTCCACAACAGCAAAGGCAAGAGGCAAAACCTTGTTGTTGGCATCGGTGGCCATTGCAATCAACAACACCCCTCGATATTTACCATACAAATGGGTCCCATCAATACTGATCACTGGCTTACAATGTTTGAATCCTTCAATGCATGGAGCAAAAGCCCAAAATATATAGCGTAATATTGTATCACCGAACTCATCCCTAGGTATGGTGTGACACCAGAACCGAGTGCCAGGTTCTTGATCCAAGTATGCCAACAATACCTTTCTCAACCTTTGGTAAGACTCTTCCCAACCCCCAAATATCTTTGCAATAGCTCGTTGTTTTGCATCCCATATCTTATAGTAAGAAAGCTTATGCCCATAATACTTCCCTTGAATGAAATGTCTGAGATGATAAATTGTTGCCGTGTGTTTTTCTTGCAACAATGGAACAAATTCTGCTGCAAGAAAATTACAATCCATCATTCTACCATCAAGGGCCGTGCCAAGGGGTATACAATTGTGAGGACCCCTATAAGATGTGACCATCCATAGACCATATTGAGGCTTCTCGACTGCCCCAACGTACCACATGCATGATTCATCGACACACTTCACAGACAATCTACTTTTGGTTGACCTAATAGTGATAATGTTTCTGTTATGCTTTGCGGTATAAATTGTTAGTGCACGTTTCACCACCTCTTTATTCGCAAAAATCAACCCTTTCGCAAAATTCATGTCCGCATTCCAAGAAGAACCAAATGCTTGTTGAACAACTTCAGGATCAACCATATTTTCCCAAGTATTTTCATAAAATGATGAGGCAGGAGGTTCATAAACGGGGGTCGTATTTGTAACATGCTGAACTCTGACATTAGTGTCTGCATCATCTTCATCACATTCAGCCATATCATCAACATCAGGAATTGGAGAAATTTCATGATCATCAACACCCCTGTCAAAGTCGTCATTGTCAATCCTCTCTTCGTACTCATCTCTATCGTCAGAATCTTCCCCAAAACAGTCTTCGTCTTCATCTTCAACTATTGGAACTATAGACGATTCACCTCGATGTGTAGAAAATTGATTTTCATATCTATTTCCAAGTTCGCTCTCAATTGTTGCTGGTGTCTCTTGAAAAAGGGGTGTATAGCCTCCCAATGTGGTGCACCGATCATCTAGGACTGCAAACTGTAGAGATGTAGTTGTTTGTACCATTTCTTCCTCTACGCCAACTTCTGCACGCGGCTCCAAAGTGACATACAACTCAAAATCTGTTGCTTTTCCCCATTTTTGCATCTTACTAAACATGAATTTCACAAGTTTGTCCTCTGTTATCTCCATATATCTGTAATTAATGCATTGATTGAGGACTTCATATGGAGAACGGAAAGTGTTAGGTTCTAAGGTCTTAGGATTTTATGTATTTAGAACCTAATTTGTAATGTTGGCAAACTATGATCAAAACAATGTATTTAGTCTTGTTTAGGCTTGCTCAAAGTTGGTTTAATATTGTAAAGTTGGAATCGAGAGACTGCAAAAGCATTGGGGCTTCTCGGCCTGGCTCGATCGATCGAAGGTAATTCTCGATCGATCGAAAATCGGCCCAGATGCGATTCTGCAGAAAATTCCAGCTCAGCCCAAACTCTTTTAAATGTTTAGGGTTTTCTGTTTTTGCCCTAGGTATAGAAGGCAAAACCCTAGCCACGTTTTCAGAGTTGCACAAGTTGTATTGTTGCTCATACATTGCGGTTTTGTGTAAATCTCTTGTGAGATCTAGAGGAGCTTTCCTTTACACATAGCTTAGGGTTTTCAAGATTGAGATTCTTCAACATCTTGATGATCAACTTGGTTGCTGCCATTGAAGCTTAAAGATAAACAAGCGAGGAGCTTGTACCTGATTGAAGGAATACAAAGAAAGAAGTAGTCCGTGGACTCGGAGCCTGCGCGTGGTCGTGTCAGGAAGTTTTACTGGTGGGTAGCATTAGGAAGTCAAGCGGGGAGCTTGTAAGTCCTTTTGTAAGAACTTTAATTCTTTCTTAGTGGATTCTGTTTTGCCTTGAGGATCGGTGGGTAAAATCCTCCCCAGGTTTTTCCGTGTGGTTTCCTGGGTGATCATATCACTGTGTTATTTTTTTATTCCGCTGCATTATATTTTTGATATGATTATTTGATTGCTTTAACCTAGAATTGTTTAATCTGACTAAGTAAAAACTTGGCTAATTAATCTAGGCTACGCAATCTGTTTGTGTGTTTAAGGGGTCTAAACCTATCAAGTGGTATCAGAGCAGGTTGCTCTTTTGTTTGAGATTTTCATCTCTGAGCTGATCCTTGACCCCGGTTGTCATGGAGCATGGACACTCTCTATTTGTTCCTCCTCACTTTGATGGGAACAACTATGCTTACTGGAAAGTAAGGATGAAAGCATTCCTGAAATCCATTGATGAGAGAGTTTGGAACTCTGTTGAATATGGTTAGGAGAAGCCCACTACTCCTGTGAGTGAGTGGCAAACCTCTCAGAAAGAAGCAACTGCATTTAATAGCAAAGCTATGAATGCCATTTTTAATGCTGTTTCAATGGAGGAATTTAAGAGGATCTCTAATGTTGAGGTTGCTCATACTGCTTGGAAAATCCTCCAAACTGTGCATGAAGGCACAAAGGCTGTTAAGATAAACAAATTGCAGCAATTAACTTCTAGGTTTGAAAGCATTAGAATGTCTGATGATGAAACCTTTGATGAGTTTTATGCTAAACTTAATGATATTGTTAATTCTGCTTATAATTTGGGAGAAGTCTATGATCAACCTAAGATTGTTAGGAAGATACTTAGATCCTTAACTGAAGACTTTAGATCCAAAGTGACAGCCATTACTGAAAGTAAGGATGTTGACACCATCCCTGTGGATGAACTTGTAGGATCGCTTCAGTCCTATAAGTCTGACCTACCCAAGACTACCAAATCCAAATCAATGGCTCTAAAGTCTGTTGATGATGTTGAGGCTGGTGGACTTGATGATGAGCTCTCTCCTACTGAGATAGCTTACCTTGCCAAGAACTTTAGAAACTTTCTTAGAAACACTAATAGGAAGGCAAGGAATACCAACACTGTTGAACCTAGAAACTTTAGGAAGAATGATTTCACTAAGGTTAATAATTTTGAAAAACCTAGAGAACAAGTAGGTCAATCTTCAAATAACTCTTTGGATACTCAGTGTTTTGGTTGTCAAGGGTATGGTCATGTCAAATCTGAATGTCCTACTTTTTTGAGAAATAAGGGTAAAGCTATGGCTATAACCCTTAGTGATAATGAGGTTTCTGATGATGAGTCCGGTTGTGACGAGGATGGAAACTTCATTGCTTTCACTGCTACTGCTGAAGTAAATGAAAGCATATCTGCTGAGGAGAACCCTGCTGATAGGGAACTCTCTGAAGATGCAGATTTTCAAGAGGCCTACAACAAACTTTGCAAAATTGCTGCAAAGGATGCTATGAAAGTTGATCTAGGCCTGAAGAAAATTGATGCTCTTGAGCTTGAAAAGAAGAACTTGCTTGTCAAATTGTTTGATGCTAATGAACTTTTGAATAATGTTAAATCTGAAAACATGCTTTTGCTTGATAAAGTTAGAACTTTGGAACATGATTTATCTGTTGCTAGATCTGCTAGTTCTAAACTTGATCACATGCTGAATGTTCAAAAGTGTTCTTCTAATAAATCTGGGATAGGATATGTTGAAAGCATCTTTGATTCTGCACCCCATTCCACTGTCTTTGTTCCTGCTTCTTCCTCTATTCCTTCTGTGAGTGAGGGTGTGAGTGAAACTGTTAAACCCCCTGTGAGTGAGGTTGTTAAACCGGTAGAAGTTTCACCACCTAAGAAGATTTGGGTAGACTTAAGGGAATCCAAACCTAAGGAGCCTACCAAATCCAAGGACAAGATGCATGGTAAACCTGCTTGGGTTTGTCATTATTGTGGTAAGTCTAGACATATCCGTCCTAACTGTTACAAGCTTCAAGCTGATAAAAGAGCTAAGAAATCAAAAGTGCCTGTGCCTCAAGCACAAGATCCTATGGCACTAATTGGTAAATTGGTAAAGGCGTTAAACCTTTATTCCAATCCTGGAGTTGGGAATCACTCTAAAGTGAAAAAGAACTCCAATGCTCGTGGTGCATCTAAAAAGTTTTGGATGCAAAAGACTTGAATTAACTGAGTCTTTCTGACATGGTCCTTGTGCTTCATTGCTCTATCCTTTGTGACCATTGTTCTTTGTTTTCTTTGTGTCTTTTTGTTCTAGGACTTGCATTGCATTACATTCATGCATTTCATTCTAGGATTTATTTGTTTTCTTTTTTTATAAAATAAAAAAAAAAAAAAAAAAGGGAGAAAGCAAAAATTATGTTTGACACTATTTTTCTTGATTTCTGAAAACAAGGTTGGTCAATCTTTTTACACATGTCATGTCTTGTGTACCTTGTTTAGCTTTGATGAGCTTACTTATTGCACTTTGCTAGTTAAAACTCTGTAGTGCATGTTGTGTGGGAAAGATGTGTGTGGTTTTTAATCACTTTGCCTTAATCATGAAGTCACATGTTCTTTGACTGTCGGACTTGATCCCTTTGAGAAAGGCATAAATAACCATCTCACCACTGTTCACTAGCCAATCATGAACACCTTAGTGCATATCATAAGATTTTGTGCTCGAGAAAGTGTAGCACATGCACAAAAAAAACATAAGGTGTAGCCTCATTTAAAATTAAAACTGGTGTGTACTATTAGGCTTGATGCCAATTCACTTAATTCAAACCGGTGTATACTATTAGGCTGAATGCCAATTCATATATAAATAACAGGTAATAATGCAAGAAACTTACATGATTGCAAGCTTTTGTTCTAGGAGATGTGAGAGTTATAGGATGTAACTCTTTAGGTGATAGTCTCTTTTAAATTCTATGTGATGAATTGTGTAGACTTTGTGGTTGATTGCTATTCACATATCACCTCACATGTATCTCAAGTTTTTGCTAGTTTCACACACTTCACATGTTACTCTTTGTTAAACATCGTACATGCTTGTGTGTGTGTTTTTGGTCTGACCGACCAAGTTTGAAAAATATCTTGAGATTTGTGCATAACATAATTTGGCTTGAGAAAATTAAATGGGAGGTTAATTGAATCTTGTTTTTGATGAAATTGGGTTTGAAAATTTGGGTTTTTGAAAAAGCATATCATTTCATACTCATGCATTTTGTTTTCATTGATCAAATGCTTTGAGGAGGTGTTTTTAAAATTGGATTTGCATTTTTCAAAACTGTGTTTTTCCCAAAATTTTTTGAGAGTTTCTGCCCATTTCGATCGATCGAGTGTATTTTTCGATCAATCGAAAAAGTGGCTTGGATTGTTCTAAAACGACTGGAACATTCGATCGATCGAATGTATTTTTCAATAGATCGAATATCGTGGAGAAGCTTTTTTAAAAGAGGAACTCTGACTTTTTCAACATTATTCAAACCTTTTTCA